>JAVJIF010001395.1:0-468673 GCA_038442645.1 Agave tequilana
TCTTCATCTTCTTGAAGTCTTCACTTGAAGGCTTCTCATCTTCTTGACTTGGTTCAAGCTTGATCCAAAAGCTCCTTGGATCACACCGTACTAGCTCCAAATCTTGACATTTTTTCCTTTGTTGAGTTATGCACCTACTAAGATCTTGATAATGAATCTGTCACTAATTAAACACAAGATCATTAGGAAACATAACTTCATGAGTTGATCATCATCAAAACTAGGGTGATAGGCCTTTGGGCCAACATAGACTTGTTGGCATCTAACACCGATTGATTCAATATTTTTCAGGCTGTTTGTTGGTATTCTCGTAGAGGCGCCGAGTGACGGAGACGTTGGTAGTCATCTTTCCTTTTGATAGGTGGATAGAGTTCTCTACAGTTTCTTTTGTATCCATTCATTTTAGTGTTGTATATATTATACTATACTTTGATGTTGAGAGCTTGAGTAGTGTTGTATATGTTTTAGACTTGGACTTAGATTCTTCTATGTAGAGACTCCTTATATATGGCAGATACTTTTCTTCTATATGTCAGTTTTTACCTTTATGTTTCATTTCCTGCCATATATTCATATCTGAACTGCCTAAGTTATTTATCAATTATAACAACTATAGTTTCTGCTCAGACTGCGGTCTGATAGACTGTAATCGGTGGATGTAAATTTAAGAGCGTTACAAGTGGTATCAGAGCTCTAGGTTCAAGTGTCCTAGGGATTCATAATATGTTTCTAAGTTTGTATACTTGCTCTAGACTACTGAGTTGGTAAGTATAGGATTTTTTAGGATTCTTCGAGTCTAGAATCCGCGGTATTATGAATCCAAGTGAGGATGATCACATGATTGTATTGTGTTATGCTACTTGTGAACAATTTTTTTTTTCTATTTATTTTAACCGACTTGAAATCTACTTGATATTTTGGATGTCTTTCAATGATATTGAGTGATTCTGTGTTTTTTGATTTGTCGCATGGATTAGACATGTAGAATAACTACGTCAGCTTTGTGTGTGCGTGTGGACACGTGTTTGGGCGCGTGTGATTATTTCTGATTGTTGCACACATAAGACGCATGAGATAACCACGTGGACTTTATATGTGTATGGGCGGCGTGATCTGATTTACTTATTTGGTTTGATGTCGTGATAATTATCTGTGTTTAGATATTGGATTAACATTGATTATGTATATTTAGCTTATAACTGTATGAGACATATGGTATATACATGTGGGATTCTTTGTTTGGATTATTTTGCTCCATGTAGCAGTTTCGTACAATTATAAGCTAGGACATACATAACTGTGTTAAAACATCCTATATTGCTTTTATCCTGTATGCTTGATTTTGTTTGTCTAGATAATGAATTTCGAGGGCGAAATTCTTATTTTGGTGGGGCGAATATAATATCCTAAAAATATTTTAAAACTTTTATCTCATATGACTATTTGTACATGTACATATATGTATGTGTGCGTGTGTGTATTGAATATCTTGTTGATGAATTTCGAGAACGAAATTCTGTTAAGGTGGTGTGAATGTAACATCCTGAAAATTTTGAAAGTTTATTTCATGTAATTTTCATGTATGAATGTGTAGATGTGTGTGTGTGTGCGTGCACGCATAGAGGATTTGATAAGAATTTTGATGATTTGAAGTATGTGTGTGTGTGTGTGTGTGTGTAAGTTGTTGAGAGTTTTGGCGTAGTGATGTGTGTTGGCCCAAAGGCCATTGGCCGGGCCTAGTTTTGATAATAACAAAACATATGTAGTTAAGTTTTTAACAATTTTGTTTAACAAAGTTTCAGGTTAACTCTTTGTTGTATTTCGGCTTCATCACAAGACTCACTCGTTTGGAAGCCAAGAAGATGTAGATCTCACAACATAACATAGAAGAGCTCAATGATCAAGATTGTAAGAGAAGACTATGTCAAGATTTATATTTTTACTTTTTGCATTTTAGATAAGATATATAGTTGTTTGTTAAAGCCAAGATGATATAAGTTGCTAACTCTTTTGGGATTGACACACACATGATAAGTCACATATGTTGTATATATATTATCATATTACCATATTTATTATCTAATAAATCCTACGAATAAGTCTTATTTTTATTTAATAATGTGCAGGCCCATTGTTAATGGAGATGGAAAAGAAATGAGCCCAAAAGCCTACTTTAATTCTGATTTAAATCTTCATTAAATAGGAGATAGATATTCAGGAGGATAGGGATAATTTCAGCTGAAGATCAACGCATATCAGGAGGATTACATCAAATAAGACCGATAAATTTGATTTTATAAGAATTCAAATCGGTTAGCTTGAGAATCACCAAAGATCAGATTTGAATAAGAGACAAACAACAAATCCAGCCAGACAAAAGAGAGCCAAATCCCATGCTATCCAGATCCCCACCAGGATGTGGCCATTTGGCCACATCCTGGCCGCAGATCCGCGGCCCTTTTGTGGAGATAAGGATTTGCTCCCCTTATCTCCTCACTCCTCTCCCCCTCTTGGTTTTTGCCTATGAAAGGCAGGTTTTGTACGAAAAATATAGTGAAGATTAGGATTAGAATTCTTATTCATTTTTAGAGTTTTAGGAGTATATTGGATAGTTCTGAGAAGTTGTATCTCATCTTTATTTTTTTGTTTAGATTATCAAAGAGAGTGGAATTGAGTGTGTTATTCATCTGTGAAGTGACAATCAAAGGAGATTCAACTTGCTTATTCAACTCGACTCAATTCGGTATGTCTATATTTTATTTTCATTCCCTTGTTTTCTTTTTGTCATGAGTAACTAAACTATCTTTTGGGCTCACTAATTAATCTCTTTTTAATGATGTATTAAGAAAGGTCTTAAGATTTAATCAAAACCATCTTATTTGTTTTACTTGGACATTAAAAGAAACTAAAGGTTATTTCTTATGATAAAAGTGATGCACCAAAATGTTCTTGAGATAAGTAAGTAGTTGACTAGAAAATTAGTGAGCCCAGATCTTTTTCCTATATTAAAAACAACCAAACAATCTTCAATAGTTTTTAAAGATCACCTTTTCCAAAGTCTTCTCTAAGTTTCATTTTTTCTTTTAATCAGTTCCTTACTCTCCATTCTCTTTTTCAATATAAAAAAAGAAAACACCAATACCATTCTTTACTATTTATAATTCATCAAAAAGCTTCTATCGCATTTCTCCTCGTGGACACGACCCGCCCAAAGCTAGACGATAATTCTTATCACTGCTTCTATTTGCAATCAAATTTTTGGCGCCATTGCTGGGGAGGAAACGGTGTAATTATTTTCTAACAAGTTTGGTGTCTTGTTTCAAGGACGTTAAGGAATCAGATTTAGCACTCAAGCTTTGCAGGAGAAGACTTGCTATTCTGTGCCCCTACTCTCGAAAGTAGGAAACTGAATTTTAAGAAATTGCAGCGCAAAAGTTTGAAAATTTTTGGACTACTAAAAAATCTTTTTTGCAGGACATATCGCTTTGCAAAAATACAGTTTTTGTGTATTATTTATATTATATATGATATTCACACTCCCTATTTTTAATCCAACAGTAATCTGATTGATTGCTAATTGCTTAAAAAACATTTAGACTTGCATTCTAGGAATTTGTCTAATTATATTTCTTTTACGATTATTGTTGAAGATAGCTGGAGACAAGGTACTTATGCATAGCATATAGTTTAGGAAACATTCTTGGGTGATATTTGCTTGTGAATGTTACATTTCTATATCTTGCACACTTTGCACAAAACATCTTAAGGGCAAAACTCAAATCAGGATAAGGTGGGAAAGTCATTACCCTTTCTTAACTCACAAACATCTCCAAGCACGCACAGCCTAAGCCTAACTTAAAATCTGATAGACGTTGACCTTAGGGACATCTCGAACTCATTAGGAGATTATCCTAAGAGGGAAGGTGTTAGAATTTAATTCCTACCAAATCAGTGTCTAAGGATAGAGATTGAGGGGCGAAACCCCAAAGACTGGTGGTTTGCCTTAATTAGGCCCGTCGCTTTTTACGCGGATACCTCCCACCAATCTTACCCTGACCTGGCTGATTAGCTTGTGGTCAAAGTCTGTATTATACTTCCTGTGGACAATCAACCAGTTAGGAGTTGTCTAGGTCAAGGTTACCTTAGACTAGGCTTAGTTGTTTCTCTTGTTGACTATTGGCGAACTTGTTTGTGATTGTGTTTGTATATGCAAGTGTGGTCAAGAGACCCTAATTCATCTAGGTTAACTTGAAACACATCACCACCCAAGTTCGAACTAAGACGAGATTCGGTTATGGCTCAACCAACATCTTTGCAGGATAGGTTCTTTCCCATTAGAACCTCACTTCTATTCTGCATCTAACTTCCATCGGTTGGTGAACACAACTTTGAGCTTAAGTACAGTTCATCAACACACTCCCTAAGTTCTATGGCTTAGAGTCCAAAGATGCTTATTTCTTCATAAGAGAATTTGAGGAAGTATGCTTAATGATGAAAATCTCACACCTTATAAATGATGCTATTAGGTTGAGATTTATCCCATTTGCTCTTAAAGACTTAATAAGAAATGGCTTTACAGCTTAGCGGCCGGCTCTATCATGTCCTAGGATGGTTTTATCAAGGTCTTCTTGAAGAAATTCTATCCAATTCATAAGACCGCTCTCGTTAGGAAGAACATCATGTAGTTCAAGTAAGAACCTAGTGAACCATTTTGGAGGTACTTTGAATGCTTCGAAGACCTACTTGTCTAATGTCCTCATCATGAAATAGAGAAATAACGATAATGCCAAATTTTTATGATGGTTTAGACTACTCAACCAAGACCCTCTTAGAAACCATGTGCCAAGGGGGATTCTTGCATAAGGATGAGAATGAAGGATGAGATTTATATGAGAATTTAGCTGAAAAAACTATCTAATGGGAACCAACTAGTGAAAACTCGAGAAATTCAAACTCTCGTCAAAAGGAGGTCTCCACTCTATTGAATCATCCATAACTAACGAGGGTAAGTTAGCTAACCTAGCGAGAAGACTGGAAGCTTTAGAAACTAAGGAACCAAGTCCAGTAAATTAAGTCAGCCAAAACCAATTTTCAACTCCGGGCTGTACTTACTGTCAAGCCATGAATCATATGTTTGAGGAGTGTCCTGTGTTTCAAGCTCAATAACAATATCTTCGACCGATGAATGCGGCCTTTTCAAGGCCAAATAATGATCCTTATGCACCAACGTACAATCCTGGTTAGAGAAATTACCCAAATTTCTCATGGAGCCAACAAAACAATAACCACCTAAAACCATGCAAGCCGCTTCCATTATTTCAATTATTCTTCCAATCATCAACCCAATTTTCCAAATTACCCTCATAATTCTCCCAACAATTTTTCACATTATCAACAAAACTTTCCCAACCAAGCTCCACAACCCTCCTTCCAGAATCCTCAGCTTGAAAGGAGAATGACTGACTTTGAGAGAAATATGAAAAGGTACTAATCAAGATCCCCTCATGCAAACTATACAGAGGTTAGAGGTTCAAATGAGCCAATTGGCCAATCCACAGAATGAGAGACAAAAGGGTACCTTACCTAGTCAACCAATAATGAATCCTAAGAATTCTCAACAATTTTATTTGGCTGAGGATTAATCATTGAATCAATGTAATACTGTTCATACATTGAGGTCGGGAAAGAAAGTTGATAATCTAGTGTCAATACCATCCAATCCCATTCAGCACAATCACATTCAAGCATCTACCTCATCTAGTCCAAATCCTTCTAAATCTAAAGAATCTGAAATAAATAAGTCAACCAGTCAGGTGTACAAGCCTACAGTACCGTTTCCTAATAGGCTGAAGAATAACAAGCAGAATCTACAAATGGATAAGATAATTGAGATCTTCAACCAAGTGAAGATAAATGTACCACTTCTTGATGCCATTCAATAAGTCCCATCCTATACAAAATTTCTTAAGGACATGTGCACCAAGAAGAGAAAGACTAATGTACCCAAGAAAGTCTTTTTAGCCACTAATATTAGTGAGCTAATGTCGGGTCCAATCCATAAGGATTTGGGTTGTCCTACCATTGCCTGCACTATAGGACAAGCTGAGATTAGTCGTGCACTTCTTGACTTAGGGGCAAGTATCAACCTACTTCCATTCTTAGTTTATCAATAATTCGGTTAGACGATTTTAGTCTAACTCGAGTCACAATCCAACTGGCTGACCGTTCTGTAAAAGTTTCAAAGGGAAAAATTAATGATGTTTTTATCCAGATCGGGGAGTTTATCTACCCAGTTGATTTCATAGTTCTTGAGACACAACCCGTGTCCAATCTTAGAGCTCAAACTCCTCTTATCTTAGGGTGCCCATTCCTTACTACTGCCAATACTATTATCAATTGTAAGAATGGGTTTATGAGATTAATCTTTGGGGACATGACTAGAGAAGTCAATGTCTTCAACTTAGAAAAACAACCTCGTAAGATAAGAGACCAAACGTTTGAGTTAAACTTTGTTGAAAATAATTGTGATGAAAACGTGAAGGTATAGAGAATGACTCTCTGTTTCTTGATGAATTATTTAAGAATGAATGTGATTATATTAATGAGAAGGCATACGTTGGAGATCTTAATTTTAGAGTACCCTTTTAAAAAAGAAAATTTGATTTGAATATCTTTACTTTTGATGGGCCAACCAATGATATATCGCATGAGAATATAATTCAGGAACCTCCGACTGACCTACTCTTTAAAAACCTCTTTTAAGAAGAACTCATGTTTTTGATGAACTGACTAGGGATATTTTGGTTAATTACACACCTCCAGGGAAAGTGTTAACCTAAGTTTTGAGATGTATGGAACTGAGTTAGAATCTTATGCATTCATAGTGAGAAAGTTCCAACTGAGAATGTGATGGTGATTAGTTTTTGAATAATGGATGTAGAAATATGAGAAAAAAACTTAAAGAAGGTGAGACCGGAGAGGAAGAGAGCTAAAATGACAAAAAGATTGGCCTCCCCACTATGCCCTATAAAGAGAACTCATTGGAATGATGGAAAGAGAGCTAGAGGGATGAGACTGAAAATGATCTAGGTGTGGGAGAAACATGATGTTGTACATATTTTTATATTATATATATATATAATATATATATATATATATATATATATATATATATATATATATATATATATATATATATATAATATTTTATGCACCTCTTTTACATTCAATTTCATGCATCTATACAATTCTTACATATATTGGGGACAATGCATGAGATAAGTGTGAGGGAGGGCTCTAATATGACTAATATAACTAAAAAAAAAGAAGAATATATATATAAGTATATATATAAACTTTTTAAAAGAAAAGAATAATATTTTGATATATTTTTTGTAAGAAATTAAGTCAATTTTAAGGAATAGGAAAATCACAATTACGATTTCTCATACTTGGTCAAAATAAGATGACTTGTTTAATTTTTAGGGTTAGGAAGAAAATTGATGAAAGTAATTTAATCTTGATTTTTACCTTGAAGAAATATGCACACCTTATACACTTACACACTTAGGGTTCAAAACAAATATTCTTATGCCTTCTAAGAAAATAAAAAAATAAAGATATATATGTATATCTATGAAAAATAACAAATCTAATTATTGATTAGTTAGGTGCTTTGGCCTAAGAAAGCCTTTGTATTTATGCAAAAGATAATTAGATAAGTTTGAAATATATATATATAAATTCTCTGATTAAGCTGAGTAATTGTGCCTCATGAAGCATAAGTATTCACGCCTAGAAGGGGTACATTTTATAATAAAATTCTTAGTTTTGTGGCCTTGTCTGCTCAAGTGTTTAAGTCTTTAGGGGTGTTTCTCTCCTGGTGCCCTAAGACTGTCTGGTTTGGGTGTCACCGACTAAAGGCTCGTTACATGGAAGATTAGAAAGCCTAATGGAATTGAGGAATAAATACCACTAAAAATAAATATAAATAAGGTATAGGAGTTAATATTAAAGAACCCTTAGTCAAACTTCGTGATCACAAAGGTGCATATGACTCAGGGTAAAGTAATAGACTAGATGAGAAATACAATTTGACTCCTTACTTTGATTGATGACATATTTTTGAATAGAGGTTAACTTTAGGAATGAGAAGTACGATATTCCTATAACTTAAAGATTACTTGAACTCTTACAAATATACTTCAAATATTTTCTCCTTTTTCAAAATGCTTTTCGAAAATACTAACATTTTTTTCTCTTTCATTATGGATTTTATGGGTGCAATTCACTGAAAACCCTCACGAGATAAAACTCGTCCTCTAGGGGTAACGTAGAGGTTTAATGACTTGTTGCACATGCTCAGCGCAATTGAGTGACCTGTGAAAGTGGTATAATAATTGATTAGGATTAGTTTTGATGTTTTGCTCGAGGGCGAGAAAAAGATAAGTGTGGGGGTGTGATCAATCACGTATATTGCATATATATTGTCACATTATTATGTTTATTATCTAATAAACCCTAGTAATAAGTCTCATTTTTATATAATAATGTGTAGGCCCATTGTTCATGGAGATGCAAAAGAAATGAGCCCAAAAGCCCACTTTAATTCTGATTTAAATCTTAATTAAAGAGGAGATAAATATTCAGGAGGATAGGGATAATTTCAGCTGAAAATCAACACATATCAGGGAGGATTACATCAAATAAAATCGGTCAATTTGGTTTTATAAGAATCCAAATCGGTTAGCTTGAGAATCACCGAAGATCAGATCAGAATCAGAGACAAACAACAAATCCAGCCAGACAAAAGGGAGCCAAATCCCACGCCATCCAGATCTACACCAGGATGTGGCCATTTAGCCACATCCTGGCTGCGGATCCGTGACCAAAGCCGCGGGTCCGCGACCTTTTGGTGGAGATAAGGGGAGCGTTGGCTCCCATTATCTTCTCACTCCTCTCCCCTCTGGGTTTTTACCTATATAGGTTTTGTACTGAAAAATATAGCGAAGATTAGAATTAGAATTCTTGCTCATTTTAGGGTTTTAGGAGTATTGTTAGATAGTTCTGAGAAGCTGTATCTCATCTTTATTTTTTAATTTAGACTAGCAAAGAGAGAAAAGTAGAATTGAATGTGTAATTTATCCTTGAAGTGACAATCAAAAGAGATTCAACTTGCTTATTTAACTCGACTCAATTCGGTATGTCTATGTTTATTTTCATTCCCTTACTTGTTTTTTTTTTGTTATGAGTAACTAAACCATCTTCTGGGCTTACTAATTAATCTCTTCTACCTCCTTTCTCTTGATTGATTTTTATGAAAGCAACTCTCTTGAATCATAATAATGCCTGAGTTAAATTTTGTTCTTGAAAGCTCATGAGGATGCTTTTCTTTTAAACTTGGACTTTTAAAGCACAAATATCTTTAAATTATTTTTATTTTATACTTGCTTCTTCGCGCTTGATGGTTTAACATTCTCTTTTTAATGGCGAGTTAAGAAAGGCTTTAAGATTTAAATCAAAACCATCTTATTTGTTTTACTTGGACATTGAAAGAAACTAAAGGTTTTTGCCTATGATAAAAGTGATGCACCAAAATGTTCTTGAGATAAGTAAGTAGTTGAGTAGAAAATTAGTGAGCCCAGATCTTTTTTCTATATTAAAAACAACCAAATAATCTTCAATATTTTTTAAAGATCACCTTTTCCAAAGCCTTCTCTAAGTTATCAAATTTTCTTTTAGTCAGTTCCTTACTCTCCATTCTCTTTTTCCATATATATAAAAAAAAACCAACCCTATTCTTTGTTATTTAACAATTTATCAAAAGCTTCTATCGCATTCCTCCTCGTGGACACGACCCGTTAGCCCAAAACTAGATGGTAATTCTTATCACTACTTCTATTTGCAATCAACACATCTTTCATATTCCTAAAGTGTTTTAAAAAAAGTTGAAAACTATTCTCTTTTCTGTTTTCAAGATCGAATTTTGGAAAATGAGTTTCAGAAAAATTGATTTTTGATTTAGAAAAGTGTTTTTGCAAAATATAGTTCTAACTTTGTTTTGTGTTGATCCTTGATCACACATTAGTTCTATCAAGTCCCTAGAATTTTATTCTTTGTTTAAAGATCAAAGGTTATTTTGTCGAAAAAAGATTGGCTTCAAAAAGATCTCCATTACAAGCTTTTGGTCCAAGGTCGGTCGAGCAAAGGCAGAGCAGATTTGAACTGTTGGTCAATCGAACGGTCGACCGACATGCACCAAAGTGCATTGTGTGCACTTCGATCGACTGTGCGGTCGACCGACTGCAAGAGCCTTGCTTATGGTTGGGCTCGGTCGACCGCCCTGGTCGAACGACAGAGAGACAGGTTGGGAAAAACGGTCGATAGTTGACCGCTATGCCCAACGTTCAAAACTCCGACCGTTGGCAGTCGACCGGCCAGTCGACCGACAGAAAGATTTCCTTCTGATTTTTTCCAATGGCTATATTCCTGTTTGTCTTTTTCTGAGTCTTTTTCCAATGACTCTTTTGGGTTTTCTCCTCATATTTTCATCCCCTATAAATAGTGGGACTGTAGAAAAATCCATTAACAAGTTTCAAGAAGTTTGAAAAAGATTTTACAAGAAGATTTAGTCAAGTTTTATCTTTTTCTTGAAAG
The DNA here is from genome assembly GCA_038442645.1 of Agave tequilana. Lineage (NCBI taxonomy): Eukaryota > Viridiplantae > Streptophyta > Magnoliopsida > Asparagales > Asparagaceae > Agave > Agave tequilana. The sequence continues at coordinate 10,657 of JAVJIF010001395.1, forward strand.
ATTTTCTTTTGAGCAAAAATTTCACATCCTTGTTTTTAGCTTGAGCCTTACCTTTGCATCTTTACAAGTTATTTCTACTACACTATCCTAAAGAGTTTCACCTCTTCATCTTGCTTATAGGATTGTGCTTGTGAGCTATTTATGATCAAGTGAAGATCGCCAATTTTCTTCTATTGTGAAGTTGTAGAGGTGATCGGGGGAAAAACCGCGCACAAAAGTGTATGTTTTGAAATTGATATTTAAATTGTGTGTGCTTTGGCTTCCTCGATACTTCCGTTATAGCATAGAGCCTAAAACGAGTCGAATCTACAGGGACTGGAGAGATAGAAGCTTACACGGTATGTTCACGTGTATGTTAATAGTTCTTCTATGTTTAAAAGAATGAAAAGAAAAGGAAACAAAGAATGGTAAGAGAAGAGTACGGTGAAATACGAAGAAGTGGGAAACATAAAAGATAAGATATTTGTGGTTATTGATATATTTCTAAAATAAAGTAAAAAGATAAAGAAAACCCATGGCTAATAACTACTAATGATTCCACAAACATGCTAACCTCTTAGTGATAGTTGCCTCGCATGTATCATTGTTCATCATTAGTCCTTGATTCAAGAGCTTTACAAAGCATGGCTCATATGTTAACTTTCACATCCAAATTGACTAACAAGTACAAGCAACATTAAATCATCAAAACACAATAAGATCAAGTATGAAATAAAGTAATGTTAGCTTGTTAGAGATTTAGATGTTATAGTGTTGATCCATCATCATGAGCTATCAATGGCTCTTGCAAGTAGAGGCTATTAGATTCATGTGGATTATCAAATAAGAAGTTAGCAAGTTTGCGGTTAATAGTTAGTTGCCTTGAGAGAAAATATTAGCTAAACATGTAAAGAAGTTAGAGAAGAAAATAAAGATAAGTTAAGAGAGCACCTTTCATAGTTTGTTGCCTTCTATTACAAGCACTCTTCCTTCTTTACCATGTACCACTCTCTCTCCTATTACAAGATCTAAAAGAAATAAAAAATACCAAAGGAGGAGGAAGAAGAATACTAACTTAAACTATCCTAAACTACAAAATGGAGATGAAAACTATCCTAAACTCTGCGTATCTTGCTGAAGGGGAACCCCAGGGGTATTTATAAGCACCAGGAGAAAGGGGGGCCAGGGGCAAACCCCAGCACAAAGTACGGGTGCGGCCGCGCCCGTACGACCACGGAATGCGTTTTCGCAGCTCTTTTGCCGCATTTTCGCTGCACACGCGACACTTTAGGCCGCACGCTGTTCCGTCTGTCCGTTGTCGGCGTCAGCGCCCGGTTTCTGATTTTCAGCTCCTAATTTTGACAAAACAGCTTTCCAATGTGAATGGCTATATTATAGGTCTTTAATCACCCATTAAATGGTGATTTAGGGTCTTCTTCTTCATTGCACACCATGGACGTAGAAACATGCAAGAGAGGTATTATTAGCAGAATTTAATATTAAATAAATGTGAAGATATGATATGAAATATGTAGGTTTAGAGACTAATCACCCCCACACTTATCTTTAGCTCGTCCCAAGCAAAACAAAAAAAACTAAAAGAATTATTACACCACTTTCACAGGTGACACGATTGCACTGAGCATATGCAAAAAGCCGTTAAGCCTCTAGGTTTCCCCTAGAGGAGGAGTTTTGTCTCCTGAGGGTTTTCAGCGAATTACACCCACAAAATCCATAAAAAAAGAAATCAAATGTTAGTATTTTAAAAACACATTTTGAAATAGAGAAAAGTGTTGAAGTATTTTTATGAAAATATAAGTGATCCATGGTCAGAGGTTAACCAGAAATTGTTCTTCCTTAAACTAAGTCGAAATGCAAAATCTTGTTATAAATTAAATTGAAGAATTTAAAATTGAATTGATTCTTTGACTTTTCATAAAACTCTTAAAAAAATATGCACTTTGTGAACTGTGAAGATTTTGGGATGTCAACTCAAACTTTCATGACATTGATTTTTATATAATTATTTTTTTCTTTTTTTCTTCCTTTAGTTTTCTTAGGCTTTTTTATTTACCCGTGTAGTGAGCCTTTAGCCGGTGACTCCCAAACTAAATGATCTTAGGGCATCATATGAGAAAACATCTCTCGGACTTAAGGACTCGAGTAGATAAGGCCACAAAACTAAAGGGGATTATTTTTATTTTTGTCCACCATTTTAGGTGTGAATAATTATGCTTCCTGAGGCATAATTACCCAACTTCAATAAGTGATTTTTATTATCATTATATATATATATATTTTTGATATATATTTTTATGGCATTTTTAGTCGTTGTTTCAATCCCAAAAATTGTGTAAGTGTAAAGTGCATAAATCTAAGGCAAAAAATTCAAGATCAAATTATCTTTCCAATCTTACTTTCTTATCTAAAATTTAAAAAAGATCTATTATTTTGACTCTGTTTAATATTTTATAATTTTAGGTCTTCCTAATTCCTAAGATATTCTTAATTTTCTTTAAAATAAATCAAAACTATTTCCCTTATGTCAAAAAGTTTTGTAAAGAGAAAAGAAAAGAGAAAAGAAGTATAAAAGAAAGAAAATTTAAAACTAGCTTACGTTAGTAAACCCTTCCTCACACTTATCTCATGCATTGTCCTCAATGCATCGTGAATGTGTATATACATGAAACAAATGGGAAGGAAAAGAAAATTATCTCATGGTGATGGCTCCGGTGGTGGTCTGATTGGGCCAAGTGTTACTACCTACCAAGATAATGTGGATCTTGAAGAAACCCACCAATGACCTCTCTAATATGACCCAATAAAATGTTGATTGAATGAATGGTCTTATTTAAAAAATTATCCCCATCTAATTTTCAATTTTTAAAAATAATTACTGAGTCATGTTCTTCAACAGTCTTGTCCAATAATGAAGTATGATTTTAGAAGATAATTGATTTAGATTCAAATGGAACAGGAACAAAAACTGACACCGACTCGGGAAATTGACTCAGATCAAGTCGAGATTCATAATGGGGAGTCGAAATTGGTTCAAAAATAGGGTCCAAATCAAAGAATTGATGTTCACACATTTTCCCCATTAATGAAGTGTGATCATAAGAATTGGTGATTCAATTTTACAGTGTACTGGTACAGGATTCAATGTTGACTCCGGAATAGAGAAAAAATCTGATAAAAATACCAGAGTCATTATTGAATCAAAAAGTGAAATGGAATCACCAACATGAGGTTTAGGATCACTTTCAAGCTCAAGTTCAATTTCAAGAAAATGATAAGTTGTCAAGAGGTTGATATTAGTCAAATTCAGGTTGATATGATGAAATTGAAACTGGATTCTCAAAATGACATGATTCTTGAGTTCAATTAGTATAGTTAGGGATATAAGGATCGATCAAAGGTCAACAAGAAAGACTTTCCTCGCTCTCATTGATCAATTCGCTCATTAGTGAGTCTAACCTACTGATAGGCTGGGTAACAGGATTTGGAGTCAGAATCATGTCTTCCATACTTTTTCCAATTGGATCTTCTTGAAAAAGTGAATATGAAGTTGATTTAGGAAATTGTGGTGAAATTGTGAGTCCATCGGATTTTGTGATTGCTGCTCGGACTAACGCAAGGGTTCTATACTCAAGTCCAGTATTGATGGTTGTTCATTTAGAATCGGTGAGACTAGAAAAGATGAGTAGGACTCTTGAAAATTTGGTTGAGATGATGAGTCTAATATATTTTGAAATCGTTGCACTTTTTCACAAAGGCTTCAAACGCTTTTCTAGTTCAGATTCTTCTTCAATTAGATGTTCTAGAAAAAGAGCATATGGAGTTTGATTTGGGAAGGATTGTGAATTGAACAAATTTTGAATTTGTTGTTGGGACTCAAGCATGGCTTCCATACTCCTTTCCAAATTGGATTTTTCCTCAGTTGGTGGAACATGAAAAGGAGGATATGAAGTAGAATTGGGGAATGATTATTGTGAAAATTATGGACAAGATGTTGAAAATTTGACTCGGAGGAGGTAAATCCCCATTGATTATGTGAAAAGTTAAAATTATGTTAAAATTATATTCATAGGATTAGGGATATGGGTCATATTGAGTCGGATAATCCCAACCCGGTATATATAGTTGGTTCATGTGTACATAGACTGTCAGAGTTATCCGAGTCAAATGAGGTCGGGTGAAATATGGATTCATATTAAGATTGAAAAAATTATTGTTGTTGAAATCCATATCACAATTTACAAAAGAGAAAACAAACAAACAAACAAAAAAACAAAGAAAACAAAAAGAAAACAAACCTATGCTAGGGTTGACTTAGACCTAGACGATTCCTAACTAGTTAGACTGTCCACGGGGGTACATTGTTGGAATCTGATGAGTTAATCAGTCAAGTAAGAGTAAGATCAGTGGGAGGTATCCGTGCCGGAGCAATAGGCCTAATTATGCCAAACCACTGTTCTTTGAGGTTTTACTTCTCAATCCCTAACCTTAGACACCAATTTAACAAGAGTCAGCTTCTAATAATTTTCCCCTTAGGTCAATCTTTTAACTGAGTCCGAGATGTCCCTAGGGGCAAACATCTAGTAATTTTTATTAGGCTTGGGTTGTGTGAGTGGGGAGGTGACTTTTGGGTTAAGGGAGGGTAATGACTTCCCCACCTTATGTTGTATTGGGTTTTGCCCTTAAGTTCAATTCATGCAAGTGTTCAATATAGATAAGAATGAAAATAAAAAAGCGAGTAAATCACTGAAGTGTTTGTCCTAACTATATGCAATGCAATATGGACACCTCCGGTAAGATCACAATAACACAAGAATAAAATACAGTATATTAAAATTGAAATTGATACGTGCCTAGATGCAAATGTCTAAACTGTTTTAAAGCATCCAATTTCTATATTTTTTCTTAATTATTATAGTGCACATGTGATATAAACAAAAACTATCTGCAGAATTTAAGAATATACAAGAATTTACCCAACCACACAAGAGTAAGTGTGGACTTCTGCAATACTAAAGAATTTGACCTGTGCACCAAAAAATAAAGAAGAAAAGTTAACAAAAACGTGAAACCAAACCGTTCCCATCCCGGCAACGGTGCCAAAATTTGATCGGGGGAAAATCGCGCACAAAAGTGTATGTTTTGAAATTGATATTTAAAGCGTGTGTGCTTTGGCTTCCCCGATACTTCCGTTATAGTATAGAGGCTAAAACGAGTCGAATCCACGGGAACGAGAAGCGATATAAGCTTACACGGTATGTTTACGTGTATGTTAATAGTTCTTCAATGTTTAAAAGAATGAAAAGAAAAGGAAACAAAGAATGGTAAGAGAAGAGTATGGTGAAATACAAAGAAGTGGGAAATATAAAAGATAAGATATTTGTGATTTTTGATATATTTTTAAAACAAAGTAAAAAGATAAAGAAAACCCATAGCTACTAACTACTAATGACTCCACTAACATGCTAACCTCTTAGTGATAGTTGCCTCACATGTTCCATTAGCCATCACTAGTCCTTGGTTCAAGAGATTTACAAAGCATGGCTCATATGTTAACTTTCACATCCAAATTCAACCAACAAGTGCAAGTTACACTTAAATCATCAAAACCCAATAAGAGTAAGCATGAAATAAAATAATGTTAGCTTGTTAGAGATTTAGATATTAGAGTGTTAGATCCATCATCATGAGCCTTCAATGGCTCCTGCAGGAGCAAGGCCAAGTAGAGGCTATTAGATTCATGTGGATTATCAAATAAGAAGTTAGCAAGTTAGCGGTTAGTAGTTAGTTGCCATGAGAGGAAAGATTAGCTAAACATGTAAAAGAAATTAGAGAAGAAAACAAAGATAAGTTAAGAGAGCACCTTTTATAGATTGTCACCTTTTATTACAAGCACTCTTACTTCCTGACCATGTACCACTCTCTCTCCTATTACAAGATCTAAAAGAAATAAAAAATACAAAGGAGAAATGCAATATGTACACCTCCATCAAGATCACAACAACACAAGAATAAAATACAATATATTGGAATTGAAATTGACACATGCTTAGATGCAAATGTCTAAACCGTTTTAAAGTATCCAATTTTCATATTTTAGTTCTTAATTATTATAGGGCACAGGTGATATAAACAAAAACTAGCAGCAAAATATAGGAATATATAACATAAGAGCAAGTGTGGACTTTTGCAATGCTAAAGAATTTGACTTGCACCCAAAAACAAAGAAGAAAAGTTAATAAAAACATGAAATCAAACCGTTCCCGTCCCCGACAATGGTGCCAAAATTTGATCGGGGGAAACAAAAGTGTATGTTTTGAAATTGATATTTAAAGCGTATGTGCTTTGCCTTTCCCGATACTTCTGTTATAGCATAGAGGCTAAAACGAGTCGATTCCACAGGGACGGGAGGCGATAGAAGCTTACACGGTATGTTCACGTGTATGTTAACGGTTCTTCAATGTTTAAAAGAATGAAAAGAAAAGGAAACAAAGAATGGTAAAAGAAGAGTACGATGAAATACGAAGAAGTGGGAAACATAAAAGATAAGATATTTGTGGTTTTTGATATATTTCTAAAATAAAGTAAAAAGATAAAGAAAACCCATGGCTATTAACTACTAATGACTCCACTAACATGCTAACCTCTTAGTGATAGTTGCCTCACATGTTCCATTGGCCATCACAAGTCCTTGGTTCAAGAGATTTACAAAGCATGGCTCATATGTTAACTTTTACATCCAAATTCAAACAACAAGTGCAAGTTACACTTAAATCATCAAAACTTAATAAGAACAAGCATGAAATAAAATAATGTTAGGTTGTTAGAGATTTAGATATTAGAGTGTTAGATCCATCATCATGAGCCATCAATGTCTCTTGCAAGAGTAAGACCAAGTAGAGGCTATTAGATTCATATTGATTATCAAATAAGAAGTTAGTAAGTTAGTGGTTAGTAGTTAGTTGCCATGAGAGAAAAGATTAGCCAAAATGTAAAAGAAGTTAGAGAAGAAAACAAAGATAAGTTAAGAGAGCACCTTTCATAGATTGTCACCTTCTATTACAAGCACTCTTGCTTCCTCACCATGTACCACTCTCTCTCCTATTACAAGATCTAAAAGAAATAAAAAATACAAAGGAGGAAGAAGAATAACACTAACCTAAACTATCCTAAACTATAAAATGGAGATTTAAACTACCCTAAACTTTAGATATCTTGCTAAAGGAGAACCCCAGGGGTATTTATAGGCACCAGGGGAAAGGGGGCCAGGGGCAAACCCTGGCCCAAAGTACGGGCACGGCCGCGCCCGCGCGCTGTCCCGTCTGTCTCCTATAAGCGTCAGCGCCCGGTTTCTGCTTTTTAGCCCCTGGTTTTGATAAAACAGCTCTCCAAGGTCAATGGCTATATTAATCACCCATTAAATGGTGATTTAGGGTCTTCTTCTTCATTGCACGCTATGGACCTAGAAACATGCAAGAGAGGTATTATTAATAGAATTTAATATTAAATAAATGTGAAGATGTGGTATGAAATATGCAGTTTTAGAGACTAATCAAGAGGTTGCGGTCTCAAGTGAGCTAGTGAGCTCTGTTGTTAGTGTTGCGGTACCGCGAGAGAGGACTTGTGAGTCCATTGAGTCCTAGTGAGAATTTATAACGGTTGACGATCTAGTAAGATCGGTCATTATGAAAATCCTTCATAGTGCTGAAGGCTGGGACGTAGAGCAGTGGCTCGAACCTCAGAATTTATCATCGTGTTTGCGATTGCTTACTCTTTCTCTGTTCACTCTACTCTCTCTTTACTTACTTGCACACTTATATTGTTTACTTATTTACAAATATTTCTCGTGTTGTGATTGGTATTTGCTAGGTTCTAGCAAGTAAATTTTAATTCCGCATTATTTGCCATTTAGTATAGCCATCATCTATTCACCCCCTCTAGGTGATTTATAATTGGTATTAGAGCCTAACCCTAGTTTTGGTTTAACCACCTTAAGGAGATCCTTTCATTTGGCTATATTCATTTGTTGCATTTGTTATTTGATTGTGCATTTATACTTATTTTTATGGCATCACATGACTTCTCTACCATCAAGTCCCCACCCAAATTTGATGAGCTGAACTTTCTTGTTTGGAAAGTCATGATGAACTTATTCCTTAAGTCCCTAGGAGCTGGAATTGCTAAGGTCATTACTAAAGAATTTGTTGAACCTCACGGTGATAAGGATACATGGTCCGAAGTAACCTCTAAGGACTATAAAGCCAATGCTAAAGCCCAATATGTACTTACACAAGAATTAAATGATGATAATCTTTCCTGTGTAATTAATTGAAAATCACTTATGAGGTTTTGAATGATCTTATCATTACTCATGAGGGATGTCGCAAGTCAAGAGATTTAAAGTTGACTTGCTTCGTTCTCAATATGAGAATTTTTACATGCTTAAAAATGAAAGTATTGATGATATGCTTACTCGGTTCACCAAGATTACTAATGAATTATCATCTTTAGGTGATACCATTAACAATGACTAAAAGATTCGGAAGGTCATTAGAGCTCTCCCCAAAGCTTGGTAAGTCAAGGCGACAACCCTTAAGGAGATCAACAATAGAGAGGAGATGGACTTCTCCGGCTTCATTAGAAATCTCAAAATCTTTGAGATGAAAATGAAAGTGAGAGAAGAAAGGGAGACTCTAAAGAAGAAAGCAATAGCTTTCAAGGCTAATCCCTCATCCTTTGATGAAGAAAAATTATCGGAAGACGGTGATGAGAGCTATGCTCATTTGGATAGTGGGCAAGATATTTTATTAAAAAGAAAGATAAAGCAATTTTCGAAGAGAAAATATCAAGGAAGACTTGAAAAGAAGGAGGAGATGGTCCTTACTTTCATTGTAAGAAGATGGGCCATCTAATTGCGGATTGCCCCTCACTTCAAACCACTACCTTTAAGAACGTGCATAGGAAGAAGAAGGTGATGGTAACCACTTGGGATGATTCTGAAATGGATTCTGAAGAGGAAATTGATGCCGAACACGTTTGCTTCATGACAAATGGAGAGGAGACTTCCATGGTAAATCTCTAAATCTCTTTAGAAGATAATAATTTAATTATGGAAGAACTTGCATAATTTTTTGAAGAATTACAAAATAAATATGAAATTTCTCTTGCAAAAAATAAAAAATTGAAAAAGAAAAATGACTTTTAAAGAATAAGCTAGAAATTGTATTTAAAGAGAAAAAATGACTTATCTATTTCTTTTGAGAAAATGAAAAAGGATTTTGATAAATACAAACTTGTTTGTAAGAGAAAAAGCCCTAATATATCTTTTAACAAAAAATAAACTTTTGGATATCCAGAAGCGTATTGATGTTTTGGATACCACTTTGAAAAAGTATGCATTTGACATGAACAAATTTGCTTTTTTGTTTCCACAAGGAAAAACTCAAAGAAAGCATATACCTCATTTATCTCACACATAACATGAAAAACATGCACAACATGCACGTACACATCAACATAAGCGTGCTTTCATGTATGACAAAGTGTACACATGTATACATTGCGGTCGCAAAGGTTATTTAGCAAAATTTTGTTATGCTAAGTTAAACATGTTAAATAAAAATGTTTGGGCTCAAGAAAATACTAACCTTATAGGAACCAAAAAGATTTGGGTACCAAAGAACACACCGAACTTAATTGATGTAGGTGTATTGTCTTCCTCCAAGACATAGGGGGAGATGGTGCCTTGGTAGTGGATGCATCAAAGCTCAAAGGATCAACCGTCATATTGCATCGCTATCAAGAAGCACCAATTTTGGAGATTTCTTATGGTCTGATAACTTCTCCATTTGAAAATTTCATTTCATTCTAACTAGATCTATATATGCATAGGATCAGCTAACTTTTCTTTTATGTCAATATGCTTTAGTTACGAATACATGATTTTTTTAAATTTTTTTATGACCTGCTTATATTTGAGCTAGTGCGTTAACATTTGCTTTTGTTCTTTTCTAACCCTTGAATTGCTGGCCCATGTTTCTAGTATTTTTTCATGCTCACTTGGTTGATAAAGATCCTTACATGTATGTGTACATATATTAATTCATTTGCTCATATACATACATACATACATACATACATACATGTGTATATATGTGTGTGTGTGTGTGTGTGTGTATGTACATATTGTTTATATATCTATCTCGCGGTTGGGTATCATATTTAAATCATATTTAAATAATAAATCAAGATAGCAATTGAGTGCCTCAACTCTTATCTAGAGGAAAGACGAGGAGAAGTTCAGAACCCGTTAAGGGTATATTCGGCTTCAATATCTTATTTTTTAATTGCTTAATATATGATTTAATTGCTGAAAAATATATTTTTAATATAATAATAAAACAAATATTTTGATATCATTTTCATGTGTTTTTCATGCCTATAAGATTTTTGGTGTTATTTCTCTATTTTATGTATAAAAATATCGAAATAAAAATGTTTTTCAAAAGCCCTTAATTCATTTTTTTAAAATCTATTTTTTGGGCAGTCACGATCGATCGACCAGTCGACCGAGTTGACCTGATATAGGTCGGTCAACCGAGTGATTAGTCTCTAAAATTGTATATTTTATATCACATCTTCACATTTATTTAATATTAAGTTTTGTTAATAATACCTCTCTTGCATGTTTCTAAGTCCATGGCATGAAATAGAGAAGAAGACCCAAAATTACCATTTAATTGGTAATTAGAGGCCTACAAAGATAGCATTGACTTTAGAGGATGATTTCGTCAAAACTAGGGGCCCAAATCTGAAAACTAGCAGGTACAACCGATAGGAGAGCGACATGACAGCGCGCAGCAGGCAGTGCTACGCGCGTTTCCCAAGCATTACCACGGGAACGCGGTAATTGCTGCGTTTCCATGATAATCTTGTGGAGCTGCGCGCTGATATTCGACGCGCGGCTCCGTATAGGTGTCCTGGTGCCCCCTTTTGCCTATAAAAGCCCTCGGATTTCCAGATCACCAGGGGAAGGAGTTTTTGGAAGTGTTTTTAGGTTAGTTTTTAGGGTTTTCTCCTTGTTGTACTTTAGGGTAGTTTAATTTAGTTGTTCTCCTTCTTCCTTCTTTGTATTTTTCATTTCTTATAGATTTTCTAAAAGGAAAGAGAGTAGTACATAGGATGAAAGTATGGGTTCTTGTAATAGAAGGTGACATTATATGAAAGGTTCCATCTTTATCTCTATTGGTTTTCTTATCTCTAACTCTTTACATGTTCAGCTAATTTTCTCTCATGGCAACTAACTACTAACCACTAATGTGACACCCCGATCCTGCGGGTAAGGGGACGTCACTACGACGTATATACGCAGGTCAAAAATACCCTTACGTATATACGCTAAGTATCAGTACAGGTAAGAATCAGAGTGCGGAAGCACAATGGTAATATACATTCCAACAGAAAAGTACAAGTACATAGTTATCACAGAGAGTGATACAATATTACAACAATATTACATCACCAGAAAAATACAAAAGTGCAATATATGAAGAGATATACAAAGCTGAGAGATGCTTACGAGCAACAAGAGAGGTCTCGAGAACCAAACAGGCGAGGAACTGGGAGGAAGAGCTACGACGATGATCCAAGTTTCTGTTGCAATCTGATCGTCATAGAAGGATCTGTTGCGTACTCTGATCAGCTACAGTAAGGTCACCAAGGTCCAGTCTCTAGGATCTGGATATGAGAATCTAAGGTTGTCAGACGCAACCCTGCAAGGACATATAATAAAGCCAAATGGTGTGCATAACAGGTACATATGTACATGATCAATTGATATGCTCCAAATATGCAGGTACAAGTAATAACAAATAACATAAGGGAAATTAAAGGAGCGACAGTAAATCATATATATCGATGAATCTGAAACTGATATCATACATAAAAGGCAGTATGAAGAGCATAGATACATGAGGTAAATAAGTTAAACATGCGATAAATACAAGTATGAACAAAACTAGTTGTATAAGCTCAGATTTATGGATTCACGGAACTGATACGTCAAGGGAATAATCTAAATAAGGAAACCCTTATCTATATACCACATATCTCATGTCACCATCATCTGAGTTTATACAAACTTGAGTTGCCCTAAGAGTAACAAAATTATAGTGTGTCAATAATAATCATCATATGTCATAAAGCAAGGTGTCAACTTAGGGCATAACACTATAACTGGAATATAAAGATGTAACATTTTAATTTATCCAATAATAATAATTAGTACCATTTAATATTTCAATCGCCTCCCTACCAGCGCCTCACATCACCAATAGTCCATAATAGAGTTCGCACTCTGTAGAACTTTCTCAGGTCTGATATGTGAGTACTAGGACCCAAACAAAGGAGAGACTAAATATCACACGTTTCTAATATTATTACTTGTTGTTTTATGTTATTCATCCAATCCATATGATTTTGTATGTGCTACTGGCACACATACATCCACTTATAAATAAGACGAATTATTATTTGGAAACTGATAAATCTGATGGCTCATATTTATAGTGGGTCCCGTCTCTACCCGGGACTAGTCAGGAGTACAGGCTACTGCTTCCGGGGACTTATCATTATGCGCCCCACACGACACTTCAGATTTAGGCTACTGTTTCTAGGGACTTATCATTACGCGTCCCACACGACACTTCAGAAATATCACCATTATAAATATGACATCATACTGGTTTCCATCAGTTTTCCCCACCCTAGTATAAGTTGAGTACTTTATTATACATATATGTATTGCCTAAAGATAATATCCACAAGTGTATATAGCATAACCATTATTATCCAACTACGAGAATTAACAGGAGTATAATATCAGGAGTCAGCCATTTTCAGGGGTTCAGGAATACATGAGTTTAGGAGTACAAGAGTTTAGGAGTACCAAATATCTGGTAGCAGTATAATAATCATGCCAAGTCCTCGTAAAGGTAATAGTCATGAATATGCAATATAATATAGGTGTCACAATATCAGGTCAAGTGTACCAGTTCCAGATGATAGCATGTCAAGTGTCAAGTGTTATTATATCAGGTGTCAGATATCAGGCGATAAGTATAGCATGGCAAGTACCGGTGTCAGAATCAAATAATAAGTATAGCATGGCAAATACCTGTGTCGATATCAAGTGATAAGCATGGTAAGTACCGGTGTCAGATATCAAGTGATAAGCATGGCATGGCAAGTATCAGGTGTATACATATTAGGGTCAGGTAACTAATATGTGAGTGAGAGTCACAACAACAAATATCAGGTATCAATCAGTCACATAACAAGGTACAGAAGAACGGTATAAACATTTCAAACTCTCCACAATCATTTTTATAATAGTAATAAATTTATCTCTTAATTAGCTATGCGAAACCGAGTAAAGCGGGAGCAGATCTGGACATACCCGGTATAATACCGGTTCGACAAAGTATAATAATGGCCAGAAGCTATTTATAAAGCATGATAATCATTTATATAACATATACTAACTTGCATAAAGAGACATCATATATTAAAAGCAAGATAGTAATTATTAGACATGAAATGATGGTAATAAAGTAAGAAATGTACTCGCCTAATACCAGAATGAAATACCAGGAAAAAGTCTGAGAAATCGGCTAACACGTGCGAGCAAGCCACTAGCCCATAAAATATATAAATGTATATATATATAATAAATATTATAAATATATTAGAGAGGGAATGAGGGAGCGGGGAGAGAGAGAGAGAGGAGAGAGAGGGGAGAGAAAAAGAGTTTTGTTGGAATTGTTAAAAAAAGGAAAAAAGAAAAGTGGAAAAGGAAAGAAAGAAATAAGAAAATAAAGGAGGGGTATGTTGGAAAATATGTAGATGTAATTAGGGAATGAGGGGATGGGTATTTAAGGGAAGTGAATAAAAATGGATATTTATGGAAAGGAGGAAAAGAAAGAAATAAAAGAAAGAAAGAAAGAAGAAAGAAAGAAGAAAAGAAGGAGAGGGGAGAGGGGGGCCGGCGGCCTGGGCGGCGCCGCCCCCGGTAGAGGGGCGGCCGACGAGGAGGGGGGCGGCCTAGGTAGTGGAGAAGGGTGATGGTTGGAGGAGGTGTTGTTGTTGTTGATGTTGTTGTTTGGTGGTGTTGGTGGTGGTGGTTGGTGGTGGTGAGAAGTTGGAGGAGGAGGAGGAGATAGTGGTAGGGTGGTTGGAGTAGATAATTAGTGGAATTGGTGGTGAATTATGGAGGAGAAGAGGAAGATAAGGTAACGAGTTTGGTTAAAATTGAAGAAGGAGAAGTGGTTTTTAGGGATAGTGGAAGTGGAGAAAGGAAGTGGGGAGTTGGGGGTGTGTGGCCGGTGGCTTAGGGGGGCGGCATGGCGGTGGTGAAGGTGGAGGCCGCGGTGGTGATGAGTGGGTGGGAGAGATGAAGAAGGAGATGGATAATGGGAAGGAAAGAAAAAGAAAATATATAGAAAGAGAGGGAAAGGGAGAGGGAGAGGGAGAGTATGGGAGGAATGGGGGAAAGGCATGGGCTGCTGTTGTAACCCATGTGTTGCTGCAGGTACAGTTGCAGTTACAGGGAATAGGTCGGGAAGGTTGCAGGGGATGGGGAGAAGGAAAGAGAAAAAGAAAAGAATAAAAAGAAAGAAAAGAAACGAAAGGAAAAAGAAAATAGAAAAAAATTGAAAATTAATAAATAAATATATTACTAAATATTTAAATTAACATGATAACCTGGGACTAAAGAGTAGAGGAGTGAAGAAGGAAAAAGCAAGAAAAGAAATTGTCGGTAAATAATAATATTATTTTAATAAGGAGAAAATTTGCCTGTTTCAGAAACGTTCCGAAAAATTCTCAAAAATAGTAAATATTATTTTAAGATTCTTGATGAAATTGGATTCAATAAATTCAATTTAATTTTCAAATTAAAAATCCTGAAATCTTCCGGCGGTACCGGCCAACACCCGAATCGATCAAATTTTAATAAATTCTGAAAAATCCCAAAAAATATATTTAGATAGAAAATAAAATTCTAAGAAGTAAAGTAAAAGCCATTTTTATAAATTCAATCTCATTTGAAAACTAAAAATTCGGGAATCAGTCAGCGATGCCGACTGACACCGGTTTTGGAGATTTTGCAAAATAATTCTGAAACATTCTAGAAAATCATGAAAAATCTAAAATATTAGAAAATAGTGTTTGGAACTGAAATCGATCAAATCAAACTACCAGAAAGGTCAAATCGGTCAGTATACTGGTATCGGGTTCCGAGTCCGGGTCAGGGCTGACTCTAAGATTAAGAATCCGGATCCGATACCAAAAACATGAGAAATCACAACTTAAAAACTAGTACTGGAAGAAATCAAAATAATACGGTCAAAAAAATCAGCACACGTATCTGGGTACGTATCCCGGGAATGGGGTGCTACAACTAACCTGCTAACTTCTTACTTGATAATCCACATGATTCTAATAGCCTCTACTTGGCCTTGCTCTTGCAAGAGCCATTGAGGGCTCATGATGATAGATTCTAACACTCTAACATTCTAACTCTCTAACAAGCTAACATTACTTTACTCTATGCTTACTCTTGCTTAGTTTTGATGGTTTAAGTGTAACTTGCACTTGTTTTGTTGAGTTCGGATGTGAAAGTTAACATATGGGTCATGCTTTGAAATGCTCTTGAACCAAGAACAGTGATGGTCAATGATACATGTGAGGCAACTATCACTAAGAGCTCATTGTTAGTGGAGCCATTAGTAGTTAATAGCCATGAGTTTTCTTTCCCTTTTTACTTTATTTTAGATATACAAACAAAAATCACAAAAAATATTTCTTCTATGTTTCCTACTTCTTCGTGTTTCACCGTACTCTTCTCTTTTCATTCTTTATTTTCTTTTCTTTTGGCTCTTTAAAACGTTGAAGAAACTTTAACACACACGTGAACATTCCAGTAAAGCTTTTATCGCTTCCTGTTCCTGTGAATTCGACCCATTGAGCCTCTATGCTATAACAAAGTATCGAGGAAGCCAAAGCACGCACTTTCAACTCTTAATTTTAAAACATACACTTTTCGTGCATGATTTTTTTCCGATCAAATTTTGGCGCCGTTGTCGAGGATAGGAATGGTTTGATTTCACGTTTTTGTTAACTTTTCTTTTTTATTTTTGGTGTGCAGGTTAAAGTTTTAGTATTGCAGAAGTCCGCACTTGCTTTTGTATGGTTGAGTAAACTCTTATATATTCTTATATTCTGCTGCTAGTTTTTGTTTATATTACCTGCGCACTGTAATAATTTTAAGAATTAAAATACGATAATTGAATGCTTTAAAACGGTTTAGACATTTGCATCTAGGCACATGTCAATTTCAATTCTAATATACTGTATTTTGTTCTTGTGTTGTTGTGATCTTGACGGAGGTGTATATATTGCATTGCATATAGTTAGGACAAACACGTGGGTGATTTACTTGCTTTGTGTATTCATTCTTATCTATATTGCACACTTGCACAAATTGAAATAAGGGCAAAACTCAATACAACATAAGATGGGGAAGTCATTACCTTCTCTTTGCCCAAAAATCACCTCCCCACTCACACAACCTAATCTTAATAAAATTTGCTAGACGTTGGCTCTTAGGGACATCTCGGACTCATTTAAGAGATTGACCTAGGGGGAAGTTGTTAGAAGTTGACTCTTGTCAAATCAGTGTTTAAGGTTGGGGATTGAGAGGTGAAACTTCAAAGAGTATTGATTTTGCATAATTAAGCTTGTTGCTCCGGCACGGATACCTCCCACTGATCTTACCTCTACTTGGCCGATTAACTCGTAATCAGATTCCGGCAATGTACTCCCCGTGGTAGTCTAACCAATTAGGAGTCGTCTAGGTCTAAGTCAACCCTAGCATAGGCTTATTTTCTTTTTCTTTTTCTTTTTTATTTGTTTGTTTGTTTGTTTATTTTCTTTTGTAAATTGTGAAATAGATTTTAACAACAATAATTTTTTCAATCCTAATATGAATCCATATTTCACCCCGACCTCATTTGGCTTGGATAACTCCGACTCGGCTATGTACAACATGAATCAACCATATAGGCCGGATTGGGATTATTCGACTCAATATGACCCATATCCCCAATCTTATGATCATAATTTTTAAAATAATTTTAACTCTTCACTGAGTCAATTGGAGATTCACCTCCCCCGAGTCAAATTTTCAACCATCTTGTTTGCAATTTTCACAATATTCATTCCCCGATTTTGATTCATATACTCCTTTTCCTGTTCCACCAACCGAAGAAAAATTAAATTTGGAATGGCGTATGGAAGCCATGCTTGAGTCCCAACAACAACTTCAAAATTTGCTCAATTCACAATCTTTCTCAAATCAAACTCCATGTACTCCTTTTCAAGAACATCCAATTGAAGAAGAATCTGAGCTAGAAAAGCGTTTGGAATTCTTTTGTGAAAAGTGCAACGATTTCAAAATATGTTGGACTCATCATCTCAACTAAATTTTTAAGAGTCCTACTCATCTTTTTCAGTCTCACCGATTCAAAATGAACAACCATCAATACTGGGCTTGAGTATGGCACCCTTGCGTGAGTCTGAGCAGCAATCACCAAATCTGATGGACTCACATTTCACCACAATTTTCAAAATCAATTTCCATACTCACCTTTTTAAGAAGAACCAATTGTAAAAAGTATGGAAGACATGATTCAGACTCAAAATTCTGTTACCTGGCCTATGAGTAGGTTAGACTCAATAATGAGTGATTTGATCAATGAGAGCGAGGAAATGCTTTCTTATCAACCTTTGACCAATCCTTATATCCCTAACTCTACCGATTGGACCCTAGAATCATGCTATTTTGGAAACAAAGATTCAATTTTAGCAAACCCATTGAAACTTGACCAAACTCCAAGATTTGAAAATCACATTAGCATTTTGGCAAGTTATCCCTTTTCTGAAATTGAAATTGAATATGAAAGTGATCCTGAGCCTCAGGTTGGTGATTCCATTTCACTTTTTGATTTAATAATGACTCCGGTATCTTTACCAGATTTTTTTCTCTATTCCAAAGTCAACATTGAATTCTGTCCCAGTATACTGTGAAATTGAATCACCAATTTCTTATGATCACACTTCATTAATGGGAAAAGTGTGTGAACATCAATTCTTTAGTTTGGACCCCATTTTTGAACCAATTTCGACTCTCACTTTTGAATATCTACTTGATATGAGTCAAATTTTCGAGTCGATATTGGTTTTTGTTTCTGTTCTATTTGAGTTCAAATCAGTCATATCTCAAAATCACACTTCATTGTTGGACAAGAATGTTGAAGAAAATGACTTAGTAATTATTTTTGAAAATTGAAAATTGGATGGGGGTAATTTTTTCAATAAGATCATACAGTTCTCCAATATTTTACAGGGTTATATTAGAGATGTCATGGTGGGTTTCTTCAAGATCCACATTATCTTGATTGGGTAACAACGCTTGACCCAATCAGACCACCACCGGAGCCACCGCCATGAGGTAATTTTCCTTCCTTTCCCATTGTTTCATGTATATACATATTCACGATGCATTGAGGTAATGCATGAGATAAGTATGGGGAAGGGTTTACTAACATAGGTAGTTTTAAATTCTCTTTCTTTTACACTTCATTTTAGGAACTTTTTAAAATTTTCTTTTATATAAAAAACTCTTTTCTTTTCATTTTACAAAACCTTTTGAAATAAGAGAAATAGTATTGATTTATTTTAAGAAAACTAAGATTATCTTAGGAATCAGGAAGACCTAAAATTATGAAATTTTAAACCGAATCAAAATAATAGATCTTGTTTAAATTTTAGGATAAGGAAGTAAGATTGAAAAGATACTTTGATCTTGAATTTTTTTGCCTTAGATTTATGCACTTCACACTTACACAATTTTTTGGGATTGAAACAAAGACTGAAAATGCCATAAAAAAATATATATCTAAAAAAATAATGATAATAAAAATCATTTATTAAAGTTCGGTAATTATGCTTCAAGAAGCATGATTATACATACATAAAATGGTGGACGAAAACAAAATAATTCCCTTTAATTTTGTGGCCTTATTTACTCGAGTCCTTAAATCCGAGGGATATTTTCTCATATAGTACCCTAAAACTATCTCGTTTGGGTGTCACCGGTTAAAGGCTCACTATCCAGGTAAGCTAGAAAGCCTAAGAAAACTAAGGAAGAAAAAAGAAAATTTTGATACAATCAATGGCATGAAAGTTTGAGTCAATATCCCAAAAATCTTCACAGTTCATAAAGTACATATTTTTCTAAGAGTTTTATGAAAGATCAAAGAATCGATTCAATTTTAAATTTTTACATTTAATTTATAACAAGATTTTGCATTTCGACTTAGTTTAAGAAAAAATAATTTCTATCTAACCTATAACCTTGGATCACTTATATTTTTACAAAAATATTTCAACACTTTTCTCTGTTTCAAAAATGCGTTTTCAAAATACTAACATTTAATTTCTTTCTTTATGGATTTTGTGGGTGTAATCTGCTGAAAAGCCTCAGGAGACAAAACTCCTCCTCTAAGGGAAACCTAGATGTTTAACGGCTTGTTGCACATGCTCAGTGCAATCGCGTCACCTGCGAAAGTGGTGTAATAATCTTCTTAGTTTTTTGTTTTGCTCGGGATGAGCAAAACATAAGTGTGGGGGTGTGATTAGTCTCTAAAATTGCATATTTCATACCACATCTTCACATTTATTTAATATTAAATTCTGTTAATAATACCTCTCTAGCATGCTTCTAAGTCCATGGCCTGAAATGAAGAAGAAGACCCAAAGTCACTATTATTTAGTGATTAAAGGCCTACAAAGATATCCATTGACTTTGGAGGCTGGTTTGTCAAAACCAGGGGCCCAAATCTGGAAACTAGCAAGTACAACCGACAGGAGGGCGACATGACAGCGCGCAGCAAGCGGTGCTGCGCGCGCTTCCCAAGCATTGCTGTTTTTTCGCAACAATCTTGTGGAGCCGTGCACTGAGATTCGACGCGTGGCTCCGTACAGGTCTCCTGGTGCCCCCTTTTGCCTGTAAAAGCCCTGGGATTTCTAGAGCACTAGGGGGAGGAGTTTTTGGAAGTGTTGTTAGGTTCGTTTTTAGGGTTTTCTCCTTGTTGTAGTTTAGAGTAGTTTACTTTAGTTCTCCATCTTCCTCCTTTATATTTTTCATTTCTTGTAGATCTTATAATAGAAAAGAGAGTAGTACATAGGATGAAAGCAAAGGTTCTTGTAATGGAAAGTGACAATCTATGAAAGGCTCTCTCTTTATCTCTATTGGTTTTCTTCTCTCTAACTCTTTACATGTTTAACTAATATTTTCTCTTGACAACTAACTACTAACCACTAATTTGCTAACTTCTTACTTGAAAATTCACATGAATCTAATAGCCTTTGTTGACACTCGAAAAAGATGGACTCCCGTATTCATCTTCAGCCGGTCTGAACAACGTCTAACTTATTGACATCTACAAAAGATAAGTCAAAGACAAGCTGATGACCAGAGGCAAGGCAGCAACATGAACATTACTAAACCAGTAAAGGAGATAATAAGTCAAAGTTGCTTCTGAAGAAGATCTGAGTAGGCCTAGAAACACTAAGTCTCACATGAGCCTAAGGGTTGAGCAATCGCACGAGAGGCAAAGTTTGCTTAGCTCCTCAAGAATTCCATCATAGCTCTGCCATGGGCTAACTTATAGCTTAGCCCTGAAGTTTTTCATAACTCCGCAGAAAGGTAGCTATAGCTTCGCTAGATGCTCTGCGGAGCCACAAAAGGCCAACTTATAACTTCACTGAGAGCTTACTCCTAGGTTCGCTAGAAGTTTTCCTTAGCTCCGCTATGAGCTTATTGGATTAGCCCCGCTGCGGGTCTTTTATGGTCAACTTTGACCAATCAAATCTTCAGATGAGATCATTTTGATTGAAATCAAATTTGGCAGTTGCTTGCCATGATCTTTTGACTCTCCCAATCAGGTGAGAAGATTAGGGGAGATCTCTCAATTAACTGGAAAGGATCAAGGGAGTATTTCTCATTTAGCGGAGCGGTCAAGGGATTAACCCTACATGCTATTCCTTGCTTCACAGAAGCTGTTTCTAGCCTCGCGGCGAGGCTACTTTCCAGATACAAAACAGATTGACTCAATCTATTTCCAGATTTTTAGGGAAATTATACCCCTATTCTCTCTATAAATAGCCTACCAGGAGCAAGAGGAGAAGAGAGGAGAGACAGGCGAGGAGAGAGGAGAGATAGTGTAACACCCTGCTCCCCGGTGTACGTATCACCGTATCTGTACGCGATACGACGTACAAATTTGATTTGACCTCTGTAGTATTCCGATTGACCTGATTTCAGTTTCAAAAATCATTTTTCTAATATTGTAGATTTTTCAGGATTTTCTGAAAATTTTCTGAATTATTTTGGAAAATATCCGTTGTCGGTGTCGACCGATACCGATAACCAGCCTTCCGATTTTTATTTCACAAACAGAGTAGAATTTTGAGAATCTGCTTTCACCATGTACCTTAGAATCGTGTTCTCTACGTTAGGTTATTTTTGGGGATTTTTCTGATTTTATCGAAAATCCGGCTAAACCGGTATCGCCCGTATCGGCGATACACTCCGAAATTTTTAATTTACAAACCGAATTGAATTTCTTCAAACCGTCTTCATATTACGTCTCAGCGTAATATTTTCTATTTTCTGTAATTTTTGGGTATCGTTCGGAGCTGGTCGAATTGTGGGCCAATTTAATAATAATAAAATAAAATGTTTTTTTTAATCTTTCTTTTCTTTTCTTTCTTCTTCTCCAGAAAGATCCCTCCACCGCCTTACTGTAGGCGACCGACCTTCCCCCTCTTTTAAATTTCCAACTCTCTCTCTCCTCTAATCTTTCTCACTCTTCCAAAATTCTCTCCCCTCCTCCCTCTCTTTCTCTCTCTAATTTCCAAAAACACTCACTCTCTCTCTGACTCTCTCTCTCTCTCTCTCTGTAGGCAGCAGATCGCCGCTGCCTTTGTCGTCGGCGCGCCCCGGTGGCCGGCGCGCCACCGGGCGCCACCCTCCTCCGTCCACGCGGCCGGTGGCCGGCCGCCACCGCGCCACCACCTCCTCCTCTTCTTCTTCTTCTTCTTCTTTTTCTTCTTTTCTTTTCTTTTGTTGTTATCTCCATCACCCTCTCTCTCTCTCTCCCACTTGAGGCCGGAGCCCAGACCGCCGCCGGCGGCCGGGATCGCCGCCGGCAGGCCAGTCGCCGCCGCCGGCCAGCGGTGCTGGCCGGCCGGCCCGCACCCGAGCAGCAGCAGCATATGCTGCTGCTGCCTTCCCATTTTTGGGTTTGGGTTTGGGTAAAACCCAACCCAAGAACCCTTATTGGGTTGCACCCATTTGAAAACCCACTTGGTTAAACCCCAAAACCCGACTCGTTAAATAAACCCACTACCCGTTTAACTTAAGTTATGGGTTCGGGTTATCGGATCCAAACCCGGCCCGTGAAACCGCATCCAAACTCAATAAAGGTAATATTACAGAAAACCCCCTGAGTCAATTTATTAATTGCATTTGAATTCTTTTTATTTGCATATTTAACCCATTTTGATTATTTCTAGCGTTCGGGCGATATCGGGAGCATCCGGACTCCGATTCGGGCGATTCTGGATCCGTTGCGATCGTGGGAAAGAAAGCTACAGTCCTGTAGCCAGTTTGTGAGTATTTTTCTTTTATAAATTATATTTTTATCATTATTCGTGTAATTGATTGCTAGATCTAGATTCTGACTAAAAGACAGTAACTATTCATTATTACCTAGTAATGATTGGACATGCATTGTAATATGAATAACTTAGAATATTGTTAGGTCTTTCCTAATTTAGAATGCAGACTTAGAATGCAGATAAGAAGGTAATTATAATACCAATAAATACTGACATGGATAACTCGGACACAGTCATTATACCTACACAGCCACTGACACTCGGGCCACTAGTTGACCATAGATTTGGACACTCCTATTTCATGTATTGTCTCACCGGGGGATAACTAGCGTCACATGTATATTGATCCACGATATTCGCTGACACTACACTGTCACTAGCTATGACTGCAGGACTGCAGGACACCGGTATTGCATGCACTGGTATCATCATTTCCTGGATACTGTCCGGTCATGGGACATTGTATGATAGGATACACTGATTACTGTTCTTCCACTTACTTTTACAGACATATTACACGGTATATGCTCCACTGATGCACGGATATACCAACGCACGGACTACCGCATGTTATATTAGTGTTATCATCGTTACATGGATTATCAGCATATCACGGTTACACATGCATGTAGGGTGTCTCTATTCTTGTCATATGGATCCCCGTTCATGCTATATGTATTATTGTTCCATGTTACTGTATTCATGTTATATGATCGATTCCCGTTATTGATATTGTTGGATACCCATTCATGCTATATGTATTACTGTTCCATGTTACTGTATTCATGTTATATGATTGTATCCTGTTACTGATATGGATTTCCCGATACTGGACTTGAGAGCTGTTGATATGCTATATGTGGACTTCCACATCTATTGATCCCGTTTCCCGTTATATTGTTCCCGTTATATTGATCCCGTTATATTGTTCCTGATTCCCGTTATATTGTACGATGCTATCAACAGAGCTCTGGTCCAGTTATCATGTTACCCGTATCATGTACTGTTATTTATTCTTGTCACATTGTATACTTGACATATCAGGTAATATTGATAACTTGGGTATGGGGGAGACTTGACGGTTGATTAGATCTTATCGGGTGATGTACTGGATCCATATTGTTAGTCCCACTGCAGGGGACGGTAGTGCTACCTACCACTAGCTCCATGAGCTCCCGTTACTTGATTCGTGCTCCCCTCCTAGCGGAGGGCCCTGGTCTTAGCAGCCAGGGGTCCGTTTAAGTCCGTGATCCCGGGTATGCACGGGATACATCCACCCGATAAGAACTCCTCGACCATGGGTTTCCAATTAACATAATAAAACAGTATACATAGTAGTGACATCGGGAACACTTGTTATTTGGTTACTCTCTCGTTTGAATAATGGTACCCGTAGGCCATGTCCGGATGGGTTCGACTGGAGTGCGGGCTCCAGTATGAACTGTCAGTGGTATGGGACACTGGAAGAGAGTGATTAAAATATCAGGTGGTATTGATTGCTACTATTGTATCAATCACATGACTTGCCTCAGACATGTATGCTATTGTTGTACTTGACTTACCTGATACATGTTACTGTTCCTGTCATTTTGTCTACTATCATGTTCACTGTGATCTTGCTTACTTGTACTATCCATGTTCATGTTATTGTATCCGCTATCATGTTACTTGTAGACTTTGCTACACTACTTGATACTGATTACACTTCATATGGTGACATACTACTCATGCTCATGTATACCTTGCCTCATAAACATTCTGTTATGCATTGCTTATATGATACCTAGAGTCAACACAGTAGCATGTTCATATTGCATATGTCCACCTGCATATTCATTTACATCACTACCATGTTCACTGCTATTACGTCACCGTAGATAACATTATTTATTATATAAATTAGATATGATTAGAGTCATGACCTGATGATAACCGGCTAGGTAGTGATGATACTAAAAGATGATATGCTTTTATATCTCTACTGCTTCCTATATGCTTATGAGAGAATATCACTTGTACCACATCATGTATTATATATTAGTATCGTGCCTGTATTACTATTATATATTATTGCCTCCTTCAGTTTTACCACTCACTAGGTCGCTTTCTGACGACCCTGGGTTTGCATGCCCAGATTGGAGATTCGAGTTACCATAGCTTCAGAGAGTGCCTTGGAGTCACATGGGAGATTCCGCATCAGGACTATTCATAGGTATTTTAGTGCTTTATTTCTGTTATCTTATTTATCCTTGTTTTCATATCTGTTATGATCGCTGACCTCTTTCTGCAGGTATTCTTGTACTGCTTTCATGCTGGACCTCAGATCTATATGGAGGTATTGTACTGTACTGAGGCTTAACGTACGCGTGAGGTTGTTTTCACCTCGCGTATGTACGTCGCCATAACGTCCCCGTACCTGCAGGATCGGGGCGTTACAGATAGTCAAGGATAGAGAGGAGATTGGCTCAAGAAGTAGAATCCCTAGCAAGAGGGCTCTACCGATCCTCTGCTCTCAGATTCCCCGAACCAAGCGAGAAGGGAGTCCTATTAAGAGATAGTTTGATCATCTGACTGATCGCATGGTTAAAGGGATAAAGTGATCGCGCGCTATCAGATTCCTACCGGCACATTTTCCCAGAAATCTCAGAGGAGATCTACTTGTAAATTTCTTTTGCTTTCTGTAAAGAAATACTTGTAATTTCGCTCCTTGAACACTTTTTTGTAAGTTTTCCCATACTGATATCAATGGAAAACAAGATGACGATTCCGTGTGGAAATCAGTCTTCTGGCGTAACAAGGAGACAGTGTCGCAATGCGAAGGTCAGAATCCTGAGCCTGTTACTTTCAAAAACTTGGTCATTCATTTCGACCAAGGAAAATTCGAAGAGCTGCTCTTTGAAGGTAGTCCAGTGCTCCACATACGGAAACATAGGAAGGTCTCGATGGCCAATGTTCCAGAGCAGAAATCAGCCCTAGTCGGGCAAGTAACTGAACGAGCTTCCTCCCAACTCCTCTCAGCCTCGCGTGAAGTTAGCCAGTATCCCAGTGAACCTAAATCTCCTCTTTCAAAGCAAATTTGGAGGCCAAAACAGAAAGCTCCATATGAAGCTTCGGGCGCAGCTACACCATAGGCTCGCCTATCATGCGAAGACAAAGGCAAAACGCCTGCCTGCTTCGCCGAGGCTATTAGTGGCGAGGCTAGGACGGCACTATGCCTTCACCTAATTCATGAGCAGTAACTCCTCGCGCCAACCTCGTTCTCATGAGCGAAGTTACTGATGGCGTAGCAAGCATAGTGCTAGTACCTCAGGGTACGCGAGGAATTCCTAACCGCCAGGCTGAAATTAAAGCACCTAGCAGTGCTAACCACCTTCGCAACAAGGTGGCGAACAAAGAATCACAGTGTGCTTCGCTCCCTGACTCCTTAAGCATTAAATTCGCTCTTCACAGCGGAGCTAAGGGATCGTCCCTGGGTGCTAATAGCGGTGCTTACGTAGTTTCAGCGCCTAAGGGTGCTCCCAAAGTTCTTAGCGCGAAGCTAGAGCTAAAGCACTATCTAGTGCCAATCACCTCTGCGGTGATGAGAAGAACGAGGCATCATCCTGTAACGCCCTGATCCCGAGGGTACGGAGATGTTATTGCGATGTATATACTCAGGTCAGAAATATCCTCACGTGTATACGCTAAGCATCAGTACAGGTAGGAATCAGAGTACGGAAGCACAGTGGAAATAACTAATCCAGCAATAATAATACCAGTACACAGTTATTACAAGACATGATATAACATCTGAAGAATATATGATCACTAAGAGCACAAAAGCAGGATGTACAATATGAAAATAGGAAAGTACTCACGAGTGGCAAGATGAGAATCTCGCGAGCCGATCAAGGAGAGGCTGGAAGAAGAAGGGTCTGGATAGGCAACTGCTAATCCACGCTCCCGTTGCGTCACTCTGATCAAGTACAGCAAGGCCGCCACGGTCCAGACTCTAGGATCTGGACATGAGAATCTAGGGTTGTTAGCAACCCCAGCGAGTACATAGAATAAAGCCAGATGGCGTGCATAACAGGCACACGTGTACATGATCAAGTGATGTGGTCCAGGCATGCAGGTACAGGAAATGACAAGTAATATAAGGAAAATGATAGTAAATTCGAGATCAAGTAATTACATGTATATCAGTAAATCTGAATCAGAAAACATGCATGGAAAACGATATAGAGAGCATAGGTACACATAATCATGCGACAAATAAAACATTAAACACGTGATAAATACACTAAACACGCGATAAATATAAGTATGAAGAAAACTAGTTGTATAAGCTTAGATTTTGGATTCATGGGGTTAATACGTCGAGGGGATAATCCAAATAAGGAAACCCTCATCTATATACCACATATCTAATGTCACCATCATCTGAGTTCATACAACTTGAGTTGCCCTCAGGGTAACAGAACTAGAGTGTGTCAGTAGTAATCCTTGTGCCACATATATCATATGTCATAATGCAGGGTGTCAACTTAGAACATAACACTATAACTGAAATATAGAGGTATAGCATTTTAATTTATCCAATAATAATAATCAGTACCGTTTGATATTTTAATCGTCTTCCTACCAGTGCCTCACATCACCGATATTCCATACTAGAGTTCGCACTCTGTAGAACTTACCCGGGTCTGATATGTGAGTACCAGGACCCGAGCAAAGGAGAGACCAAAGATCACCGTTCCTAACATTATTACTGTTTGGTTGTTTTATTTTATTCATCTGATTCATATGCTTTTGTATGTGCTACCGGTACACAAAGATCCACTTATGAATAAGACGAGTTATTATTTGGAAACTGATAAATCTGATGGCTCATATTTATAGTGGGTCCGTCTCTGCCCGGGACTAGCTCAGGAGTACAGGCTATTGCTTCCGGGGACTTATAATTACGCGCCCCACACGATACTCCAGATTCAGGGTACTGCTTCCGGGGACTTATCATTACACGGCCCACACGACACTTCAGATTCATCACCATTATAAATATGACATCATACCGGTTTCCATCAGTTTCCCCCATCCCAGTGTAAGTTGAGTATTTTATTATATATATTGCCCAAAGATAATGTTCACAAGTGTATACAGTATAACCATTATTTTTCAACTACAGGAATTAACAGGAGTATAATATCAGGAGTATAATATCAGGAGTCACCCTTTTCTAGGGGTTCAGGAGTACCGGAGTTCAGGAGATACAGGAGTACAGGAGTTCAGGAGATACAGGAGATACAGGAGTGCCAGATGTCTGGTCACATAATAATCATGAATATGCCAGGTAATACAGGTGCCAAGTGTCAGGTGTCAGTATCAGGTGTTATATATCAGGTGGTAAATATAGCATGTCAAATTCCGGTGCCATATATCAAGTGTCAAATATAGCGTGGCAAGTATCGATGTCAGGTATCATATGTCAAATATAGCATGAAAAATATCGGTGTCAAATATAGCATGGCAAGGGTCGGTGTCAAATATAGCATGGCAAGTGTCGGTGTCAAATATAGCATGGAAATTATCGGTGTCAAATATAGAATGGCAATTATCGGTATCAAATATAGCATGGCAATATCGGTATTAAATATAGCATGGGGTCTTGTACCAAAAATTACAATAGCAAATGTTAGGCATATTAAAATATCCATATGTCAATATCATGTTATAAATACAAGGGTAATTATTTTTAAATTAGTAATAAGTACTCGTCTGAAACCGGGGTGAAATACCGGTTAAAAATCCGGGAAATCGGCAATCCGCACGAGAAATCCACTAGCCTATAGTTGTATATTAAAATATATAATTATAAATATTTATATAAATATTAGAGAGGGAAAGAGAGAGGAGAGAGGGAAGAGAGAGAAAGTTGTAGGAAGAAGAGAGAAAATAAGGTGTTTTTAAAAGGAAAATAGGAGTTAAAATGAAAGGGGTAGGTTTGTAAATATAGTGAAGTAATAAGGGAATGAGGGGAGGGATATTTTGGAATGAGGGAAAAGAGTGTTTATTTAGGGAATGAAAGAAAGTTTGTAATGAAAGAAAGAAAGAAAGATAAGAAGAAAGAAAGAAAGAAAGAAAAAGAAGAAGGAGGGGAGGGGGGCCGTCGGCCGGCCGGCCGCCGGCGGTGGTGGGCGCGCGCGTGCCTCCCCCAAGGGGAGGGGAGGTGGAGTTGGGTTTTGGAGGAGGAGTTGTTTTAGTTATTGTTTTGGTGGAGGTGGTGATGGTGGTTGGTGGTGGTGGTGGTTGTGGTGATGATTGGAGGTGGTGGGGAGTTAGAGGAGGAGGAGGAGATGATGTTGGGTTGGTTGGAGTGGAGAATTTGGTGGTGGGGATGGTGAATTTTGGAGAAGAAAGGATGGTAATGGAGGTGGGTTTTGGTGAAATTGGTGGTGGTGGGAGGTTGTTGGAGGTTGAAGGAGATGATGGTGTGAAGAGGAGGTGTTGGGGAGTTGGTTGGGTGGCCTAGGAGTGGCCGGCGGCGGCGGCGGTGAAGGTGGAGGCGGCGGCCATGGTGAATGCGTGAGTGGGTTATGTGGTTGAAGAAGATGAAACTTGGTTTTTGGATTTGTGTTGAAAATGAAGAATGAAATGGAAGTGTGGTGGTTTAATAGAGGATGCTAGGAATGGATTGATGGTTTAAGGGGGGTGATAGGGCTGCGGCAGCAGCCCTACTACTGTCGGTGGCAGCAGCGGGCGGCTTGGCATGGATCAAGGAGCTAATTGTGGGGGAGATAATCAAAGTGAAGAAAAGAAAAAGAAAGAAAAGAAAGAAAATTAAAAAAATAAGAAAAAAGGAAATAAAATAGTTTAAAATTTTTATTATTAACTAATTTATTTATTATAATTTCTGGTAGTATAAAGTAGGGGAGTAGAGGAGGGAAAAGCCAGAAAAGAAACCGCCGGTAAAAATATTATTATTTAAATAAGGCGAAAATTTGACTGTTTCAGAAACGTTCTGAAAAATTCTCAAAAATAGAAAATATTATTCTAATATACACGGTGTAATCGAATTTAATAAATTTAATGTAGTTTTCAAATTAAAAATCTTGAAATTTTCTGGTGATACCGGCCGACACCAGAATCGGTCAAATTTTGATAAATTTAGAAAAATTCTAAAAAATGTACTTAGATAGAAAATGAAATTCTAAGAAGTATTGTGAAAGCCGTTTTTGAAAAATTCAATCCCATTTGAAAACTAAAAATCCGGGAATCAGTCAGCGATGCCGACCGACACGGTTTTAGAGATTTTGCAAATAATTCTGAAAAATTCAGAAAATCATGAAAAATCTAAAATATTGGAAAACAATGTCTGAAATTGAAATCGGTCCAGTCGGATTACTAGAAATATCAATCGAGTAATGCACTAGGCTTGGACCCCCGGTTCAGACTACGGCTGACTCCGAGTCCACGAATCCAAATCCAATAGAAAACAATCACACTAATAATCATAAAACAAAAACAAATATAAGATAAATCAAAGAAATATGTTAGAAAAAATCAGAATACGTATCTACGTACGTATTCCAGGAACGGGGTGTTACATTCCATCCACCTTACAAAAATTTCGTCCTCGAAATTTCGATAAGGGGAAGATGAACACAGAAGGAATAGGAATGAGGATTTATACCAACTAAGATATGAGTAACTGAGGGTAATTCCCACCAATTGACTGATAAACTCAAGACTCAGACGTTTCTGCACTTCTGTCGTATATATCCTCTGACGGTGCCATAATCATACTGACATGTTATCTGCTCTTTCGGACTGCGAAGCTAAGCTGATAAAATCCCTAGAAATTCATAGTGCTGAAATCTATAATATAATATAAAGCCCGCATGGCATGAAGCTGTCCTTAACAAGAGACTTAGTAGAATTACCCATGCTGCATAAGGGCCTGTTTGGTTAAGGGTGGAAGTGAGGAAGTGGGGAATTGAGAAGGTAGTAATAATTCCCTTTGGAACTTGGGAATTGGTTAGTAAGTTTTCCGGTGTTTGGATGTTGTTGGGAAGTGTGATTTGGAAAATATTTTGTCTTTTTCGGTGTTTGGATGGTAATGTGAAAGTGGAAGTGGAAAAGTTGACCACAAAGTTGACCGTAAAATAATATTAAAATAAAAATTAATTAAGAAAAATAAAAAATAGATTGTAATTAGAATGCAAGTGAGATTTACATAGTCAAAAAATTAACTGTTTTGTGCTACAATTTATTACAAATGTGATTTATATGACCACAAAATTAACTGTAGCACTTTGAAAGTGAGAAAATGGTTGTGTAAAAGAGAAAAGATAAAAGGAAAAGAGGTTTTCTTATTTTCCTTTTCCGGTGTTTGGATAGATAGGGAAGTGAGCAATTATACTTCCCTATTTCCTTACTTCCCCCCACTTCCTTGCAACCAAACAACCCCTAAATACTACTTCTCTGAAAATAAACCAGAATACTGAAGATAAAGAAAACCCCGATAATACTGAGAATAAATCAAGAAGACCAATAATCAAGGATTTCTGAATACTGGGCGTTGCAATCTCCGAAAGACATAGCCAAGAATATAGAATAACCATGGAGAATTCTGAAGACTGACTTCTGAATGATAACCCGACTATAGATGAAACATGTAGAAGATATCTGGTCCCTGCAAGATTAGCCAAATGGATCGTTCATAAGGATCATGGCTATAGCTCAGATACAGCGAAAAAAATCCTATCAAGCAGATCCATGAAAACATGCTAGGCGGAAGAAATTCGAGGAACGGACTAGAGTGCTAAGCACTGAAGGGACTAGCCACTGACGAAACCAAGCCTAGGTGAGGCCATCACATAACACATCTCAAGCGCTAAGCATTAGGGTGCAGCGGAGTTAACGCTCTGCGAGGCTCGCACTTGGTGGAGCTCATGCAGCGAAGCCAGCGCGTAACATAACGCTAAATGCTAAGCACCAGGGTGCAGCGAAGCCAACACCTGGTTAGGTCCACGGGTGACTAGAACACAACCGTCGCTTGGTGAGGCTGGCGGGGCCTGTAGTCCACCAAATCAATAAAAACTGCCAGAAGTTGGTGATTTTGAGAACACGATCAAGAATCACAATAACTGAAATGAGTCCCGTATGCTGTCTCCATAACTCTGTGTGGCAGAAACCCTAAATCTGGAATACAGCTTCATACCGACGTTCCTTATGCAATGATACGGTCTGTCTGGTTATATAAGTCATGACTACCCCACATGCTGTGCTGATTTCCCCGGATGTATCTATATATACAAGAATAGAATGCGAGACCGAAGAACCATCCAATATAAGACCAGGTGATGCACCAGAGTCAAAGAATACCAGGACAGAATGATAGCGACCACATCTGACTTACTGCTACCCTACCAGTTTATCCATATCTTGAGTTGGTATAAGGATGACAGGAACTGGAAATGAAAAAAGGATGGAAGAGATTCCAAGAATCAGGGAAAGGACGATCAAGAGGGAATAGATAACTTTATACTTGCAGTTGGATTGTATAACCACGACTCATGCATTTCAATTGCAAATTTCTTTTACCATAAATTTGCTGACTAGTTGTACCGAGGATGTGAGAGCCTAGGCTCTGATACCACCCTGTAACGCACCGATCCCGAGGGTACGGAGATGTTAATGCAACGTATATACGCAAGTCAGAAATACCCTCACGTATATACGCTAAGCATCAGTACAGGCAGGAATCAAAGTACGGAAGCACAGTGGTAATAAACAATCCAGCAATAATAACACCAGTACACAGTTGTCACAAGACATGATATAACATCTGAAGAATATATGATCACTAAGAAGCACAAAAGCAGAATGTACAATATGAAAACAGGAAAGTACTCACGAGTGGCAAGATGAGAATCTCGCGAGCCGATCAAGGAGAGGCTGGAAGAAGAAGGGTCTGGACAGGCAACTGCTAATCTACGCTCTCGCTGCACCACTCTGATCAAGTACAGTAATGCCGCCATGGTCCAGACTCTAGGATCTGGACATGAGAATCCAGGATTGTTAGTGCGAGTACATAGAATAAAGCCAGATGGCGTGCATAACAAGCACACGTGTACATGATCAAGTGATGTGGTCCACGAATGCAGGTACAGGAAATGACAAGTAATATAAGGAAAATGACAGTAAATCCGAGATCAAGTAATTACATGTATATCAGTAAATCTGAATTGGAAAACATGCATGGAAAACGATATAGAGAGCATAGGTACACATAATCATGCGACAAATAAAACATTAAACACGTGATAAATACACTAAACACACGATAAATATGAGTATGGACAAAACTAGTTGTATAAGCTCAGATTTTGGATTCATGGGGTTGATACATCGAGGGGATAATCCAAACAAGGAAACATTCATCTATATACCACATATCCGATGTTACCATCATCTGAGTTCATACAACTTGAGTTGCCCTCAAGGTAACAGAACTAGAGTGTGTCAGTAGTAATCCTTGTGCCACATATATCATATGTCATAATGCAGGGTGTCAACTCAGAACATAACACTATAACTGAAATATAGAGGTATAGCATTTTAATTTATCCAATAATAATAATCAGTACCGTTTGATTTTTAATCGTCTCCCTATCAGCGCCTCACATCACCGATAGTCTATACTAGAGTTCGCACTCTGTAGAACTTACCCGGGTCTGATATCTGAGTATCAGGACCCGAACGAAGGAGAGACCAAATATCACACGTTCCTAACATTATTACTGTTTGGTTGTTTTATGTTATTCATCCGATTCATATGCTTTTGTATGTGCTACCGGTACACATACATCTACTTATGAATAAGACGAGTTATTATTTGGAAACTGATAAATCTGATGGCTCATATTTATGGTAGGTCCCGTCTCTACCTGAGACTAGCTCAGGAGTACAGGTTATTGCTTCCGGGGACTTATCATTACGCGCCCCACACGATACTTCAGATTCAGGGTACTGCTTCCGGGGACTTATCATTAGCGCCCCACACGACACTTCAGATTCATCACCATTATAAATATGACATCATACCGGTTTCCATCAGTTTCCCCCATCCCAGTGTAAGTTGATTATTTTATTATATATATTGCCCAAAGATAATGTTCACAAGTGTATACAGTATAACCATGATTTTCCAACTACAGGAATTAACAGGAGTATAATATCAGGAGTCACCCTTTTCCAGGGGTTCAGGAGTACAGGAGTTCAGGAGATACAGGAGATACATGAGTGCCAGGTCTGGTCACATAATAATCATGAATATGCCAGGTAATACAGGTGCCAGGTGTCAGGTGCCAGGTGTCAGGTGTTATATATCAGGTGGTAAATATAGCATGTCAAATTTCACCCTGTAACGCCCTGATCCCGAGGGTACAGAGACGTTACTGTGACGTATATATGCAGGTCGGAAATACCTTCACGTATATACACTAAGCATCAATACAGGCAGGAATCAGAGTACGGAAGCACAGTGGTAATAAACAATCCAGCAATAATAACACCAGTACACAGTTATCACAAGACATGATATAACATCTGAAGAATATATGATCATTAAGAAGCACAAAAGCAGGATGTACAATATGAAAACAGGAAAGTACTCACGAGTGGCAAGATGAGAATCTCGCGAGCTGATCAAGGAGAGGCTGGAAGAAGAAGGGTCTGGACAGGCAAATGCTGATCTACGCTCCCGCTGCGCGACTCTGATCAAGTACAGCAAGGCCGCCACGGTCCAGACTCTAGGATCTGGACATGAGAATTCAGGGTTGTTAGCAACCCCAGCGAGTACATAGAATAAAGCCAGATGGCGTGCATAACAGGCACACGTGTACATGATCAAGTGATGTGGTCCACGCATGCAGGTATAGGAAATGAAAAGTAATATAAGAAAAATGACAGTAAATCCGAGATCAAGTAATTACATGTATATCAGTAAATCTGAATCAGAAAACATGCATGGAAAACGATATAGAGAGCATAGGTACACATAATCATGCGACAAATAAAACATTAAACACGTGATAAATACACTAAACACGCGATAAATATAAGTATGGACAAAAAAGTTGTATAAGCTAAGATTTTGGGTTTATGGGGTTGATACGTCGAGGGGATATCCAAACAAAGAAACCCTCATCTATATACCACATATTCGATGTCACCATCATCTGAGTTCATACAACTTGAGTTGCCCTCAGGGTAACAGAACTAGAGTGTGTCAGTAGTAATCCTTGTGCCAGATATATCATATGTCATAATGTAGGGTGTCAACTCAGAACATAACACTATAACTGAAATATAGAGGTATAGCATTTTAATTTATCCAATAATAATAATCAGTACCATTTGATAATTTAATC
Organism: Agave tequilana; assembly: GCA_038442645.1. Taxonomy (NCBI): domain Eukaryota; kingdom Viridiplantae; phylum Streptophyta; class Magnoliopsida; order Asparagales; family Asparagaceae; genus Agave; species Agave tequilana. The sequence continues at coordinate 45,873 of JAVJIF010001395.1, forward strand.
GTCTCCCTACCAGCGCCTCACATCACTGATAGTCCATACTAGAGTTCGCACTCTGTAGAACTTACTCGGGTCTGATATGTGAGTACCAGGACCCGAACAAAGGAGAGACCAAATATCACACGTTCCTAACATTATTATTGTTTGGTTGTTTTATGTTATTTATCCGATTCATATGCTTTTGTATGTGCTACCGGTACATATACATCTACTTATGAATAAGACGAGTTATTATTTAGAAACTGATAAATCTGATGGCTCATATTTATAGTAGGTCCCGTCTCTGCCCGAGACTAGCTTAGGAGTACAGGCTATTGCTTTCGGGGACTTATCATTACGCGCCCCACACGATACTTCAGATTCAGGGTACTACTTCTGGGGACTTATCATTAGCGCCCCACACGACACTTCAGATTCATCACCATTATAAATATGACATCATACCGGTTTCTATCAGTTTCCCCCATCCCAGTGTAAGTTGAGTATTTTATTATATATATTGCCCAAAGATAATGTTCACAAGTGTATACGGTATAACCATGATTTTTCAACTACAGGAATTAACAGGAGTATAATATCAGGAGTCACCCTTTTTCTGGGGTTCAGGAGTACAGGAGTTCAGAAGATACAGGAGTTCAGGAGATACAGGAGATATAGGAGTGCCAGATGCCTGGTCACATAATAATCATGAATATGCCAGGTAATACAGGTGCCAGGTGTCAGGTATCAGGTGTTATATATCAGGTGGTAAATATAGCATGTCAAATTCCGGTGTCATATATCAAGTGTCAAATATAGCATGGCAAGTATCGATGTCAGGTATCATTTGTCAAATATAGCATGAAAAATACCGGTGTCAAATATAGCATGGTAAGGGTCGGTGTCAAATATAGTATGGCAAGTGTCAGTGTCAAATATAGCATGGAAATTATCGGTGTCAAATATAGCATGGCAATTATCGGTGTCAAATATAGCATGGCAATTATCGGTATTAAATATAGCATGGGGTCATGTACTAAAAATTACAATAGCAAGTGTTAGGCATATTAAAATATCCATATGTCAATATCATGTTATAAATACAAGGGTAATTATTTTTAAATTAGTAATAAGTACTCGCCTGAAACCAGGGTGAAATACCAGTTAAAAATTCAGAAAATCGGCGATCCGCACGAGAAATCCACTAACTCGTAGTTGTATATTAAAATATATAATTATAAATATTTATATAAATATTAGAGAGGGAAAGAGAGAGGAGAGAGAGAGGAGAGAGAAAGTTGTAGGAAGAAGAGAGAGAAAATAAGGTGTTTTTAAAAAAAAACAGGAGTTAAAATGAAAGGGGGTAGGTTTGTAAATATAGTGAAGTAATAAGGGAATGAGGGAGGGGTATTTTTGGAATGAGGGAAAAGAGTGTTTATTTAGGGAATGAAAGAAAGTTTGAAATGAAAGAAAGAAAGAAAGATAAGAAGAAAGAAAGAAAGAAAGAAAAAGAAGAAGGAGGGAATGAAAGAAAGTTTGAAATGAAAGAAAGAAAGAAAGATAAGAAGAAAGAAAGAAAGAAAGAAAAGAAGAAGGAGGGGAGGTGGCCGTCGGCCGGCCGGCTGCCGGCGGCCTGGCGGCGGCGGCGCGTCGCCGGCAGTGGTGGGTGCGCGCGCCTCCCCCAAGGGGAGGGGAGGTGGAGTTGGGTTTTGGAGGAGGAGTTGTTTTGGTGGAGGTGGTGATGGTGGTTGGTGGTGGTGGTGGCTGCTGTAGTGATGATTGGAGGTGGTGGGGAGTTAGAGGAGGAGGTGGAGATGATAATGAGTTGGTTGGAGTGGAGAATTTGGTGGAGGGGATGGTGAATTTTGGAGAAGAAAGGGTGGTAATGGAGGTGGGTTTTGGTGAAATTGGTGGTGGTGGGAGGTTGTTGGAGGTTGAAGGAGATGGTGGTGTGAAGAGGAGGTGTTGGGGAGTTGGTTGGGTGGCCTAGGAGTGGCCGGCAGCGGCGGTGGTGAAGGTGGAGGCGGCGGCCATGGTGAATGCGTGAGTGGGTTATGTGATTGAAGAAGATGAAACTTGGTTTTTGGATTTGTGTTGAAAGTGAAGAATGAAATGGAAGTGTGGTGGTTTAATAGAGGATAAGAGGAATGGATTGATGGTTTAAGGGGGTGATAGGGCTGCGGCAGCAGCCCTATTACTGTCGGTGGCGGCAGCGGGCGGCTTGGTATGGATCAAGGAGCTAATTGTGGGGGAGAAAATCAAAGTGAAGAAAAGAAAAAGAAAGAAAAGAAAGAAAATTAAAAAAATAAGAAAAAAAGGAAATAAAATAGTTTAAAATTTTTATTATTAACTAATTTATTTATTATAATTTCTGGTAGTATAAAGTAGGGGAGTAGAGGAGGGAAAAGCCAGAAAAGAAATCGCCGGTAAAAATATTATTATTTAAATAAGGCGAAAATTTGACTATTTCAGAAACGTTCTGAAAAATTCTCAAAAATAGAAAATATTATTCTAAGATACACAGTGAAATTGGATTTAATAAATTTGATGTAGTTTTCAAATTAAAAATCTTGAAATCTTCTGGTGATACCGGTCGACACCAGAATCGGTCAAATTTTTATAGATTTAAAAAATTCTAAAAAAATGTATTTAGATAGAAAATGAAATTCTAAGAAGTATTATGAAAGCCGTTTTTGAAAAATTTAATCCCATTTGAAAACTAAAAATCCGGGAATCAGTCAGCGATGCCGACCGACACCAGTTTTGGAGATTTTGCAAATAATTCTGAAAAATTTCAGAAAATCATGAAAAATCTAAAATATTGAAAAATAATGTTTGAAACTGAAATCGGTCAAATCGGATTACCAGAAATGTCAATTCGAGTAATGCACTAGGCTTGGGCCCCCAGTTCAGATTAGGGCTGACTCCGAGTCCACGAATCCAAATCAAATAGAAAACAATCACACTAATAATCATAAAATAAAAACAGATACAAGATAAATCAAAGAAATATGTTAGAAAAATCAGAATACGTATCTACATACGTATTCCAGGAACGGGGTGTTACACATCCTGTATTTCGCTTCCAAATCTTGCGAGCAAGAAGGTGGTGTCGAAATTACCTGAACACATCAATGCGCGATCTACTCGAGTCCCTGTGTTGAGTCGCTTAAGCTCGACTAGATCTGACTTGCGAGAGTTCTTAGCGAGAAAATGGAAGTCGAAATTACTCCCGACTTCTCCCTCCTGTCGTCAACAAGCGGGATGTCAGTTGGTGACGGTCCACTCAGTCCATTGCCAGCTAGGACCAATCCCTGCCACTCCTTCAAACCGACAGTCATTTTTTGATCGACTATCGGTGCAGGCCCCTTTGAAGCATCACAAAAGGAGCGTTCGTGAAATCTACCAGATCTGCCCTCTGCATCCGTCAATATGATCGGAAGGGGACGGGAACCGCATAGGGGAGATGAGCGCCGCGTAGTGCTAACTCTCCTCCCTTCAGTTCTCCAGATCCGGACTATAGCCCAGGCTTAGGCCAAGTCTTGGTGCACGAAGAAGGTGTCTTCCGAAACACTAGATCTAGGGTCGCAATACCCTACAGTTATGAACAAACATCCTCCTCAACTGCAGTAACCTCACGAGAATCAATGAGAAGATTATTTCAATGGTCTGATGAGGAGGACGGAGACAATGGGCATGCCTCTTAGGCAACAGTCAGCTCGATACGAACAGATAGTGTGTCGGAGATTATGGCTGATAACGGTAATAATGACCTCCGTCGACGGTTGGAAGCTCAGAAGCAAACCTCCAAGGCTCAGCAAGAAGCCTTGGACAACATTCAACGGATGCTCGGCCAACTCCTCACTAACCAGAATAACAATGATACCGGGAGTAATCAGAATGAGGAGGAACATCATAACGATGAACAACACAAGATTGAGAAGTCAAAGGAAAGTTCTTCGATGGATGCTGAAGTTCTTAAAGGTATCCAAGCTTAGATCGTATCCCTAACCTAGAGGGATGAACTAAAGAAGGTAGGGGCGGTCCATCCTTACCCCTTGGAATGGGATTCAGTACCATACCCGCCAAAGTTCAAGCCACCAACATTACATACGTATGATGGCAAGAGCTCGCCAAAGCAGCATATTTATTACTTCCGATCTCAGACCGGTAACGTTATAGATAACGATGCAATCATGCCAGACTGTTCATCGGCACCCTGAAGGGGGGTAGCATTCGACTGGCTCTGAAGCCTTCCTCCAGGCTTTATCAATTCCTGGATTGACTTAGAGACCCAATTTCTTTCTCATTTTTATGAGGACGACACTGAGGTAATCATGGAGAAACTCCTCTCTACCATATAGAGGAAGGGGGAATCTATCCATGACTAAAAATTCTTAAACTAAACTAAACACACAAAGTATAACCTAAAAGTGTAGCCGAATTTCCCGTGAAGGGCTCTGGACTATCTCCTCAAGATTCCTCTAGATAAGAGTTGAGGTGCCGCTTTGGCTCTCTTGGTTGAATACAAGTGCGAGCAAATAATCCCACACATATAACAATATAAGCACAAGAATATATCAAGCAAGTAAAGAATATGACAAAAGTGCATGCAAGATATAAACACAAGTGAGAGATAGAGAGAGCAATCGCAAACACGGGAGATTTGTTTTGACGTTCGAGCACCCTTGCTCAACGTCCCCGCCTTCAACACTATGAAGGATTTACTAAAAACGATCCCACGGATTGCTCGGCGCTGCAACACCTATAAGGAGTCATACTATAACTCTTGGACTCACTAGTCCCCTCACTTGTTCCCACAAGAACAACAAATCACAAGCACATTAGCTTGCCGAGGCCGCACCTCAACAACGAGCTCTCACTAGAACTCGAAACCACGCGAACCCGCAAGTCCGCCTCCTCAAATACAAAGTAGAACACTTGGTGATCTAAATACTTTGATCACCTAAAATAACTCTCACAACAACTCTCTTATAGGATGGATTTATCAATGGAAAGCTCAAGTATGTGTGAGAAAAACAAGATTTAATATGTGGTGAAAAACTCAAGAAATCACTTTTAAAAACTCTTAATAAACTCTCCTTTTGATTTGAAAATATTAGCTTTAAAACATGTGGATAAAACCACTGATATAGGTAGGAAAAACTAGCCTAAAAACTCTCTTGAAATCTTGTCTAAAACAGCCCAAGGGAGTACCAATTTATAGGCTAACAAAAACTAGCTGTTGGGGTCCAAATCAACAGTTCAGACTGCTGTCGGTCGACCTCCAGTCGACCACCAACGATCGGATTTTTGACCGTTGGGAAGGTCAGTCAACCGCCTTCAGGGCAATGGCCTAGCAGTCGATCACCCAGTCGACCGGGCCATTTTCAGAGAGCAAAGGCTCTCTGGCGGTCGACCGTGCGGTTGACCGGCCCTGGCCGTGCACGTTTTGTGCACGTCGGTCGACTACCCGGTCAATCGACCTCTGGCTCGGTCGACCGGCAGAAGGCCAAAAACAGTATTTTCAGGGATTTAAAAGTTATTATTTTTTCTTCAATAAAATTCCATAAATTCTCTAAAATCTACAAAAATAAGTTCAGTAATATACTTTGATATACAAATATGTTTGAGCAAAATCAAAACATGTTACAAATATTTTGAATTATTTTTGTGTTATGAAAATTTTGGCTTAAAACAAAAACCGTATTTTTCCAAATTGATTTTTCCAAATTGAAAATCGATTTTTTCAAAACTCCTTCAAATATAAAAAATAAGATATTCTAAACACTTTTAAGGCTTAGTGTGTATGGATATGATCCACTACACATATATGATGAAATATCTATGTTTTTGTCATTTAGCTCTAAATAAAGTTTTGATAAAAACATGTATACTTAAAAGTCTAAAAATCAAAACGGTATTTTTTAAAATGAAAACTCTTTTAACTCTTTTATGAAAGCTCATATAAATCTTGCGTGTGAGTGTATATGATACTTGAGCAATCCACCAACTAATCTATCCTTTACATTTTATCTAAAAATAAAATCTTACTAAAACAAACCTAGACACAAGTCTTCTCTTGAAGGTCTTCACTTGAAAATCTTCTTCTCCTTCTTGACTTGGTCCAGAAACATGATCCAATGAGTTAGACTCCTCTTGAGTACTTGATGTGGTCTTGATGCACAAGCTCTTGAATCAACACGTGCTAGCTCTAAAATATGACTTTAAATTCTTTGATGAAGCTAAACACCTACTAAGATCTTGATCACAAATCTGAGACTAAATAAACACTGGATCATTAGTACTATAACTACATGAGTTAATTATCATCAAAACTAGAGTGATGGGCCTTTGGACCAACAAATATAATAATTAAGTCCCCATAAAAGTGATAATCATGAATATGCAAAGGAATACAGGTGTCCGATGTAATAGTATCCAGTCAGGTGTCACAATATCAGGTCAAATATGCTAGTACCAAGGGATAGCATGTCAAATGAGTGATAGCACGTCAACCGTCAAGTATAGCATGGTAAGTACCAGTGTCAGATATCAAGTGATAAGTGTAACATGGCAAGTACCGGTGTCAGATATCAAGTGATAAGTGTAGCATGGCAAGTACCGGAGTATATATATATCAGGGTCAGGTAACTAATATGTCAGTGAGAGTCACAACATCAAATATCAGGTATTAACTGGTCATATAACATGGTACAGGAGAACGGTATAAACATTTCAAACTCTTCACAATCATTTTTATAATAATAATAATAAATATATCTTTTAGCTATGCGAAGCTGAGTAAAGCGAGAGCAGACTAGACATAACCGGTATAATACCGTTCGACAAAGTATAATAATGGTCAGAAGCTATTTATAAAGCATGATAGTCATTTATATAACATATACTAACTTGCATAAAGAGACATCATATATTAAAAGCCTGATAATAATTATTATACATGAAACGATGATAATAAAGCAAGAAATGTCAAAGAAATGTACTCGCCTAATGCCAGAATGAAAATACCGAGAAAAGTCCAAGAAATCTGAGAACACGTGCGAGCAAGCCATTAGCCCATATATATATATATATATATATATATATATATATATATATATATATATATATATATATATTAAAATATATACATAAATATTATAAATATTATAAATATTAGAGAGGGAATGAGAGAGGGGAGAGAGAGAGTGTAGGGTATTTTTAAAAGAGAATAAATAAGGAATTAAAGGAGAGGGGCAAGATGGAAAATATAGAGATGTAATTAGGGGTTTAAAGTGTAAAACACCTAGAGGGGGAGTGAATAGGTGTAAGTGCTAATCTATAAACTAAATGCGCTAAATGCGGAAGCTTAAAACTATTTTGCAAAACACTTAATACAATTCAACAAGTGTAGCCGAATTCCCCGTGAAGGGCTCTGGACTAACTCCTCTTGATTCCCCTTGAAATGGGTTGAGGTGCTATGTGAAGCTCTTGTTGGATGAGTATAAGTGAGGCACACACACAAGCAAGCATATACAAGATATAACAAAATGAATTATGCAAGGCAACACAAGTATGTATGATATGACAATAAGAATGATGCTATGCACAAATGAAAGAGAGAGAGAGAGAGTTGAGAGACAATGGATCAATCGCAAAGACCAAGATATGTTTCGAGGTTCGAGCCCCTAGCTCTACATCCCCGCCTTCACCACCGTGAAGGATTTCTAATCCACTATCTCCCACCAAGGGAACCTTCAACAAGGAGAATTTGTTACAACTCTAGGAGTACCAAACTCCTCTCTCAAACAACCACCTCACAACCGAGGGGTAGGCCCGTAGCCAATACAAACTCAATCCACCTCACAAAGAGGGATAAGGCCCTTAGCCAAACAATCAACCACCAACACCTCTACCGAAGAGGGTTACAAACCAATCTCCAACTCCACCTCACCAAGAGGGAGTAAACACCAATCTCCACCTCTACCAAAGAGGGAGCAAATACCAACCCAATACAACCAACTCAACCTCTACCAAAGAGGGAGCACCACAAGAAATCAAGGGTTTACAATATGTGGTCTATCTCAACCACAAAAACTCCTTTCCTTTTTCCACAAACAATAGATCCTAATAGAGTAGGATAGGTGATAGCTCAAGTGTGGAAAACAAGTGTTTTGATCAAAGAAAAACTCTTGGGAAAATACCAAATTGATATAGAAATGAAGAACAATAAATTAATTCCCAAAAACTTATTTTCTTTGAAAATGACAAAACACTTTAAAACAAAAGAATGAATCTTTATGGCACTTAAAACTCTTTTAAAAACTTCTTTTTAACTTCAGAGAATGTAAGAAAAACAGCCCAAAAAATCTTGTCCAAAAACTCTTTCAAATGGGGTATTTATATCCCCTAGAAAAATATAGCCGTTAGGCTGATGTGGTAGCCTGACAGGCTGGCGGTCGACTGGCCGGTCGACCGTCCAACGGTCAAAAAATAGCCGTTGACAGCTGCCGGTCGACTGGTCGGTCGACCCGAACAACCCGAGAGCAATCTGCTCTCAGTCGGTCGACCGCACGGTCGACCGTCTACAAAAACAGCCGACGTGCACGATTTTGTGCACGTCCGGTCGACTGGCCGGTCGACTGGGCTTGGCCCAGTCGACTGTCCCAGTCGACCGGCCCAACCTGGCAAACAGCAAAATAGGTCAGATTGGAACACATTTTTGAGGTCTAAAACGTTCGAATTTGGGAATAAGTATATAGGATGAAGTTGTAGATATTGAAGTCTTCTTTCTAATGCAACTTAAATCAAATCAATATCATTTCAGAATTGAAATTGATCAATAAAATACTAAAAGATGTTAAAACAGAAACTGTAAACTGTTTTCAGAACAAGAACAGATTTCAACCAAATATTTGATAACTTTAAAATTAGAATCAGAAAATGGTTATTAAATAAGAAATTTAGATCTGAAAGTTATCTTTGAAATGCAAGTTAAATCATATTATTTGAATATAAAAATAAAAAGTTATGATAATAACTATAGAAGGGTGTCAAGCCTTGAAATCCAAAACCGATTCAATCAAAAACCAAACATATTGAATTTATGTGTGTGTATTGTGAACTTGAGCATATCAACTATACTAAGCTTTACAAATGGATCTAAAATACACTAAACTAAACTATGGATACCTAGGTCTTCTTGATGATCTTCATCTTCAAGTTGACTTGCTCCAAAACTCCATCCATGGGATAGGCAAAGTGTGATCTTGAAGCTTGAGCCCTGGAATCACTTGTGAAAGCTTCCAAACACCTTGTTGAAGCTAATCACCAACTAATATCTTGGTTAATGATCTGAAACTTAAACAATACAAGATTATTAGTAAACATAACTACATGAGTTAATCATCATCAAAACTAGGGTGGAAGGCCTTTGGGCCAACAATCTCCCCCTTTTGATGATGACAAAACTCATGGAGTTATATATGCATGGATTAAAGTAAAGCTTCAAAGAAGCTCCCCCTTAACTCATGCATAACCAAATAAACATAATAATATGCAATGAAGGCTCTTAAAAACATGAATGCACAAATATGCATAAACAATAAAGGTTCTAGATACCAATGAAATATTTAAAGCAAAGCATGCTCTAGATACCAATTAACAAATAAATATTTTCTAGATGCTCTAGATACACCTAGCACTTACACCTATTCACCCCCCTCTAGGTGTTTTTTCAATTGGTATCAGAGCGGGTGCTCCTGATACTTAGGCTTAACATCCTAGGAGTGAGATCCATTTGTTTGCTAATCTTTTGTTTGCATTTGCTTGTTTGCACACATATAGTTTACCATGGCCTTCATGACCCCACCTATGTTTGACCCTTCCAACATTCATGTTTGGAAGATTAGGATGACTGTTTATTTACAAACCCTAGGTCATAAAGTTTACCTTGCCATTACTAAGGAATCCTTCCTCAGTGATCGCAATCATATAGGGGCCAATGCACAAGCCCTTGAGGCCATTAGAAGCACATTATCTAAAAAATATCTTATGCATGTTTCTAACATTGATTCCGCCTTTGCAGTGTGGAACAAATTGACAACAACCACCACCTCCAAGCTTCAAGTGCCAAATCAACCGGAGGAGGAATCTTGTGGAGAATCCGATTCTCAATGCTTCATGGTCCAAGGGAATGACTCCCTTGAGGTACATTCGGAACCCCACTTAGATTGTGATGATAGTGCTAGTTCTTCATGTGATGATAATATTGATCCCCATGCTTTAAATGAAGAACTATCTATTGTTTGTGAAAAATTGATAGAAAAATATAAAATTTTGAAAAAGGAAAGTCTAGGCCTTGAAAAAGAAAATAAAAGTTTGCATGCTAGACTTAACAATATTTTGCAAGAGAAGGTTGAGGTCTATAATGAAAGGGATTCATTGAGATCTCAATTAGATCTTGCACTTAAGGAAAATGAATTTTTGAAAAATAAAAATGATTGTGAAACTCTTTTGAAGAAGAATGAAAACCTTTCTTCTAAAGTAGATTTTGTTTTAAAAGAAAATGTTGCTTTGAAAAATAAAATTATTTCTATTTCTAATGATTTAGATGTTTGTGTAAAGAAAAATATTGTTTTGCAAAATAAGATTGATGCACATGTTTGTCATGCTAGGGTAGTATCACACACTTCACCTATTGCATGCTCCACTTCTTCTACAATTCAAAATGATATAAATTTGTTAAAGAAGAAAATGGATTGTTTGGGCTCCACTATGAGCCAATGTGCCATGAACCATTCACGCTTGGAATCCTTGGTTCGAAAGAAACAAGCTCCATCTTCTATGCATGCACACCCTCCACGGCATACACATGCTTCCCACGGACACCATCAACACATGTATGCTCATGTGTACACATGTACACATTGTGGACGTAAGGGCCACTTAGCTAAATTTTGTTATGATAGAATACATGTTTCTAATTTAGCTAATAAGTTTGTTTGGGTTAGAAAAGGTACTAACCCTCATGGACCCAAAAGAGTATGGGTACCAAAGGCCACCCCTCCTTTCTTTGATGTAGGTGTGGGCTCTCACATGACGTGAGAGTTGCCGTACCTTGGAGTGGATGCATTCCGAGCTTCATGGAAATCAAATGGATGCATCACTTTCAAGGGAAGTTTGGTGGAGATGACCACCATGTTTTGGAGACAAGGGAAGTTGCCTCATAAGGTTTTGGTAACGATTCCTAACTCCTATTTATTGTTTACATGCTTTCCATGTTTATCATTATTAGCAAGTTTTGATGTTTTATAGCATGTTTCATTGTCTATGGATTAGTATGTACATGCCATGTTTATTAGATCCTTGACATACATGTATAGTATTTGAGACACACATGCTTGCATGAATCCATACTTAGTGTTCTCACTTTTGTTTAGCTATAATATACATCATGAATCTTATACATGTGAATTTACATAGTAATCATGTTTTTAGTTTTATCATGATGTCTTCTATTTGTTTATTGTGCTTCATGTGGTATTTACATGTTTAGATGTAGAATGTATCAAAATTGCATTTATACATGTACAAATAGTGAATTACAATTGATTCTTATTTGATTGAACTTCATGCTCATTTGTATCCACTTTATGCATATGTATAATCTAGTTTTGATGATTCTCGTTCATACGTGTTTTACCTATTTTAGTGTTTACTTCATGTATATGTTATTTTTATTCAGATCTAATAAATATACATATATACCCGTGAGTCTCTTGCTTACATGCAAAAACCTTTATTAGACTCTTTTATGTTTGGGATATGTATGTGTATTGTTAGATTTGGACAAATCATACATATACCTAGAAGTCTATTGTTTTAATGATTTCTCATGATTTATATTTGTTAAAAATGTGACTTTTGATTTTGTTATGATGCTACATGATTTGAATATTAGTTTAAGTGTTAGTTTTCATTAAGACTAGTTATATACTTATACATAGAATGGGCTACAAATAAATCTATATATATTGTGCTTGATCGCTTATTTGAACCCATTAGATGTGCTAGTATAGTCTAGTTTTGATGATTCATACATTTTAAACTTGTATTCCCATTTTTGAATTTGTTTGTGTATTTCACTTCATGTATATGTTTGTATTGCCAAACTTTAAGATATACATGTATACTCCTTGAGTCATTTGCCCTTCATGCAAATATATATATGGACTCAATTGTGTTTAGGGATATGTATGTATACTTCATGTTTGACAATTCATACATATACCTTGAAATGAAATTTGTTGATGAAGATTTAGTTTTTCTTGATTTTGTGTTTAATTGTTTAACTTCATGTATATGTCTATCTTGTCCAAACTATTAGATATACATGAATATCCTTTTTGAGCCACGTGCCTTCATGCATATATCCTTGTGGACTCGTTCGTATCTTGGATATGTATGTATACTTTGGTTTGTATTAGACATACATATGCCTTGAAGATTAAATAATATTAATTTTTTTTTAGTTTTCTTGTTTAAAGGAATACTTGAACTTAGTTGAACATATTTTCATGATTGTGATCTCCATTCTTGACTTGTACACTCACATTTATTATTTGCTCATGTTTTGTTTTCATGAGACATTTTTATGCTTAATTGGATTAGAGTGTTGATTATCATGTGGATTTCATTTTTATGAAAAATGATTTGTATTTATTCCTTACTTGAAGGATTTCGTACTAGTTAACAAAACTTTTCATTTTAACTAGTTCATATTCTTTGTTATAATATGAGATATACACTTGACCCTATTCTTTCAATTGGTATCATTGAACACTTTCAATTGTATCAATTTTTGATCTTTTTTTATACTCATATATGTTTTGTATATGTATGCTTACTCTTTCAAGAATATCAATGTCAATTGGTATCTAATTTTCATACGTATATATACTTGTTTATGCTAAGCTTGAAAAAAAATTTCTATTGTTTGATTTGTTTTCAATTGGTATCTTAACAAGCTTATGCATATGTTTAGTTGGTATTTCATAAAGGGGGAGAAAATTTGATATTGTCTTTCAATTGGTATTTGATTTCCACTCCCTTACTTTATGTTAAAATATAGTTTCAAATTAGTATCATATGTTTAAAAGAACACATTTCTCTTAATGATATCAAGATGTTTATGTTAAATGTTTTAAATTGGTATCTCAAAATTTTGTTTAAGAAAAACATATCTATTTTACATTGCCTATATGTGTATAAATTCATGTTGAGTGTATCTTGTATTGAAGAGCTTGACAACTCTTCCTTATGTGGTACACGTGTGTAGGGGAGCTTCACATCTCCTTTTATGCATTATATATTTTGTGTTATGTGAATTAGGGCGTGTCTTCCTTTCTTCATGTAACTCATATGTGTAGGGAAGCTAACTTAGCGTCTTCCTCTTCATGAATGTATATAGCATATAACATTTATTAATCTTTGTTTATCTTCATTTGATATCAAGATGCTTCATTGACATATTTTTAATTGATATCATGTTTGTAGTCACCCCTTATTGACTTTGTTTTTGTTTTAGACAAAAAGGGGGAGACCATTGTTTGCATTGTTTTGATTGACACAAAAAGGGGGAGAAAAATTTTTACCCCTCATTTTATTTATAGTTTTTGAATGTTTACCCCTTTGTTGATGATTGACAAAAAGGGAGAGAATTATTTGTGAGTTTTATATATATGCATAGTTATGTTTTTGCATATATTAAGTTTAATATAGTTTAATGTATGTTTATTGGTATCTAGAGCATCTAGAAAAATATAACCGTTAGGCTGATGTGGCAGCCTGACAGGCTGGCGGTCGACTGGCCGGTCGACCGTCCAACGGTCAAAAAATAGCCGTTGACAGCTGCCGGTCGACTGGTCGGTCGACCCGAACAACCCGAGAGCAATCTGCTCTCAGTCGGTCGACCGCACGGTCGACCTTCTACAAAAACAGCCGACGTGCACGGTTTTGTGCACGTCCGGTCGACTGGCCGGTCGACTGGGCTTGGCCCAGTCGACTGGCCGGTCGACTGGGCTTGGCCCAGTCTACTGTCCCAGTCGACCGGCCCAACCTGGCAGACAGCAAATAGGTCAGATTGGAACACATTTTTGAGGTCTAAAACGTTTGAATTTGGGAATAAGTATACAGGAGGAAGTTGTAGATATTGAAGTCTTCTTTCTAATGCAACTTATATCAAATCAATATCATTTCAGAATTGAAAGTTATCAATAAAATACTAAAAGGTGTCAAAACAGAAACTGTAAACTGTTTTCAGAACAAGAACAGATTTCAACTAAATCTTTGACAACTTTAAAATTAGAATCAGAAAATGGTTATTAAATAAGAAATTTAGATCTGAAAGTTATCTTTGAAATGCAAGTTAAATCATGTTATTTGAATATAAAAATAAAAAGTTATGATAATAACTATAGAAGGGTGTCAAGCCTTGAAATCCAAAACCGATTCAATCAAAAACCAAACATATTGAATTTATGTGTGTGTATTGTGAACTTGAGAATATCAACTATACTAAGCTTTACAAATGGATCTAAAACACACTAAACTAAACTATGGATACCTAAGTCTTCTTGATGATCTTCATCTTCAAGTTGACTTGCTCCAAAACTCCATCCATGGGCTAGGCAAAGTGTGATCTTGAAGCTTGAGCCCTGGAATCACTTGTGAAAGCTTCCAAACACCTTGTTGAAGCTAATCACCAACTAATATCTTGGTTAATGATCTGAAACTTAAACAATACAAGATTATTAGTAAACATAACTACATGAGTTAATCATCATCAAAACTAGGGTGGAAGGCCTTTGGGCCAACATAAAGAGGGGTAGAAATGGAAAAGGAGGAAAAGGAAAGAATTAAAAGAAAGAAAGAAGAAAGAAAGAAGAAGAAAAGAAAGAAGAAAGAAAGAAGAAAAGGAAAAAGAAAAGGAGAAGAGGAAGTGGGTAGCTGGTGGCTGGCCCACCGCCGGTGGCCTGGCAGTGGTGGCGCCACCGTCGTTGGCGTGGCACAGTTTAGGGCCCGGGGAGAAGGGGGTGGTGGAGTTGTTGAAGTTGTTTTTGGTGGTGGTGATTGATGGTGGTGGTGGTTGTGGTGGTTGTGTTTGTTGTTAGAGGTGATGGAGAGTTGGAGGAGGAGGAGGAGGTGATGATGGGGTGGTTGGAAGTGGAGGAGGAGGTAGTTTGGTGGAGAATTTTGGAGAAGAAGATGAAATTGTGTTGATGGGTTTGGATGAAATTGAAGGAGGAGGAGAGGTGTTTGGGGTAATGGAAGTGACGAAGGAAGTAGGGAGTTGGGGGGGTGTGCCGGCAGCTAGGGGCAGCAGCGGTGGCGACTTTGGTGGTAGAGGCGGTGGTGATGA
Organism: Agave tequilana; assembly: GCA_038442645.1. Lineage (NCBI taxonomy): Eukaryota > Viridiplantae > Streptophyta > Magnoliopsida > Asparagales > Asparagaceae > Agave > Agave tequilana. The sequence continues at coordinate 61,273 of JAVJIF010001395.1, forward strand.
GGAGTTGGGTGATGGTGTTTGGTGGGAGATGAAAATGAAGAAGTTGAAGAAGGAAATAGGGAAAAGGGAAAGATATTTAAAGAGAAGAAGGAGAGGGAGAGTAATGGAAAGGGTATGGGGGTTTGCTTGTTGCTGTGTTTGCAGCAGCCATACTGCTGCAAAGGAGTGGGTCGGCAATGGTAATTGGGGTACAGGGCATGGAGGAGAAAGAGAAAAGAAAAAAGAAAGAAAAGAAGAAAAGGAAAAAAAAAGGAAAAATGAGATAAAGGAAAAATAAGATAAAAATTTATAAATAGACATATTATAAAATAATAAAATTATTAGAATATCCTGGGAGTATAAAGTAGAGGAGTGGAGAAGGAAAAAGTAAGAAAAGAAAAGATTGAAAACTAATATTATTATTTTAATAGGGCGAAAATTTGACTGTTTCAGAAATGTTCCGAAAAATTCTCAAAAATAGAAAATATTCTATTAAGATTATTGATGAAATCGAATTTGAGAAATTTAATATAATTTTTATATTAAAAATCCTGAAACTTTCTGGCGATATCGGCTGACACCAGAATCGGTCAAATTTTAATAAATTTAGAAAAATCTCAAAAAAAATGTATTTAGATAGAAAATAAAATTCTAAGAAGTAACTTAAAAGCCATTTCTAAAAATTTAATCCTATTTGAAAACTAAAAATCCGAGAATCAGTCGGCATCGTTTCTAAAAATTTAATCCTGTTTGAAAACTAAAAATCCGGGAATCGGTCAGCGATGCCGACCGACACCGATTTTAGAGATTTTGCAAAATAATACTGAAAAATTTCAGAAAATCATGAAAAGTCTAAAATATTAGAAAACAGTATTTGAAACTGAAATTGGTCAAATCAGACTATCAGAAAGGTCAAATCGGATGGGATGCCGGTATCGGGTTCCCGGTCCGGGTCAAGGCTGACTCTAAGACTGCGAATTCAGATCTGATATCAAAAATATGAGAAATCACAACTTAAAAATAAATACTGAAAGAAAATTGAAATAATACGGTCGAAAAAGTCGTGACACGTATCTGGATACATACCCCAGGAACAGGGTGCTAGAATAATATTTCAAATATTTTATTCTTTCAAAATGTGTTTTCAAAATACTAACATTTTTCTCTTTCTTTATGAATTTTGTGGGTGCAATCCACTGAAAACCCTCACGACACAAAACTCGTCCTCTAGGAGAAACCAAGAGGTTTAACGGCCTGTTGCACATGCTCAATGCAATCGCGTGACCTGCGAAATTGGTCTAATAATTTCTTAGATTTAGTTTTAATATTTTGCTCGAGGGCGAGCAAAAGATAGATGTGGGGGTGTGATTACTCATCAATTTTGCATATTTATTGTCACATTCACATATTTATTTTTAATAAAACTCTGCTATTTGATTTATTTTTACTTAGTGATGTGCAGACTATTATAAAAAGGAGAAAAACAGGAAAAGAGCCCAAAAAGCCAATAAACTCATATATTTTAGGCAATCATATTTGGGATTGAAAAGAAATCCAACTAAATTCGTGATTGAAAATCAATTATTCTCCAAGTAGAAGAAAGGATATTCTCAGTATGTTTAGGGTTTAAATCCAAATTCTGAGAACATACCCTTTGATTATATGACAAGATAGAGTCATAGAAGGAAACTTCAAAAAGTTTACAATCAAAATTCGGATTCAGCCTGAGCATCGTTTAGTAATTTGATCATACTTTTGTTATAAAAAATGTAAATTTGATAATTCAAGATGCTTTAGAAAGAAGACTAAAACGTCTTCAACTTTTCTGTTGATTACTATTTCCATTTCAATCATTTGATGAGTCATATTCAACCATCAATATGACAGCTAGTTGCTGCCCAACTCAATTAAATTTTCAATCAAGAGAAGAAAAGGATATTCTCAGCATATTCAGAGTTCAACTTCAAAATTTTGAAAATATACCTTTTGATGAGTCAACATTTTGATGAGTCACTATCCCAGACTTCCTCCTATAAATACCCTAGCAGAGGCATGAGCAGAGATATCTCATATTCGAAGCAGAGATAGATTTTAGGCCAGTTTTTCATTCTTTTTAGTGTAGGTTTTTATTTTTTTATATAATTTTTATTTTTCTTTATGTAACTGAGAGGAGAGACAAATTTCATGAAGGAATAAGAGCAAGCTTGTACTGAGAGTGACACCGGTATAAGTAAGTGTTTCTTTCATTGTTATTTGAATCAAATCGAAGTTTCTTTTTCTTCTTTACTCTTGTTTTCGTTTACTTTCTTTTGATGTGTTGTAATCCAAGTGAATCTGATAGCCTTGAGACTGCTTCGCCATTGCAAGTGCCCTTGATGGCCTATGATGATGAACGACCATTCTTTCGTTAGTTTAACTTGCCCTTTTATTTATAGTGTAGATTGGGAGTGGGGAAGATCCTACACGCCATGCTTGATAGCGTTCAACGACTAGGTAAGTCGTAGCTACGGATCCGAGGTATATGAGCACTGAAGAGGTAAGTAATTTTTAGATTTAACTTTCTTTTTTTTCTTTTAACTTTTAGTTTAGATCACCAACACCACAATCTAATAACTCATTTATCACTCTTTTCAATTTCTTTGTATATATCTATTTTCTATTTTCTCCACCTTCTCAATCTACCACTTTCTTCCTTACTTAACTTTAACCTATTTTTCTTTTCTTTTAAAGAACTAAAAGAAGATCATTAACCATTGGTTGTAACTTAAAAGAGAACTTACTAAAAAAGCTTCCATCTCTAGTCCCTCTTTTGGATCATGACCTGCATAGTCACTTGCTATAGCGGCAGAATTGAGTACCTTGCAACTACTATTATAAAGTTCTGAAATTCTATATTCTTGTGTGCAGGTAAAACCTCAATCATATTGTAGGGTTTGGAGAGGAGAAGGACGGCGGAATTAATTTTCATCGTCACTTTGATCGTGTGTTGACGCTTTTTGCCCTGTGGGACTCCTGAAAGACGTTGATGCAGACTGCATGGGCTGCATAAGAGGTTTTCAAGACCTCTTATGAAGTGGCACTGCTTGCACTGTGGGCAATGGTATGGGCCACTTTAGGAGTAATCTCTGAAGAAATTTGAGAGCGAGTCTCAGAAGAGACTTTACAGTACTGACACATTGCCTTGGGACTGGCGGAGCCTGAGGAAAAGAATTGCTCAAACTTTCCTTGGTCGAATTCAAGAACGAGAGGTTCTACCATCTTTTCGAGGAGAAGGACATCGGCTTGCACCACGGCGTTCTCGTAAGTAGAGAAAGAGGTCCCCAGCAGAGTCGCCATCTTTTATTTGGTCAGAAAAGTGGCTGAAAAGTTACAACGAAATAATTCTGATTACAAAAGAGGGGAGAAGGTATGATCCTCCTTTTTATTTAAGGCTGGGTCCTTCATGTAGCGATGGAGAGTGATCATGTTCTCTGTTGACGGGTCGACTGTCCAGCTTCTCTTCAAGATGCTCTCAAAGATCAATCAGAAGGGAGCTATGTTTTTAACACACTAAGTGTTTAGTGTCTACTGATTAATCTTTTTCTCCTTCTCTTCAAAAAGTAAGAAGTTTTTAACTTGAGAATTCTCAGTTTTCAATCTCAGAAAAGCCTCCTCCTTTTCTTTTTTCTTCCATAGCTCCTCAGGCTGTTTATAGAGATTCATAGGAGTACTATTATCCCCTAAAATCCCCCTATTATAGGGATTAACTTCCACATTACATGGGAAGTTAATTGACCCAATAATGGGGTCAGTTACAACAGAAATGTGGGTCTCGTGCTGGACACAGACCTTGCATTGCTTGTTGTAGACGCGGGCATCTCAGTTAGAATGTGGAGTTGCTCAGACCCGTGTTTGAAGTAAGACACAGAGTTTCTCAGACTCGCATCTGAAGTGAGACGCAGGATTTCTCAGACCCACGTTTGAAGTATGGCACTGAGTTGCTCAGACCAGTGATTGAAATGGGACACGGGGTTGCTTAGACCCGCATGAGGCGCGGAGTTCCTTATACATGCGTTGGATAGGCATAAAGTTACTCAGACTCGCATTGGATGTGGGTTTACTCAGGCCCGCATTTGAAGTCTCCGTGCTTCATTTGGACGCGAGGTTCGCGTTTTAGTTGAAACACGACCTTCGCGTTGAAATGAGGTTCGCGTCTGATAGCTTGTCTTTAGTGATTTTTGGACAACCTATAGTTTTTATCTCAAGTCTGATATTTCTTTTGGGAGAAATCATATCTTTTCATGTACTGTTCCAACCAAATCATTAAGAGATGTATGAAAATCACCTAGAGGGGGGGGTGAATAGGTGATAATGCTAATCAATGCCCAAATGAAAATTATGATGCAACTGTAAGTTCACCTAGAGGGGGGGTGAATAGGTGATGGCTAATCTAATGGTCACTTAATGCCAAATGATGCGGAATTAAAACTAAGATGATCGAATAAAACTTCTTTTAATTAAACACTTATGTATAACACAAGAGTGTTGCCGAATTCCCTTTGCAGGGCTCTGGACAAGCTCCTCTAGATTCCCCTTGAATGGGTTGAGGTGCCGCGTTGGCTCTCTTGGTTGAATACTAGTGTTAACAACAATCCCAAGCAAGTATAGCAATTATGAGCACAAGGGAGTATATCAAGCATGTAAATGATAAAGACAATTATTGAATGCAAGATATAAAAGAGACAAAGAGAGAGAGAGAGAGAGAGAGAGAGAGATAGAGTAAGCAATCGCAAACACAAAGGGTTTGTTTCGAGGTTCGAGCACACTTGCTCTACATCCCCGCCTTCGACACACGAAGGATTTCCACTATGCAAGATCCCAATGGATCTCTCCCCGGTGCCGCAACACCTACAATCCCTCGGACTCCCAAGTCCCGTACACACGCAAGCTTCACAAGCTCGCCGAGGCCGCACCTCAAACCACTAAGAGTTCGCAACCGAACTCTAACCACCAACGAGCACACTTGCCCGTCTCCTCAAAGAACAAAGGAAAGATCTTTGGTGATCACAACACTTGATCACCTAAAGAGCACTCTCACTACAACACACCTATAGGAATATATAGCAATGGATAGCTCAAGTGTGGTGTGAGAAAAGCAAGGAAAGAACTATGGTGGAAAACTCAAAGAATCACTTTTTACACTCTCTTAATAAAAACTCCCTTTTAGATGGGAAGTATTTGCACTCAAATATGTGGAGAAAACTCTGTTAAAAGGATGGGAAAACTGGCTTAGAAATCTCTAAAATCTTAACCCCAAAACAAGTGACAAGACCCCCAATTTATAGGCCAGAAAAATATAGCCGTTGGGATCTGTCAGTGCTGACGGTCGACCGGCCGGTCGACCGTCCAACGGTCATATTTTGACCCGTTGGAGCCACCGGTCGACCGCCCGGTCGACCCAGAAATCCAGAGAGCAGAACTCTCTGCAGCGGTCGACCGTACGGTCGACCGGACCACTGTGCTGACAACGTGTACAAGGCTGTGCACGTCGGTCGACCGTACGGTCGACCCGACCTTGCTGCGGTCGACCGTCCGGTCGACCGTTTTGGCCTGTCAGCCAGTCCCAGATCTGCTCATAAAAGGGATTTGAAAATAGGTCTTTTAACTTAATAAAAATCCCATAAATTCTCAATAAATCTACAAAAATAGTTTCAATGTAATACAATGATACACAAACATGCTTGCACAAAATCAAGGCATGTTATAATAGATTTGAACTATTTTTGTAACTTGGAAATATTGGCTCAAAAATAAAAACTGTTTTTCCAGAACATGTTTTTCCAAAACTAGTTTTTCCAAATCTTCATCAAATACAAAAACAAGATATTTGAGTTCATTCTAAAGCATAGTGTGTATGGATATGATCCACTACACAATCATAATGATATATCTATGTTTTTGACATTAAGCTCTAAACATGATTTTGGTTAAAGGATATGCATGATAGAAATACCAAAAACCAACTATATATATTTTATCACAAAGAAAATCTTTTACTAAAAATAAAAATTCTTTTCTAAACATAAAAATCTTTTGTGAAAGCAATTCTATCAAGAGTTCTATCAAGAGTGTGTGTGTGATATAGACTTGAGCAATCCACCAACTATCTATCCTTACATTTTTAACTAAACAAAAAAACTAAATCTTATACCTAGACCCAAGTCTTCATCTTCTTGAAGTCTTCACTTGAAGGCTTCTCATCTTCTTGACTTGGTCCAAATGCAATCCACCGAGCTCGTCTCTAGATGTGTTCTTGATGCATAGGCTCGTGAATCAACCGGTGCTAGCTTCCAACTTGTCTTTAAATTCTTTGTTGAAGCTCCACACCTACTAAGATCTTGATAAAGAATCTGTCACTGATTAAACACAAGATCATTAGTAAATATAACTACATGAGTTGATCATCATCAAAACTAGGGTGAAAGGCCTTTGGGCCAACAATCTCCCCCTTTTTGATGATGACAAAACTCATGGATTTATATATGCATGGATTAAAGTAAAGCTCCAAAGAAGCTCCCCCTTAACTCATGCATAGACATAAATAATAAGATAAGCATGGAAAGCACATGACATGTATGCAAATGTAGGAGATGCAATCATAGCAAAATCAAATCTTAAATCAAATCTTTTTCTCCTATTTGCAAATCAAAAATATATATGCATAACTAATCAAGGAAGACAAATACTTCTCCCCCTTAAGCAATGAAAACATGCATATAATCTCAAATACTTCTTCCCTTTTTGTCAATCATCAACAAAGGGTTCAAAGTGAAATCAATCAAACAAATTTTTCTCCCCCTTTTTGTCAAAAACAAGGAAATCAAAGAGGGGTAATACAAATCAAGAAAAAATGGTTATATGCGATATACATTCATGAAGAGGAAGACGCTAAGTTAGCTTCCCTACACATATGCATTACATGAAGAAGGGATGATAAGCCCCAATTCACATAACACATATTATGTAATGCATAAGAGGAGATGTGAAGCTCCCCCTACACACGTGTACCATATAAAGAAGAGATGTTAAGCTCCTCAATACCCAATACACTCAACATGAATCTATATGTAGAAGAGATGTTAAGCTCTCCTTGCATATAGGCAATACAAATTAAAAATTTTGAACTTTTCTTATGAAAACAAAATTTTGAAATATCTTAAAATACACAATTTTCTTTTAAGGTACCAAATGTAGAACAATCAAATTTTGAATTTTGATACCAATTTTGAAATACAATGCATAAGCTTGAAAATAAATAAGATTTGAAGTAAGCTTAGCATTAACAATCTTTGTGCTTTAAAAGATACCAATTGTAAAACAAGTACAAATAGATCACATATATGTATGAAATGATAATATCAATTGAAGTAGGTGCATACATACATGAAAGATCAAAATATGAGTATATACAACATGAATCAAATTGATACCAATTGAAAATATCCAATGATACCAATTGAAAATTAAGGTTAAGTGTATATATCATAAAATCTACCACAAGAAGAATTCGAACTAGTTAAATGAAAATGTTAAACAACTAGCACGGAATCCTTCAAACAAGGAATAAATAATAATGGTTTTCATGAAACACAAGTAAATCACATGGCACTAAAAACACTCTAGTATCCATAACGTTCATATTCAAAAAGAAGTGAGTGTACTAGTTTTATGTGTAGACATGGCATCATGAAAATGGCAATAAAGCTCAATATTCCTTTAAATAAATTTTGAAAACATGAAAATCATTACAAAAATTCCCTTTTTTTTTAAATAAAAATAATATTTCAAGATATATGTATGTTTTGACAATACAGTAAGTATACACACATATCTCTAAAACACAATTGAGTCCTTATAAATAGATTTGCATGAAGGGCAAATGACTCAAGAGGTATTCATGTATATCTTAATGTTTTGACAAAAATAAACATATACATGAATTGAAAGCACATGATCATAGCATAAATCCAAAATGAGAATACAAGTTCAAAGATGTAATGATCATCAAAACTAGCCTATACTAGCACACCTAGTGGGCACAAATAAGCATTCAAACTCAATCATATATAGATTTATTTGTGGTCCATAATGTGTACAAGTATAAATCCAAGTGTTGACAAATACTAACATTTAAACTAATATTCAAATCATGAAGCATCAAATAAATTTTGAGAACACAAAAGAATTTATCCATATGTTTAAAAATTGGATCATGTGAATCAATTTGAAGAATAGATAACTAGTTTAAATGGATTTTTGACAAACTAGTTAAAGATCCTTCAAAAATATAAAGTCAAAAGTTTTCCATGAATAATACTAAATACATGAAAGTTCAAGCACTCATATTCCATAAAGCTTAATATTATCTATTTTCTTAAAAAGTGAGTGATCAAAAGTTATGTAAATGGTATCTTCATGAAAATCGTAAATGAAGCTCAAATCAAATATGACTAAAACACATAAAATCATTTTTATCAAAACAAATCAACACAAAATCATTTTTCATAAAAACTACAATCTTCATGGTATATGTATGATTTATCCAATCCTAACAATATGCATACATATCCCAAATATAAAAGAGTCTATTAAATGTATTTGCATGAAAGCAAGAGACTCACGGGTATACATGTATATTTATTAGATTTGAATTAATAATGCATATACATGAAGTGAAGTCATAAAATAGGGCAAAACATGTATAAACAAGAATCATCAAAACTAGTCTATACATAAGCATATAGTGGGTACAAATGAGCATGAAGATCAATCATATATGAATCAATTGTAATTCACTATTTGTACATATATAAATGCAAGTTTGATACATTCTATATCTAAGCATGTAAATACCACATGAAGCACATAAAATCTTAAAACATGAACATGCTATGAATATTATGGATGAACAAGCATGAACATAAAAAATAGGAGTTTAGAAATTGTTACCAACTCCAAAGCTCCAAATATGGTGGTCTTTCCCACCAAAATCTCCTTGATAGCAATGCATCCAAAAGTTTGTCCATCATGTCCATTGCATACGCTATCAAGGCACCAATCCTCTCACGTTTTGTGAGAGCTCTCACCTACATCAAAATCAAAAGGTGGGGGTTTTGGTACCCATACTTTCTTGGGTCCTTTGGGGTTAGCTTCATTGCAAGGATCCCAAAATCTTTTATACTTAGCAAAATATAAATGAGGTTTCTTATTAAAACAATATTTTGCTAAATGGCCTTTGCGGCCACAATGTGTACATGTGTACACCTTAGTATGCTTATGTGTAGGAGTGTGATCATGTTGTGCAACATAAGCAAATGCATGGTTATGATGTGCATGAATGTGTGGAGTTTGTTTCTTTGAAAACATTGACTCCAATCTAGAATGATTAAAAGCACAAGAGTTCAAAGTTGAACTCAAACCATCCATTTTATTTTTCAAATTCTTAATCTCATTAGTTGTGGCATGAAAAGCATGGTGAGATAAAGAATCATTTTTCTTTTTCTTTTGAAAAACATTATCCTTTTCTTTTTCAACAAATTTTCTTTTTAAAGATTTATTTTCTTGTAAAATACTTTCTTTTTGTTGTTCCACCATAGCAATATCACTTTTCAAAATATTGTTCCCTTCACAAAGATCATTCAATTTTGAAAACAAGGAAACATTTTCATTTTTCAAATCTTTATTTTCCTTTTCTAAACATGCAAGTTTATTTCTAAAAGAATCATTTTCTACATGCATGCAATCAAATTTCTTTTTCAAACTTTTGTTATCTTTTTCTAAGCATGCAATGTTATCTCTAAATGAGTCATGTTCTTTATGCATGCAAGCAATGTCCTTTTTCAAAATTTTATTTTCTTTCTTAATTATGTCATATCTCTCAAGCAATAATTGACAAAATGTAGAGAGCTCATCATATGACATACTATCATCTTCTACCTCGGATTCGGTAGTTACCTCAAGGGGGTTATCCCCTTGGACCATAAAGCATGCGTTGGAGGTGTTGCTTCCAACGTCCGAATCGCTCCCGGCATAATATAGATCCTTTTCGCCAAGGGAGGTGATGATGTTCCAAGCTACAAAAGCCGAATCAATGTTAGCAACCCTAAATAAGTAATCATCATTTAGGGTACTCTTCAAAGCATTTAGGGCTTTTGCATTACCCTCAATATACTTGCTATTGTTAATATAAGAATCATTAAATGTAGCAAGATAGACATGAATGCCTAGGGCCTTGAGGTACATGGACATCTTAACCTTCCAAATTTGGATGTTAAGAATGTCAAAGGTGGGTGGTGACATGAAGTCCATGGTGAGGTGTGTGTGTGTACAAAAATATTGTGATTAACCTAAAAGGAGGATCTTTAACTCTTAGGTTGTTAGACCCAAATCAAGAGCACTAGCTCTGATACCAATTGTAAGTTCACCTAGAGGGGGGGTGAATAGGTGATGGCTAATCTAATGGTCACTTAATGCCAAATGATGCGGAATTAAAACTAAGATGACCAAATAAAACTTCTTTTAATTAAACACTTATGTATAACACAAGAGTGTTGCCGAATTCCCTTTGCAGGGCTCTGGACAAGCTCCTCTAGATTCCCCTTGAATGGGTTGAGGTGCCGCGTTGGCTCTCTTGGTTGAATACTAGTGTTAACAACAATCCCAAGCAAGTATAGCAATTATGAGCACAAGGGAGTATATCAAGCATGTAAATGATAAAGACAATTATTGAATGCAAGATATAAAAGAGACAAAGAGAGAGAGAGAGAGATAGAGTAAGCAATCGCAAACACAAAGGGTTTGTTTCGAGGTTCGAGCACACTTGCTCTACATCCCCGCCTTCGACACACGAAGGATTTCCACTATGCAAGATCCCAATGGATCTCTCCCCGGTGCCGCAACACCTACAATCCCTTGGACTCCCAAGTCCCGTACACACGCAAGCTTCACAAGCTCGCCGAGGCCGCACCTCAAACCACTAAGAGTTCACAACCGAACTCTAACCACCAACGAGCACACTTGCCCGTCTCCTCAAAGAACAAAGGAAAGATCTTTGGTGATCACAACACTTGATCACCTAAAGAGCACTCTCACTACAACACACCTATAGGAATATATAGCAATGGATAGCTCAAGTGTGGTGTGAGAAAAGCAAGGAAAGAACTATGGTGGAAAACTCAAAGAATCACTTTTTACACTCTCTTAATAAAAACTCCCTTTAGATGGGAAGTATTTGCACTCAAATATGTGGAGAAAACTCTGTTAAAAGGATGGGAAAAACTGGCTTAGAAATCTCCAAAATCTTAACCCCAAAACAAGTGACAAGACCCCCAATTTATAGGCCAGAAAAATATAGCCGTTGGGATCTGTCAGTGCTGACGGTCGACCGGCCGGTCGACCGTCCAACGGTCATATTTTGACCCGTTGGAGCCACCGGTCGACCGCCCGGTCGACCCAGAAATCCAGAGAGCAGAACTCTCTGCAGCGGTCGACCGTACGGTCGACCGGACCACTGTGCTGACAACGTGCACAAGGCTGTGCACGTCGGTCGACCGTACGGTCGACCCGACCTTACTGCGGTCGACCGTCCGGTCGACCGTTTTGGCCTGTCAGCCAGTCCCAGATCTGCTCATAAAAGGGATTTGAAAATAGGTCTTTTAACTTAATAAAAATCCCATAAATTCTCAATAAATCTACAAAAATAGTTTCAATGTAATACAATGATACACAAACATGCTTGTACAAAATCAAGGCATGTTATAATAGATTTGAACTATTTTTGTAACTTGGAAATATTGGCTCAAAAATAAAAACTGTTTTTCCAGAACATGTTTTTCCAAAACTAGTTTTTCCAAATCTTCATCAAATACAAAAACAAGATATTTGAGTTCATTCTAAAGCATAGTGTGTATGGATATGATCCACTACACAATCATAATGATATATCTATGTTTTTGACATTAAGCTCTAAACATGGTTTTGGTTAAAGGATATGCATTATAGAAATACCAAAAACCAACTATATATATTTTATCACAAAGAAAATCTTTTACTAAAAATAAAAATTCTTTTCTAAACATAAAAATCTTTTGTGAAAGCAATTCTATCAAGAGTTCTATCAAGAGTGTGTGTGTGATATAGACTTGAGCAATCCACCAACTATCTATCCTTTACATTTTTAACTAAACAAAAAAACTAAATCTTATACCTAGACCCAAGTCTTCATCTTCTTGAAGTCTTCACTTGAAGGCTTCTCATCTTCTTGACTTGGTCCAAATGCAATCCACCGAGCTCGTCTCTAGATGTGTTCTTGATGCATAGGCTCGTGAATCAACCGGTGCTAGCTTCCAACTTGTCTTTAAATTCTTTGTTGAAGCTCCACAACTACTAAGATCTTGATAAAGAATCTGTCACTGATTAAACACAAATCATTAGTAAATATAACTACATGAGTTGATCATCATCAAAACTAGGGTGAAAGGCCTTTGGGCCAACAGCAACAATCTGCCAAAACAAGACTAGAAGCCGGATTCCCCGTAAAAGGCTCTGAACTCCTTCCCCGTGATTCCTCTGGATATGAGTTGGGGGTGCACAATTCAATCTTGTTGTATGGGACTTTGATTGACAAGATGAATGAAAACAAGTGAATATTGCAATGAAAATAGCAAGCAAGTATTAAGAGCAATGAAAGTAAAGCAAGAAGAAAGAGCAAGTAAACCAAACGCAAACACCGAGAATTTTTTCGACGTTTGAGCAACTAGCTCTACGTCCCCGCCTTCCCCTGAAGGATTTCTAACCACTATAACTTCACAAAGATGTTACAAATACACCGGAGTACCCAACTCCACAATCTCAATTACAAGTTCTCTCTTGGTGATCAAAAGACCACAAACTCTCTTTTGAAAAAGTCTCTTCCCTTACAAAGATCCATGTAGAATGATGAGAGGATTGAAGCTCTTGTGTGTAAGTGAAAAGAAAAAGGAAATCAGAGAGTTTTGAAAAACACTTCAGAAAATGAGAGAAATATTCAGCACAAAAACCAAGAAACAGAGCTCTTTTGAATGCCTTAAACTTTTGAAACTTTTGCAAATTTTTTCTAGTTGTAAACCTCTCCCTAAACACCCCTATTTATAGTAGAGGGCTAGGATTTAAAGATAAAACTCACTTAAGGCTAATTAGGAAATATTAGGATCAGTAAGTATCATTTAAACCCTTTTTAGAAAGAAAAAGACAAAAATAAAATAGCTCAGAAAACTAGCCGTTACTGTTCAAATGGCTCTCTTGGTCGACCGATCGGTTGACCGAAGTTCAAAAAATAAGAGCCGTTGCCGGCTCTCGGTTGACCGCTCGGTCGACCGAAAAATACAGAGAGCAAACGTCTTACAGTCAGACAGGTTTCGGTCGACCGCTCGGTCGACCGTGAAACGTGCACACGGATACGCACCTGCTGCCAGAACCTCGGTCGACTGGGACGGTCGACCGTCTTGACCTGACACAGGGTCGGTCGGCCGGTCAGTCGACCGTCTCAGGTCAAAAGTCAAACTGAAACAGAATTTTGAAGGAGATTTGAGATTTAACAAAATAGTTTTGATTTGAAACATGTATAATACCCAAATTGAGTTTATAAACAAAAGGCTTTAAATTAAAATAATTTTTACATATTTATAGGAAATATTCTTGGAAATGATATGTGCGCAAAAATGTGTGTGATAAGAGCTTCAAACCTTATTCACTATTTTTTAACAAAACTATAAAACTAGGAACAAATCTAATGAAGTCTCTTGAGCAATCTTGAGCCATGCAATGCCTTACTAGAACCTTCTCTTCTATGTTCCTTCCTTGATGTGCCATAAGCCTTCTTTGCTCCATGAACCTAGAATTTCTTGCAAAAGCTAAGCAATGGCCTCCAAATATGGTACTAACCTGAAACTTATCTTGAACAAACTTATTAGTACTAAATAGCTCTTATTTGTTTTGTTATCATCAAAACTCTAAACAAATGGAGAGTGTAACCTTTTGGGCCAACAATCTCCCCCTTTTGATGATGACAAAACAAATAGGTTATGAACAAAAATATAGGAGAGGAGAAAGCTCCCCCTCAAATTATGCTATATTAAACAAAGAAAAACAATGTAATTTGCAAGTAAAAATAAAAATCATGAAACTAAAAATACTTGAAAAAAAATAAAAAACAAGAATTCATAAAAATTCATAAAAACACATCAAAAACATATATAAACTCATATGGAACCAAAACCATATGAACTCATATTTCCATACATAAAACTCATTCTCCCCCTTTTTGTCATACATCAAAAAGGGTTAAGAAAACATTATTATTCAATAACACAAACATTAAGTTCACCACAAATAAAAGAAAATCTAGCAAAATCAAGTGGTTTAGTGAAAATATCGGCAAGTTGCAAATCCGTAGAAACATAATCAATATCCATATCTCCTTTCTCAAAATGATCTCTAAGAAAGTGATATATAATCTCAATTTACTTGGTCTTACTATGTTGATTTGCTTTCTTAGTCATGTGTATAGTACTAGTATTATCACAAAATATTTTTATATGGTTATAATGCAAATCATAATCAAGGAGGGTATGTTTCATCCAAAGGACTTGTGCACAATAAGCCCCCGCGGCAACATACTCCGTCTCGGCGGTTGAGAGAGCTACGGAATTTTGTTTCCTAGAGGACCATGAAACAAGACAACTACCAAGAAATTGACATGTCCCACTAGTACTCTTTCTATCTACTCTACAACCCGCATAGTCGGCATCCGAATAACTCGTCATTGAGAAATCTCCGGTTTTCGGATACCAAAGACCCATTTCAATTGTGCCCTTGATATAACGAATAATGCGTTTTACCGCAATAAGATGGGACTTTTTGGGACACGATTGGAATCTAGCACAAAGACACACACTAAATATTATGTTTGGCCTACTTGCCGTCAAATACAAAAGACTACCTATCATGCTTCTATACAATTTAATATCAACATTTTTACCTTGGTCATCCTTATCAAGCTTGGTTGTAGTTGCCATGGGAGTGTTGCAAACTTTAGAGCCTTCAAGTCCAAACTTCTTTACGAGTTCCTTTGTGTACTTGGCTTGACATATGAAATTCCCATCTTGCAATTGCTTGATTTGGAGTCCAAGAAAGAAATTCAATTCACCCATGGAAGACATTTCAAACTCACATTGCATAACCTTTTCAAACTCCTTGCATAAAAACTCATTAGAAAATCCAAAGACTATATCATCAACATAAATTTGCACAATTAAAATGTCATTATCAACATGCTTAGTAAAAAGAGTTGTGTCTACTTTGCCTTTAACAAAATCATTTGAAATGAGAAAACTAGAAAGCCTTTCATACCAAGCTCTTGGAGCTTGTTTCAATCCATACAAAGCTTTATCAAGTTTAAAAACGAGATTAGGATGAACATGATCAACAAAACCGGGAGGTTGTTCAACATAAACTTCTTCATTTATAAAACCATTCAAAAATGTACTTTTCACATCCATTTGAAAAAGTTTAAAATTTTTAAAAGATGCAAAAGCTAGTGTCATTCGTATGGCTTCAAGCCGTGCTACGAGTGCAAAGGTCTCCTCAAAGTCAATTCCCTCAACTTGAGTGTAACCTTGGGCCACTAACCTAGCTTTATTCCTAATGACATTACCGGACTCATCCATCTTGTTTCTAAAGATCCACTTAGTACCAATTATTGGTCTATCGTGGGGCCTGGGAACAAGGTGCCAAACTTGGTTGCGCTCAAATTGATTGAGTTCCTCTTGCATGGCTAGCAACCAATATGAGTCCGCCTCGGCTTCGAGGATGCTTTTGGGTTTAAAATGAGAAATGAATGCAATGTTACCACATAAGTCATGGAGCTTGGAGCGAGTTGTTACCCCTTTAGATATATCACCTAAGATGAGTTCCTTGGGATGATTTGTAGCGTATCTCGAATCTTTAGGAAGCGGTTGTGAGCTTTCCTCTTTATCCTCTTGAACATCACTAATGGATTCTTGCTTTTCTTCTTGAGCGGGTGAGTCCTTCAAGGATAGTCTCTCCATATCTTCACCTAATGGGTCAATCTCTACAACATTCTCAACAACCACATTAGATTCTTCAAATTTAACATGCATGGATTCTTCAATGGTAATTGAAGATCTATTGAATACTCTATAAGCTTTGCTAGTAGTAGAATATCCAACAAAGATTGCTTCATAAGCCTCAGCATCAAATTTACCCAAGTTATCTCTAGTATTCAAAACAAAACACTTGCATCCAAAAACTTTGAAATATGAAACATTAGGTTTTCTAGAATAATACATTTCAAAAGATGTTTTGGAAGAATTTTTATACAAATAAATACGATTTGAAATATAGCATGCGGTACGGCCTCGGCCCATAAATATTGAGGGAGGTCATATTCACTTATCATGGTCCTAGCCATTTCTTGAAGTGTTCTATTTTTTCTTTCTACAACTCCATTTTGTTGTGGAGTTCTAGGACATGACATTTCATGCTTGATTCCCTTTTCATCACAATAAGTCATGAAGAGTTGGTTAACAAACTCACCACCTCTATCACTCCTTATTTTCAAAATCGAAAACCTTTTCTTTTTCAACTCTTTTTCGAAAAACTTTGAAATGAGAAAAAGTTTGATCTTTGTGTTCCAAAAAGAAAACCCAAGTGAAACGGGAAAAATCATCAACTAAAACAAATGCGAATCTACTACCATTTAAACTCTTAGTTTTAGTTGGTCCAAAAAGATCCATATGAATTAATTCTAATGGCCTAGTTGACATGATATCCTTGATTGGTTTGAAGGAAGACTTGGTTTGTTTCCCAAGTTGGCACGCACCACAAATGCGGTCTTTCTCAAACTTCAAGTAAGGTATACCCTTCACCAATTCCTTAGAATTAATCCTAGAAAGATGGTCAAAAGATGCATGTCCTAATCTTCTATGCCAAAGCCAAGAATTTTCATCAAAAGCATTCAAGCATTTAGTAGAACAATTTAAATTAAGCATGTCAATGATATAAACATTATTGTCACGAAAACCGGTGAGAATACAATCATTGGTTTTAACATTAAAAATCTTTCATGAAGAATCATCAAAAACAACTTTAAGTCCACGGTCACAAAGTTGACTAATACTAAGCAAGTTATGCTTCAAACCATCAACAAGAACTACATTTTCTAGAATAGGAGGTGCACCAATTTGAATGTTACCTATACCGATGATAGTGCCCTTGGAGTCATCCCTGAAGGTGACGGTGCCACCTTCCATGTACCTTGATAGGGTTGTAAATTTAATAATGTCCCATGTCATGTGTCTTGAACAACCACTATCAAGGTACCACCGCTCCTTACGTCTTGGAGCCTTGGTGTGTACCTACATCAAATAATTTAGAACTTGATTTTGGTACCCACATTTTCTTGGGTCCTAAAGAGTTAGTGCCATGAACCCAAATAAGATTATTTGATCTATTTACTTGGTCATAACAAAACTTAGCCAAATGTCCATTTTTATCACAATAAGTACATCTATACACTCTACCATATTTAAAAGCATAGTGAGTGTGAGACTTGTGAGCATATGTGGATTTAGCATGAGTGTTGTGTGAAGTGTGAGCA
Source organism: Agave tequilana (assembly GCA_038442645.1). Taxonomy (NCBI): domain Eukaryota; kingdom Viridiplantae; phylum Streptophyta; class Magnoliopsida; order Asparagales; family Asparagaceae; genus Agave; species Agave tequilana. The sequence continues at coordinate 78,947 of JAVJIF010001395.1, forward strand.
TGAGGAATCTTAATATGAGAAGTGTGCTTTTTAGAAAATATTTCTTCAAGTTTCTTAGTGTTAAAAGTACAATCCTTCAAAACTTTTTCAAAATCAACAATTCTAGTTTTTAAAGAAGAAATTTCTTTTTCATCAATCTTAGGAAATTTTGCTTTACAAGCAACTCTGTAAGCACAAAATTCATTTTGAGTAGAAATGAGATTGGAAGAAATTTCATCTTTTTCTCTAGAAACAATAGCAAGTTGATTTTTAAGAAAAACAACTTCCTTTTTCAATTTAGAACATTCAATCTTTTTATTATCATAGGTTTCCGAGAGTTCAACAAAAGCATGTACAATAACTTCTTTGCTTAATTCATCATCTTCATCAAGAGGTTGTGGGGTTACCTTTGGTGTGTTTGCCATAAAACACATGTTCGCCGTGTCCATCGTCTTCGGATTCGCTTTCTGAATTCCATGTGGCTTTGTAGGCTTTCTTTTCCACCAGCTTCTTTGGCTTGAAGGAGGAAGTCATCTTCTTCTTGAAATCCGGGCAATCCGCCTCAATTGTAGCAAATGATTCTTCTCTCCTCTTTTCCTTCAAACTTCCTTCTAAAGTTGAGTTTGTTCTTACGGTACATTCTCTTCACATTTCGCACAAGAAGGGAGAGCTCCTCATCTTCTTCTTCATCTTCTTCTTCGTCATCAAGAGTGGAGGAAGACTTGAAGGTTATGGATTTCTTCTTTAGAGGAGCAGCTTCTTCTCTTGCCTTCTTCTCCATCTCATGAGTCTTCAAGTTTCCAATGAGACTAATGAGATCTATTTCGTCCTTGTCATTCAACTCTTTCAAGGTGGTGGCCTTTATCTCCCATGAAGAAGGAAGAGCCCGAATCACTTTTCGCACCTTTTGGTCATTGGAAATATCATCACCTAAAGAGGAAAGAGCGTTGGTGATTTTAGTAAACCTAGTAATCATGCAATCAATAAATTCATCATCAATCATTTTAAAAGATTCATATTGGGACTTCAAGAGATCTATCTTAGCTCTCTTTACTTGTGATGTCCCCTCGTGCGTGACCAACAAATGTTGCCAAATCTCATAGGCGGATTGACAATGTATTAAGCGTGTAAGGTCATCCTCATTCAAGGCGGTTAGGAGGGAGTTTTGGGCCTTTGAGTTAGCTTCATATTCTCTAAAGGTAAATTCGGTCCAAGTACTTTCATCACTATCAGGTACAACATAGGGTTTGGTCAAGGATTTAGCAACTAGGCTACCTAAAGATTGTAAGAAGATAGTCATCCTAACCTTCCAAATAGGGAAATTAAGTCCATCAAATTTAGGAGGGGTTTTGATGTTATCGGTCATGTTTACTAGTGAATGAAAGGATGAATGCAAATGTTGATTAGCAAATTTTTAGGATCTCTCTAAGAATGTTAAGCCAAACCTAGAGTCCAAGCTCTGATACCAATTGAAAATCACCTAGAGGGGGGGGTGAATAGGTGATAATGCTAATCAATGCCCAAATGAAAATTATGATGCAACAATCTCCCAAAACAAGACTAGAAGCCGGATTCCCCGTAAAGGGCTCTGAACTCCTTCCCCGTGATTCCTCTGGATATGAGTTGGGGGTGCACAATGCAATCTTCTTGTATGGGACTTTGATTGACAAGATGAATGAAAACAAGTGAATATTGCAATGAAAATAGCAAGCAAGTAATAAGAGCAATGAAAGTAAAGCAAGAAGCAAGAGCAAGTAAACCAAACGCAAACACCGAGAATTTTTCTGAGGTTCGAGCACCCAGCTCTACGTCCCCGCCTTCCCCTAAAGGATTTCTAACCACTATAACTTCACAATGATGTTACAAATACACCGGAGTACCCAACTCCACAATCTCAAGTACAAGTTCTCTCTTGGTGATCAAAAGACCACAAACTCTCTTTTGAAAAAGTCTCTTCCCTTACAAAGATCCTTGTAGAATGATGAGAGGATTGAAGCTCTTGTGTGTAAGTGAAAAGAAAAAGGAAATCAGAGAGTTTTGAAAAACACGTCAGTGTAAGATCACCTAGAGGGGGGGTGAATAGGTGATGGCTAATCTAATGGTCACTAATGAACAAATAATGCGGAATTAAAACTAAGATGACCAAATTAAACTTCTTTTAATTAAACACTTATGTATAACACAAGAGTGTTGCCGAATTCCCCTTGCGAGGCTCTGGACAAACTCCTCTAGATTCCCCTTGAATGGGTTGAGGTGCCGCGTTGGCTCTCTTGGTTGAATACAAGTGTTAGCAACAATCCCACGCAAGTATATATCAAATATGCACAAGGGTATATCAAGCATGTAAAGTAAATACAATGTAAGTAATGCAAGATATAATAGAGACAAAAAGAGTAAGAGAGCAAGAGTGAGCAATCGCAAACACAAAGGGTTTGTTTCGAGGTTCGAGCACACTTGCTCTACATCCCCGCCTTCGACACACGAAGGATTTCCACTATGCACGATCCAACCGGATCTCTCCTTGGTGCCGCAACACCTACAAGCCCTCGGACTCCCAAGTCCCTTACACACGCAAGTCCACCGACTCGCCGAGGCCGCACCTCGAACCAAAGAGTTCACAACCGAACTCCACACCAACAACGAGCACACTTGCCCGTCTCCTCAAAGTACAAAGTAAAGATCTTTGGTGATCACAACACTTTGATCACCTAAAGTCACTCTCACTACAACACACCTATAGGAATATAGTAATGGATAGCTCAAGTGTGGTGTGAGAAAAGCAAGGAAAGAACTTTGGTGAAAAACACAAGAAATCACTTTTACACTCTCTTGATAAAATCCCTTTTGATAGGAAATAGTGGCACTCTATTTTGTGGAGAAAAATCCTTCAGAAAGACTGGGAAAAACTAGCTCTAAGGTCTCCAAAAATCTTGGCTCAAAACAATGACAAAACCCCCTTTTATAGAGGCCAGAAAAATCTGACCGTTGGGCTCTGTCAGAGCTTCCGGTCGACCGGTCCGGTCGACCGGCAACGGTCAAAATCCGACCGTTGCAGCCTCCGGTCGACCGGCTCGGTCGACCGAGCACTTGGAGCAGAGAATTCCTTCTCTGTCGGTCGACCGGTGCGGTCGACCGAAGTTTCCCGAGAGCAAGCTCTCTGGAGCGGTCGACCGGCCCGGTCGGCCGATCCTCCAGTGCACACTGGCGTGCACGTCTGTGCATGTCCGGTCGACCGACCCGGTCGACCGGCCACTGTCAGTTCTGAAAAATCAGAACTGCCAGAACCAGAAAAATGGGATTAAAGATTGGTCTTTTAACTTAATAAAAATCCCAGAAATTCACAGTAAATCCAGAAAAATAGTTTCAATCAGAATAAAAACTGTTTTTCTAAAAATATGTTTTTCTAAAACTTGTTTTTCCATAACTTCACAAAATACAAAAACAAGATATTTTGAACTTATAAAGCAAAGTGTGTATGGATATGATCCACCACACAATCAAGATGAAATATCTAGTTTTTGACATAAAGCACTAAACTTGTTTTGGTTAAAGGATATGTATATAAGAAATTACCAAAACCCAAAGTAGATATTTTGTCATAAGGAAAATCTCATCAAATACAAAAACAAGATATACTTTTAAAGCATAGTGTGTATGGATATGATCCACTACACAAATAAGATGAATATCTAGTTTTTGACATAAGGCTCTAAACTTGGTTTTGAAAGATATGTATATAGGTAACATCAAAAACCAAGACATGTATTTTGTCCAATGAAAAATCTTTTTACCAAAAAGAAAGAGTCTTTTCTAACTAAAAATTCTTTTATGAAAAGACAATTAAATCTCAAGAGTGTGTGTGTGATATGACTTGAGCAATCCACCAATCTATTCTATCCTTTACATTTTAACTAAAACAAATAAAAATCTTATACCTAGACACAAGTCTTCATCTTCTTGAAGTCTTCCCTTGAAGTCTTCTCATCTTCTTGACTTGGTCCACATGCAATCCACCGAGCTCATCTCTAGATGTGGTCTTGATGCATAGGCTCGTGAATCGACCGGTGCTAGCTTCCAACTTGACATTTTATCCTTTGTTGAAGCTCCACACCTACTAAGATCTTGATAAGGAATCTGTCACTAATTAAACACAAGATCATTAGTAAACATAACTTCATGAGTTGATCATCATCAAAACTAGGGTGATAGGCCTTTGGGCCAACAATCTCCCCTTTTTGATGATGACAAAACTCATGAAGTTATATATGCATGGATTAAAGTAAAGCTTCAAAGAAGCTCCCCCTTAACTCATGCATAATAAATAAGCAATAGATATTCAATGAAGCACATAAAAATGTATGCAAATGAATGCATGTAAAACAAAACAAATCTTTTATTTCTTGTGATGCATGAGTAAAAGCACAAGTCAAAATCTTTCTCCCTTAAGTAAGGAACAAATACTTCTCCCCCTTAAGGAAATCATGCATATAACTCAAATACTTCTCCCCCTTTTTGTCAATCATCAACAAAGGGTTCAAAGTTCAAATCAAAAAAAATTTTCTCCCCCTTTTTGTCAAAAACAAAGAAATAAGGAGGGGTATACAAATCAACCAATAAAGATTTATATGCGATATACATTCATGAAGAGGAAGACGTTAAGTTAGCTTCCCTACAATGTGCATTGCATGAAAGAGGGATGTGAAGCCCTAATTCACACAACACAACTATGTAATGCATAGAAGGAGATGTGAAGCTCCCCCTACACACGTATATCATATAAAGAAGAGATGTTAAGCTCCTCAATTTATAATATACTCAACATGAATCTATATGTAAAAGAGATGTTAAGCTCTCCTTGCATATAGGAAATACAAAACAAAACATTTTTAATTTTTCTTTATCAAAACAAAATTTTGAACTTTTCCCAATAAAACAAATTTTGAACCAATCATAATTTGTAATTTTGATACCAATAGAAAATAGCACTTGAAGATGTGTGATATCAAGTTATCATTGCAAAAAAAAATTTTTGTTTCAAACATATTGATATCAATTGTAATCATATAACAAATTTGAAGCATATTGATACCAAATGAAAGATCTAAAATAAAATCTTTTTATTTTTCATAAGCTTATGCATAGTTAATATAAGGTGTTAACTTAACTTAGCATAAACTTTTTGTGCTTTTAAGAATGTAAATCAATTGTAAAGCAAGCACATGAAAATCATATATATGTATGTGAATAGATAAGACCAATTTGAAAATTAGGGCATACATATATAGGAACCAAAATGTGAGTAATATACCAATTGTAAAATTAACATTGTAAGTCATGTATATACTCATAACCAAAAATTGGTAGGTTTTAAAAATAGTTATGTCTAACCACTACCAAATTTGAAGAATAAATAACTAGTTATAAATAATTTTTGAAAACTAGTTAAAGATCCTTCACAAGCATGAAATCATATGTTATTCATGAATTATACTAAATACATACAAGTTTAAGCACTCATAGTCCATAAAGCTCAAAAATTATCTTTTATCATAAAAGATGAGTGTTCAAAGGTTATGTAAATGGTATTTTCATGAAAATAGAAAGTGAAGCATGAATCTCATGAAAATCTTATTTTTCATCTTAAAACAAATCATATATTTTTCATAAAGTATTTTGTATTAGCAATGCTTTATGAAAATAGTCATTCAAGCTCAAAAAGATCATAAATCACATTTTGTTGTACAAATGTTTTAATCTTTAATATAAATCAAAAACATGAAAAATCATTTTTTTTTATTATTTAAAATACTAATCTTCATGGTATATGTATGATTTATCCAATTCTAACAATATCCATACATATCCCAAATCTAAAAGAGTCCAATATATATTGCATGAAGGCAAATGACTCAAGGGTATACATGTATATTTATTAGATTTGAATTAAACACACATATACATGAAGTAAAATCAAGGATAGGCATAACAAGTATAAATGACCGAATCATCAAAACTAGCCTATACACATGCATATAGTGGACACAAATGAGCATGAAGTTCAAATATATATGAGTCAATTGTAGTTCACTATTTGTACATGTATAATACAAGTTTTGATAGAAACTACACTTAAACTAGTATATACCACATGAAACACCAAAAATATCTTAAAATATGAACATGCTATGAATATTATGAATGAACAAGCATGTACATAAATGAAATAGGAGTTTAGAAATTGTTACCAACTCCAAAGCTCCTAGCATGGTGGTTGATCCACCAAAGCTCCTTGATAGCGATGCAACCCAAAAGTATGTCCATCATGTCCAAGTGCATCCACTACCAGGTACCATCCCTCTCACGTTTTGAGAGAGCCCTCACCTACATCACAAGCAAAAGGTGGGGGTTTTGGTACCCATATTTTCTTGGGTCCTATGGGGTTAGTCTTGTAAGGAACCCAAGCATTTTTATTTTTATCAAAAATAAGAACATTTAACCTTTCATAACAAATTTTCTTAGATGGCCTTTGCGGCCACAATGTGTACATGTGTACACCTTAGCATACTTATGAGTGGGAATGTGAGCATGATGTGCATCATAAGCATGGTCATGATGATGATGTGCATGAGTATGAGGAACTTGTTTCTTTTGAAACAAGGATTCCAATCTAGTATGATTGAATGCACAAGAGTTCAAAGTTGAACTCAAATTCTCCATTTTATTTTTCAAATTCTTAATCTCATTAGTTATGGCATGAAAAGCATGATGAGATAAATAATCATTTTTTTTTCTTTTGAGAAACAAAATCTTTTTCTTTTTCAATAAATTTTCTTTTCAAAGATTTATTTTCTTGAAAAACTTCTTCCTTTTGTTTTTCCACCAAATCAATCTTATTTTTCAAAATAGTGTTCCCTTCACATAAATCATTCAATTTAGTAATCAAGGAAACATTCTCATTTTTCAAATCTTTATTTTCCTTTTCTAAGCATGCAACCTTAGATTTAAAAGAATCATTTTCTTTAAGCATGCAATCAAAATCCTTTTTCAAATTATTATTTTCTAATTCTAAGCATGCAATGTTATCTCTAAATGAGTCATGTTCTTCATGCATGCAAGAAATGTCCTTTTTCAAATTTTTAATTTCTTTCTTTTTCATGTCATATTTCTCAAGCAATAATTGACAAAATGAATTGAGCTCATCATATGACATAATATCATCTTCCTCGGATTCGGAAGTTACCTCAAGGGGTTTATCCCCTTGGACCATATATCATACGTTGGAGATGTCGCTTCCAACGTCCGAATCGCTCCCCGCATAGTATAGATCCTTTTCGCCAAGGGAGATGAGGGTGTTCCATACTACAAAAGCCGAATCAAGATTAGTCATCTTAGACAAATAATCATTATCTAAGCAAGATACTAAAGCATGTAGGGCTTTTGCATTAGCCTCAATGTTCTTACCATTTAAGCAATATTCTTTATTAGTTGTGGCAAGATATACACTAAGGCCAAGTCCTTTGAGGAACAAAGACATCTTAACCTTCCAAATTTGGATGTCAAGAATGTCAAAGGTGGGTGGTGACATGAAGTCCATTGTGTGTGTACAAATCTTGTGATTAGCCTAAAAGAGGATCTTTAACTCTAGGTTGTTAGACCCAATATCAAGAGCACTAGCTCTGATACCAATTGTAAGATCACCTAGAGGGGGGGTGAATAGGTGATGGCTAATCTAATGGTCACTAATGAACAAATAATGCGGAATTAAAACTAAGATGACCAAATTAAACTTCTTTTAATTAAACACTTATGTATAACACAAGAGTGTTGCCGAATTCCCCTTGCGAGGCTCTGGACAAACTCCTCTAGATTCCCCTTGAATGGGTTGAGGTGCCGCGTTGGCTCTCTTGGTTGAATACAAGTGTTAGCAACAATCCCACGCAAGTATATATCAAATATGCACAAGGGTATATCAAGCATGTAAAGTAAATACAATGTAAGTAATGCAAGATATAATAGAGACAAAAAGAGTAAGAGAGCAAGAGTGAGCAATCGCAAACACAAAGGGTTTGTTTCGAGGTTCGAGCACACTTGCTCTACATCCCCGCCTTCGACACACGAAGGATTTTCACTATGCACGATCCAACCGGATCTCTCCTTGGTGCCGCAACACCTACAAGCCCTCGGACTCCCAAGTCCCTTACACACGCAAGTCCACCGACTCGCCGAGGCCGCACCTCGAACCAAAGAGTTCACAACCGAACTCCACACAACAACGAGCACACTTGCCCGTCTCCTCAAAGTACAAAGTAAAGATCTTTGGTGATCACAACACTTTGATCACCTAAAGTCACTCTCACTACAACACACCTATAGGAATATAGTAATGGATAGCTCAAGTGTGGTGTGAGAAAAGCAAGGAAAGAACTTTGGTGAAAAACACAAGAAATCACTTTTACACTCTCTTGATAAAATCCCTTTTGATAGGAAATATTGGCACTCTATTTTGTGGAGAAAAATCCTTCAGAAAGACTGGGAAAAACTAGCTCTAAGGTCTCCAAAATCTTGGCTCAAAACAATGACAAAACCCCCTTTTATAGAGGCCAGAAAAATCTGACCGTTGGGCTCTGTCAGAGCTTCCGGTCGACCGGTCCGGTCGACCGGCAACGGTCAAAATCCGACCGTTGCAGCCTCCGGTCGACCGGCTCGGTCGACCGAGCACTTGGAGCAGAGAATTCCTTCTCTGTCGGTCGACCGGTGCGGTCGACCGAAGTTTCCCGAGAGCAAGCTCTCTGGAGCGGTCGACCGGCCCGTCGGCCGATCCTCCAGTGCACACTGGCGTGCACGTCTGTGCATGTCCGGTCGACCGACCCGGTCGACCGGCCACTGTCAGTTCTGAAAAATCAGAACTGCCAGAACCAGAAAAATGGGATTAAAGATTGGTCTTTTAACTTAATAAAAATCCCAGAAATTCACAGTAAATCCAGAAAAATAGTTTCAATCAAAATAAAAACTGTTTTTCTAAAAATATGTTTTTCTAAAACTTGTTTTTCCATAACTTCACAAAATACAAAAACAAGATATTTTGAACTTATAAAGCAAAGTGTGTATGGATATGATCCACCACACAATCAAGATGAAATATCTAGTTTTTGACATAAAGCACTAAACTTGTTTTGGTTAAAGGATATGTATATAAGAAATTACCAAAACCCAAAGTAGATATTTTGTCATAAGGAAAATCTCATCAAATACAAAAACAAGATATACTTTTAAAGCATAGTGTGTATGGATATGATCCACTACACAAATAAGATGAATATCTAGTTTTTGACATAAGGCTCTAAACTTGGTTTTGAAAGATATGTATATAGGTAACATCAAAAACCAAGACATGTATTTTGTCCAATGAAAAATCTTTTTACCAAAAGAAAGAGTCTTTTCTAACTAAAAATTCTTTTATGAAAAGACAATTAAATCTCAAGAGTGTGTGTGTGATATGACTTGAGCAATCCACCAATCTATTCTATCCTTTACATTTTAACTAAAACAAATAAAAATCTTATACCTAGACACAAGTCTTCATCTTCTTGAAGTCTTCCCTTGAAGTCTTCTCATCTTCTTGACTTGGTCCACATGCAATCCACCGAGCTCATCTCTAGATGTGGTCTTGATGCATAGGCTCGTGAATCGACCGGTGCTAGCTTCCAACTTGACATTTTATCCTTTGTTGAAGCTCCACACCTACTAAGATCTTGATAAGGAATCTGTCACTAATTAAACACAAGATCATTAGTAAACATAACTTCATGAGTTGATCATCATCAAAACTAGGGTGATAGGCCTTTGGGCCAACATTCAGAAAATGAGAGAAATATTCAGCACAAAAACTAAGAAACAGAGCTCTTTTGAATGCCTTAAACTTTTGAAACTTTTGCAAATTTTTTCTAGTTGTGAACCTCTCCCTAAACACCCCTATTTATAGTAGAGGGCTAGGGTTTAAAGATAAAACTCACTTAAGGCTAATTAGGAAGTATTAGGATCAGTAAATATCATTTAAACCCTTTTTAGAAAGAAAAAGACAAAAATAAAACAGCTCAGAAAACTAGCCGTTACTGTTCAAACGGCTCTCTCGGTCGACCGAAGTTCAAAAATAAGAGCTGTTGCCGGCTCTCGGTCGACCGCTCGGTCGACCGAAAAATACAGAGAGCAAACGTCTTACAGTCAGACAGGTTTCAGTCGACCGCTCGGTCGACCGTGAAATGTGCACACGAATACGCACCTGCTGCCAGAACCTCGGTCGACTGGGATGGTCGACCGTCTTGACCTGACACAGGGTCGGTCGGCCGGTCAGTCGACCGTCTCAGGTCAAAAGTCAAACTGAAATAGAATTTTGAAGGAGATTTGAGATTTAACAAAATAGTTTTGATTTGAAACATGTATAATACCCAAAATTGAGTTTATAAACAAGAGGCTTTAAATTAAAATAATTTTTACATATTTATAGGAAATATTCTTGGAAATGATATGTGCGCAAAAATGTGTGTGATAAGAGCTTCAAACCTTATTCACTATTCTTTAACAAAACTATAAAACTAGGAACAAATCTAATGAAGTCTCTTGAGCAATCTTGAGCCATGCAATGCCTTGCTAGAGCCTTCTCTTCTATGTTCCTTCCTTGATCTGCCATAAGACTTCTTTGCTCCATGAACCTAGAATTTCTTGCAAAAGCTAAGCAATGGCCTCCAAATATGGTACTAACCTGAAACTTATTTTGAACAAACTTATTAGTACCAAATAGCTCTTATTTGTTTTGTTATCATCAAAACTCTAAACAAATGGAGAGTTTAACCTTTGGCCCAACAATGTATCTTTGGGGCATTGACTTCATGAGTCTTTTTCCTAGCTCATTTGGAGACCAATATATTTTGGTTGCTGTGGATTATGTCCAAGTGAGTTGAAGCAATTTCTAGCAGAATGAATGACAATAAGGCTATTGTCAAGTTCTTGAAAGGGAAGATTTTCTCGCTTTTCAGAACCCCTCATGCTATCTTTAGCGATAATGACACTCATTTCTGCAATAGATCTTTTAAAACCCTTAGGTGAAAATAACCATTACATACAAATTATCCACACCATATCATCCTCAAACCAGTGGACATTTAGAAGTCTCTAATAGACAAATCAAACTAATATTAGAGAACACTCTGAGTCAGAATAGAAAAGACTGGTCCACCAAACTAGTAGATACCTTATAGACTTACAAGACTGCTTTCAAAATGATTTTAGGGATGTCTCCTTATAGGTTAGTATTTGAAAAAGCTTGTCACCTACTGCTGAACTTGAGCACCGGGCCTTATGGGTAATTAAGCAATTAAATTTTGATTTAGATAAGACCGATAAACTTTAAAAATTACAAATTTTTGAACTTGAGGAGTTGAGAAATGACGCCTATGAAAATGCAAAGATCACAAAAAATTGGGTTAATGTCTTTCATGATACGTTTATCATAAGAAAAATTTTTGTACCCAGACAATAAGTCTTATATTATAATTTTAAGCTTCATATTTTTTCACGGAAGTTGAAATCAAGATGGACTGGGCCATTAATTGTAAAAATCATGTTTTCACATGGTGCATTAGAGATCTGCAACCCTAAGAACGAAAATGATTTTAAGGTCAATGGTCAACGCCTTAAACCGTTCTTGTAATCGGAGCCAAAAAATGAAACGACAATGGGGTCTATTTGACCCAATGTATCGGTAACATAACCTTTTTTATATTTTATTTCACGCATCTATACATTTTGATTCATACATTAGGACAATGCTGCGAGGAGAACAAACATGAAAAAGAAAACCTTTTTGAAGTTAGAAACAATATTTTGATCTATTTTTGTATAAAAATTAAGATAATCTTCAGAATTAGAGGAATCATAATTTGGATTTCGTAATACTTGTCAAAATAAGATTAATTGCTTGATTTCTAGGTATAGGAAGAAAAATTGAATTTAATCTTTATTTTACCTTGATGAAATATGCAGTTTATACATTTACACACTTAGGATTCAAAACAATGACTCTTGTGCCTTATAAATATATATGAGAAAAATGTATATCAGCCCGCGGGCTGAGAGAACTCTCTCAGCCTGCGCTGACGTGGCTCAATTTTGCACCCCACTAACTTGCGGCCCGCTTATCGAAAGAAGTTAAATTACCAAATACCCCTTATGAAAAGCTACTTTTTCGGTAAAAGACAGTGAATGCTGCTTCTTTAATTTTTTTTATCTGATTTGATATTTAATGATTTTTAATATAGTCGCAGTACTTATGAGAACTGCTACCACGGTCGCAGTCTTTTCTAAGGACTGCTACCAAGGTCGCAGTCTTTTTCTAAGGACTGCTACCAAGGTCGCAGTGTTTTTATGAGAACTGCTACCACGGTCGCAGTCTTTTCTAAGGACTGCTACCAAGGTCGCAGTCTTTTTCTGAGGACTGCTACCAAGGTCGCAGTCTTTTTCTGAGGACTGCTATCATGGTCGCAGTGTTTTTATGAGAACTGCTACCACGGTCGCAGTCTTTTCTAAGGATTGCTACCATGGTCGCAGTCTTTTTCTGAGGACTGCTACCAAGGTCGCAGTCTTTTTCTGAGGACTGCTACCAAGGTCTGCTACCACAGTCTTTTCTAAGGACTGCTACCATGGTCGCAGTCTTTTTCTGAGGACTGCTACCAAGGTCGCAGTCTTTTTCTGAGGACTGCTACCAAGGTCGCAGTCTTTTTCTGAGGACTGCTACCAAGGTCGGTAAAAAGTTGTGAGGGAGGGTATTTTTGAAAATTACAATGTTGAGGTGACTGGCATTAAATTGGGCGGGATTTTACAGGATTTTGCCCGCCAAAATTATTACAGATGTGGGGCGGTGATGTTGCCACGCCCGCAGGCTGAGAAAACTCTCTCAGCCCGCGGGCTGAGGTACAGTAAGCCCAATATATATATATATATATATATATATATATATATATATATATATATATATATATATATATATATATATTAAAAAACTTGTGATTAAGCTGGGATGTGCCTCATAAAGCATAAATATTCACGCCTAATAGTAGTTCATATCATCAATCAAAATATTTAGCTTTGTGGCCTTGTTTGCTTTTAGTCCTTAAGTCTTAATGGTGTTTTCTCACCTGGTGCCTTAAGATCGTCCGGTTTGGGAGTCACCGATTAAATGATCGTTACATGGGTGAATAAAAAAGTCTAATAAAACTAAGAGATAAATATCGCCATAATAAAAAAAAAAGGTATAAGAGTTAAAGTTGAAGAAATTTCAGCAAAAATTTCATGATCACAAGGTGAATATGAGTTATGGTAAAATAATAGACTAGGTGAAAAATAAAATTTTAATCCTTACTTTTAATGGTTATAAGTTTTTAAATAAAAACTAAGTTTAGAAATGAATAACTTGGTGAACTTATGACTTATACATAAGATTTTTGCAAAAGTTTGTAAACTATTTATTCTCTCTTTAAAAAAGAATTTTCAAAAATATTAATATTATTTTGATTTTTGGATTTTGGGGGTGTAATCCGCTGAAAATTCTCAAGAGACTATAAATCCTCCTCTAGGGTAAACCTAAAGGTTTAAAAGACTTATTGCACATACTTAATGCAGTCGTATGACCTGCGAAAGTGGCTCAATAATCTCCTAATCTTTTGATTTTTGCTCGAGGACGAGTAAAAGATAAGTATGGGGGTGTAATTTTTCATATGCATTGCATATTTATGTCATATTTTTATATTTGTTATTAATTAAACTCTGTTACTTAATCAGTTTAATATTTAATAGTGTGCAAGTGTAATTAATAGAGAGAGAAGAAATGATCCAATTTATCTAATTAAATTCAGATTTTCTGGATAAGAATTTTTTAAGCCAAAGAAATAAACAGAGATCTACTTGAATTTAGAGGTTTAGAAAAAATCCTATCTGAAGAAACAGAGATATCTCAATAGGGGGATCATGCGCTCAAAGCGTTGATCCAACGACCACTATCTTGTCGCAAAAATGCGACTTTGGCCGCAAACGCGTTTTCACGGCAAAGGTAAAGCCGTTGGGCAAGCGACTTCTCTCTTATCCTCTTCGCTTTGGCACCCTTCTCCTCTTATAAATACATCACCATGATGTGCGAATACGATGGAGAGAATTAGAGTTTATGCTTTATTCTTAAGGTTAAGATTTTTTTTTAGTTAGTTGCAATTAGTTGTAATTTTCATTTTTTATTTATTCTAACTTAGACCAGAAAAGTGGGAGAGAGGAAATAAGTGTGTAATTCAATATTGAAGTGACAATCAAAGGAGATTCATTTTATTTTTCAACACGTCTTGATCTATCTGGTATATTAGTATTATTTATTCATTCTTCTATTTACTTTAATTCTGCCATAAGATGACTAAACGTTCCGGGCTCACTAACCTGCCTCTTCTATATCTTTTATTCTTGATTGGTTTTCGTATAAAAGAATCCAATTGATTCATTCATCTTCTATTTACTTTAATTCTGCCATAAGATGACTAAACGTTCTGGGCTCACTAACCTGCCTCTTCTATATCTTTTATTCTTGATTGGTTTTCGCATAAAAGAATCCAATTGATTCATATGAATGCCTAAGTTCAAGTCTTGATTTGCGAGTGTTCTTGAAGGCCATAAGGATGAATAATGGTTTTTAAATTTTCATTTCAAAATAATTTCAAAGCTTGTTTTTATTCTTTACTTGAACCTTACTTGATGGTTTAACATTCAATTTAAGGAAGATTTTAAAACAAAGGTAAGTTTTTCAAACCAATCGTATTTGCCTTACTTGGACGCTTTTAAATTTCATCTTATCGAGACAGTAAACTTTCAAGAGTAAAAGATTATAGTTGAGTATGGGATTAGTGAGCTCGAATTCCTTCTCTTTATAAAAAAACAAACTCAATTTTACTTCCCTCAAGCTTTGTTCAAATTCATCTTTCCAGAATCTTTCTTCATTTTCATTTTTTTTTTAAACCAACTCTTAATCAAAACATATTCTTTTCTTTTTTTATTAAAAAAAACAGAAAAACTCAACTTGCCTTCAAAACAAAATAATGAAAAGCTTGTATCACATCTCTCCTCATGGACACGACTCTTTAGCCCTAGGTTACATGATATTTTAAATCTAATCACCACATGGCTTTCTACTTTCATTTCTTTACTTGAATTGGTGTATCCGGAATTGCTCGGAACAAACCAAACATACTTGCTTTTCAAACCTTTAGCAAAACACCTCGAAAATTTTAGATTATTATCTTAATTCTTTCCTTGATTTAAACCATACTGTGAAGCCTTTTGCGCTCGCTCCCTCTCCCAGAGCCTTTGGCTGAATTATCATCAAGCCTTAAGTGTACTTGGGCCTTGCACGAACATACCCTTTCTCTTTCTTGAACACTTTGATCCAGTTCACGTCCTATTACAGTCTTCTTTGAAGCTCTACCTCGCGATGAGCTCCCTTGCATGTTAACCTTGAAGCTCCACCTCGAATTGAGTTTCCTTCCTTCAGCTTTTATATTCCTCCTACTCCTTCTAGGATTACCCTGTCTCCTTGGCTAACTGTGATGACACCTTGCTGCACTTAGAATTAGCATCCTTCTTCATCGAGCACCCCTATGGACATTAGATTGTACCGTGCCTTTGAGTGATTGAGGGGAAACCGTGCACAAATATAGTATATTTTTGAAATCAGAGTGTAAGTGCTTGTGGCGTTTGCTTCCTCAATACTACCATGATACGATAGTGATTATGCAGGTCGAATCCACAGGGACGGTAGGTGATAGAAGCTTTATTGTTGATTCACGAAAGTGTTAAACAATTCTTCTTTATTTCAGAAGAATTTAAAAAGAAAAAAAGCAAATAAGAAGTAGAAGAAGGAGAAGAAGAAGAAGAAACATGGTAGAGTGATTTAGAAAATGATTTCAGAAACAAGATTAAAAGAGAAGAAAACTCATGGATCACTTACTACTAATTGCTTTCACTAATGATACTAACCTTTCATGTTGATTAATGCCTCAAGAAATCATTGGCACGCAAGGCTTGTTCTTCAAGAAGCTTTTCAAATCATGATCCATGAGAAGTGGTTAGTGATTAGTCTACGATTATGCATTATTATATCGCATTTTCCCACCGATTTATGAATAAATTGTCGGTCTAAACCGTGTTTTGGTCTCTATTGCAGGTAAACCCAGAGTTCAAGGGCAAAGGAGTAATAAGAGCTTAATTAAACCCCTTTTAGGGTAATTAAATCCGCATTACTTGGAGGCCAAGTAAGGGATCATCTAGAAGATACGTCGAACCTAGACTCTTGCGCACGTCAGACGAATATTCAGATGAAGTTACCAGAAAAGGGATACACCAAGAAGCTGCTAGAATCAACGGGGACCCACTGACAAAAACCAGGGACCTAAGTCCCTGGTATTGCCGCGGAAACGCGGCAATTGCCGCGTTTCCGTGGCAATGGAGTGGAGCCACGCGTCGATTTTCGACGCGTGGCCCCGTCTCGTCTTCCAGAAGGCTCCTATGCCTATAAATAGCCCTGAATAGGTCCAGAACGAGGCAATTTTCATTTTTAGGCTAGGGTTTCTATGTTTTAGTGTAGTGTAGATAGGTGTTCTTCATTCCTTATATTTTGTTATGTTATTTCGTTTTTAGATCTTGTAGTAGGGCTGAGAGATTCAGAGAGAGAGAGAGTTAGAGAGGGATTGACGTAATAGATGGTGACAATCTATGTAAAGGTGCCTCCTTTCTTCTCCTATGTAATCTCCTCCATCTTCTACATGATGCTTTGCTAACTTTTCTTCTCATGGCAATCTAACTACTAACCACTAACCATCTAACCACTTACTTGATAATCCACATGAATCTAGTAGCCTCTATAAGACTTTGTTCTTGCAAGAGCCATTGATTGCTCATGATGATGGGTTCTAACATCTAACTTGCTAACAAAGCTAACTCTCTCTTATTTCATGCTTTCTTTCAATGGTCTGATGATTTAATATTTGTATTAGCTTATTCTTGATGCAAGTTTGAATGTGAAAGAACCACCTCATTTGCCATGCTTTGTATCATCTCTTGAAGCTAAGGATTAGTGATGGCTGAGGATCAATATGTGAGGCAACTATCATTAAGAGGTTAGCATGGTTAGTGGATCAATTAGTAGTTAGTAGCCATGAGTTTTCTTTTATCTTGTTTTAGAAACTATTTTCAAAACTCTTCTATCATTTTTCTATCGATGTTTTCACCTCCTTCTTAGTTCACCTTTGTTCCATCTTCTTTTCTATTTGTTTTACAAACCACTTCTCTTTGGTTTTTCACATCGACGTTTTCATCGCTCTCCTCACCTACCACATTCTAGATTTCCTTTTTCTTTTCTTTTTATTTTCTTTACTAATTCTTTTGACAAAGAAGAACTGTTAACAAACAACGTGAATAAAAACTGTCAATGCTTCTATCGCCTCCCTTCCCTGTGGATTCGACCTGTTGAGCCAATGCTATAATGGAAGTATCGAGGGTACATTAGCGCTATACAAGCTTTTCATTGATTTCACAAAACACACTTTTTGAGTGCTAGTTTCGCTCCGATCAAATTTTTTAGCGCCGTTGCCGGGAAAGGAATGGTTTTGATTTCACATTTTTGTTAACATTGTCTTCTCTGTTTTGATGTGCAGGACATTCTTTCCAGGATCTTAACATTGCAGAATAAATACTAGCTTTGCATCTCCCTGCTCTTGAAAGTAGGGACCCAGCTTTCAAAGAACCGTCGCGCCAACCGACTTTTACCGCGAAAACGCGGCCATTTTATGATAATTGTATATCTTGTTGTGCTGGGATGTGTTCATTGTAATAGCTGTAGGATCGTTGAGATAAGGACTAATTGCGGAATTATCTCTTGTAGGCAACTATAGATCTGAAATAACTCAAGTCAACACAAATCTAAAATTAGAAGGATTAGCGTTAAGTAAATAAACAAAATAAATAACTTGCATGTAAAGGAAAACAAATCTCAGAAATTGACAAACGCAAATAAAGAGATTTATCCTGGTTCGGTCCTTGTGACCTACATCCAGTCCCCAAGCCACCCGCTTGAGATTTTCCTTTAACCTTGATCTTGCCACCCAAAATCAATACAACATGTACACCACTTGTCGAATCCCCTTCGCCAAATGTGTACACCTTCTCTTCCACCAAGAGAACACCTTTTACCTTTGTACAACTGCCTCTACAACCAAGAAGCCTCCCGTGTACAATGGTCACATTGTACAACTTGCCTCTTCAACCAAGAAGCCTCCCGTGTACAATGAATACTTTGAGAATTACAACTCTTTTCCTATAGCCTTGATACTGAATGTGTATGTGGACAAGGTACAGTATAGGAAACAAAACTTCAGAAGACTTCACAATAGGAATTGGCTTTTGGTGAAGACTGAAATTGGGAAAATAGCTTTCAGATTTTTCAAATTTTGGCTTTGGAAAACTGATAAAAACACTTGGTAAATGGCCTTTGGATTAACTACCCCTTATATAGCTGAAGACTAGGGTAAGTTAGGGTAGTTACAGGAGCAATTCAAACCATTAGGACGTTGGAATTCGTTGCTCAAAAGACCAGATAACAGAAACTGTCCAACAGTCAGAACTGCCTATTAGTCGACTTGCTTTTTGAGTTAGTCGACTAACCTAGGCAAAATTCCTTCTATTAGTCGACTATGTTTGGCTATTAGTCGACTATGTCATGAAACGTTGGATTGACAGTTTCAGAATAACTGATTCAAGTCGACTGCAACTAACAATTAGTCGACTTGACCAGGGATTAGTCGACTAGGGGAATTCTATAAGTCGACTATAAAATGATATTAGTCGACTTGGTTTACTATTTGGTCGACTAATTCAGAAACAGAGAGTTGGGTCAGATTCTGGACACTTGATTAGTCGACTTGGGTTTGGATCAAGTCGACTACACATGGGATTAGTCGACTTGACTTAGGTATGAGTCGACTAATGGACCAAAGAAGTGTGTGTTTGTGTCAAGGCTTTTACATGCTATTCCACATATACAACCCACACTCTATCAACTCTTCTTGGCACATCTTGATCATGTCGGACTCTTGATTCGTCATGTGTTAGAGCTCCAAATGAATTTGATCTTCACGAACGTCTTCATCGAAATAGGTTCCAACAATAGCTAGTTGATCTGTATTATTACTTTCCTGCTTTGATTGCCTAAACACCATAATAAACTAAAGAACTAAAATACGGTATTGGACGCTTTTAAAACGGCTTAGACATTTGCATTTAGGCACTTGTCAATTCAATTCCAATATACTGTATTTTGTTCTATTGTTGTGATCTGGATAGAGATGTACATATGGCATTGCATATAGCATAGGAAAAACACGTGGGTGATTTATCGCTTTGTGTTATATTCTTGTCTATATTGCACACTTGCACGAATTGAACTTAAGGGCATAACCTAATACAAGATAAGGTGGGATTTCATCACACTTCCTTAGCCCAAAAATCACCTCCCCACTCACACAACCCAAGCCCTAATAAAATTTGATAGATGTTGGCTCCTAGGGACATCTCAGACTCATTAAGAGATTGACCGAGGGTGAAACTTGTTTTGAATCTTACTCTTGTGAAATCGGTGTCTAAGACTGGGGATTAAGAGGTTACGCCTCGAAGATACTGTGGTTTGGCATAATTAAGGCCCGTTGCTTACACACGGATACCTCCCACCGTATTTTGCCCCTACCTGGCCGATTAGCTTGTGGTCGGATTCAAGCAAAAACCTCTCCCGGGTAATCGACCAGTTAGGAGTCGTCTAGGTCTAGGTCAACCTTACTTTAGGCTTGGTTTTGATTTTGTCTTTTCTTTTTGTTTGTTATTTGATTTTTCCTTTTTGTTTGTAATTGTTTGTGAAATGGAATTCAACAATAACAATTCTTTCAATCCGAATATGAATCCATATTTCACACCGACCCCGTTCGATTCGGATAATTCCAACCCAGCTTTTAACAATATGCACCAACCAAATACACCGGGTTGGCCTTATCCGAATCAATACAACCCATACCCACATTCTTATGACTATAATTTCCAAAATAATTTCAACTCATCACAGAGTCAATGGGGATTCACCTCCCCCGAGTTAAATTTTCAACCTCCTTATCCCTATGTTCACCTTGTCCACAATTTACACAATGTTCATTCCCCGATTTCGCTTCCTATACTCCTTTTTCTGAACCATCAATTGAAGAAAAATCTGAGTTACAAAAGAGTATAGAAGCCAATCTACAAGAGGCCGAGCAACAACTTCAGAAAACATTGGCCTCTCCAATTTCACAGTATTTTCAAGAGTCTTACTCAGTTTTACCTCCTCATAATGAACAACCATCTGTCCTGGAAATGAGTAAGGAACTCTTATGTGAGTCCATGCTTCAATCTCAAACATTTCTGACTCACATTCTTCACAAAATTTCCAAACCAAGATTCTTATACTCCCATTCTAGAGCATCCACTTGTATAAAAATCAAGTCTAGAAAAGAGTAAAGAAATCTTGCAGGAGTCTATGTTACAATATCAAAAGTCTTCTTCTGAGTCTGTTAATAGGTTGGAAACACAATTGAGTCAATTGGTTAGCATTTATAGGAATGAGGAAACTCTATCTTATCAACCTTTGACCAATTCAGCTATACCAAACTCTATTGATCTGACCCAAGACTCTTGTTATTTTAGAAATCAAGATTCAATTTCAGCACACCCATCTGAACTTGTCCAAACTTTAAATGTTAAAGATCCTATTGACATTTTAGCAAGTTATCCTTTTCCTGAAATTGAACTTGAGCATGAATATGATCATGAACCTCAAATTAGTGATTCAATTCTACTTCCTGATTCAATTATGACTCTGGTGTTTTTACCCGAATTCAGGCCTTTTCCCGAGTCAGTATTGGATCCTGTACCAGTCCATTGTGAAATTAAATCACCAATCTTTTATGATGATCATATTGAACTTGACCAATTTCATACTTTTGAAAGTCTCATTGATAAATGGCAAGTTCTCATTTTCATGGAATTGAACTCAATGAGGAATGTGACTTTGATCCTCCAATTTGTGATCCAGTTCAAATTCCTGAATCATTATTGACTCCTGTTATATTATCTAATTTGAGTAACATTTTAGAGTCAGTTTTGATTCCCATACCTGTCATTCCTGAACTCGAATCACCAATCTTAGAAATTCACATTCCATCATGGGGAAATGATTGTGGACTTGAGCTTCTTGATTTGGACCCACTTCCTGAACCAATCTCGACTCCCGAACCTTTACTTAAGTCTTTTTTCTGAGTCGGTATTAGTTCCTGTACTTCCTGAGTCCAAATCAATCATTCATTTCTGGGACAAGGATCTTGATAAATTTGATTTTGAAATTATTTTGAAAATTTGAAAATTGGATGGGGTTAAATTTTTAATAAAAATCATAAATATATATAATCTTTCTAGTGGGTTGTATTATGGAGGTCTCTTGTGGGTTCCTCAGGACTCCACGCAAGTTGGATTGGGCTGCATTTCGTGGACCAATCAGACCGCCACCAGAACCACCACCTTGAGGTGATTTTTCCTTCCCTCTCTATTTTTTTCATGCATATGTACATTACGATGCATTGAGGATAATGCATGAGATAAGTGTGGGGGAGGGTTTACTAACATAGAGTTTTTAGATTTTCTTTCTTTTACACTTCTTTTAGGATACTTTTAGAAATCTTCCCTTTTGTATAGGATTTTTCTTTTTCTTTAAAAACTTTTTGAAATAAGAGATAAAGTTTTGGTCTATTTTTAAGAAAATTAAGATGATCTTAGAAATTAAGAAAGCCTTAATTATGACATCTTAAACCCAGTCGAAATAATAGATCTTGTTTAAAATTATAGGTTAAGTATAAAAGATTGGGAAGATAATTTTATCTTGAATTTTTTGCCTTAGATAGTATGCACTTCACACTTACACAATTTTTGGGATGGAAACAAAGACCTAAAATGCCATAAATAAAAGAAAAAAATAAATAAAAAAATTTCATCACTTATTAAGCTGAATAAATATGCCTCAAGAAGCATGATTATTCACGCCTAACGGTGGTCAAAAGAAACAAATAATCTCCCTTAGTTTTGTGGCCTTGTTTACTTGAGTCCTTAAACCCGAGGGATGTTTTCTCATCTGGTGCCCTAGAACCTTCTGATTTGGGAGTCATCGGTTATAGGCTCACTACATGGGTGAACTAGAAAGCCTAAGAAAACTAAGGGAAGAAAAAAGAAATAAATAAATAAAAATATATATAAATATATAAAAATAAATTGCTTGATGGTTAGAGTTGAAATCCCATAAATTTTCACTATCACAAAGTGCATATTATTTAGGTTTTATGAAAGACAAAATATTCAATCCAATTTTAATTCTTACCTTAATTGAAGACAAGATCTTGCATAGAGACTAAGTTTAAGGAAGAATGATTTTTGGTAGACTTATGACCTTAGATCACTTATATTTTTGCAAAAATATTTCATAAACTTGTCTCCCTTTCAAAATGTGTTTTCAAAATACTAACATTTGTCTTCTTTCTTTTTGGATTTTGTGGGTGCAATCCGCTAAAAACCCTCAGGAGACAAAACTCCTCCTCTTGGGTAACCTAGAGGTTTAACGGCTTGTTGCACATGCTCAGTGCAATCGCGTCACCTGCGAAAGTGGTGCAATAACCTCTATAGTATAGTTTTTCTTTTCTTATTTTGCTCGGGACGAGCAAAAGATAAGTGTGGGGGTGTGATTAGTCTACGATTATGGATTATTATATCGCATTTCCCCACCGATTTATGAATAAATTGTCAGTTTAAACCGTGTTTTGGTCTCTATTGCAGGTAAACCCAGAGTTCAAGGGCAAAGGAGTAATAAGAGCTTAATTAAACCCCTTTTAGGGTAATTAAATCCGTATTACTTGGAGGCCAAGTAAGGGATCATCTAGAAGATACGTCGAACCTAGACTCTTGCGCACGTCAGACGAATATTCAGATGAAGTTACCAGAAAAGGGATATACCAAGAAGCTGCTAGAACCAACGGGGACCCACTGACAAAAACCAGGGACCGCGGAAACGTGGCAATTGCCGCGTTTCCGCTGCAATGGAGTGGAGCCACGCGTCAATTTTCGACGTGTGGCCCCGTCTCGTCTTCCAGAAGACTCCTATGCCTATAAATAGCCCTGCATAGGTCCAGAACGAGGCAGTTTTCATTTTTAGGCTAGGGTTTCTATGTTTTAGTGTAGTGTAGGTAGGTGTTCTTCATTCTTTGTATTTTGTTATGTTATTTCATTTTTAGATCTTGTAGTAGGGCTGAGAGATTCAGAGAGAGAGAGAGAGAGATAGAGAGGGATTGATGTAGTAGATGGTGACAATCTCTGTAAAGGTGCCTCCTTTCTTCTCCTATGTAATATCCTCCATCTTCTACATGATGCTTTGCTAACTTTTCTTCTCATGGCAATCTAACTACTAACCACTACCATCTAACCACTTACTTGATAATTCACATGAATCTAGTAGCCTCTATAAGGCCTTGTTCTTGCAAGAGCCATTGATGGCTCATGATGATGGGTTCTAACATCTAACTTGCTAACTTACTAATAAAGCTAACTCTCTCTTATTTCATGCTTTCTTTCAATGGTTTGATGATTTAATGTTTGTATTAGCTTGTTCTTGATGCAAGTTTGAATGTGAAAGAACCATCTCATTTGCCATGCTTTGTATCGTCTCTTGAAGCCAAGGATTAGTGATGGCCGAGGATCAATATGTGAGGCAACTATCATTAAGAGGTTAGCATGGTTTGTGGATCAATTAGTAGTTAGTAGTCATGAGTTTTCTTTTATCTTGTTTTAGAAACTATTTTCAAAACTCTTCTATCATTTTTTTATCGATGTTTTCACCTCCTTCTTAGTTCACCTTTGTTCCATCTTCTTTTCTATTTGTTTTACAAACCACTTCTCTTTTGTTTTTCGCATCGACGTTTTCATCGCTCTCCTCACCTACCACATTCTGGATTTTCTTTTCCTTTTCTTTTCTAATTCTTTTGACAAAGAAGAACTGTTAACAAACAACGTGAATAAAAACTGTCAATGCTTCTATCGCCTCCTTCTCTGTGGATTCGACCCGTTGAGCTAATACTATAACGGAAGTATCGAGGGTACATTAGCGCATATACAAGCTTTTCATTGATTTCACAAAACACACTTTTTGAGTGCTAGTTTCGCTCCGATCAGTTAGTACCTCAACTTAATAAATAAGGTGCAATCTACAATTAGTCCATCAAAACTACAAGAGAATAAGCATGAAATAAAGTAGTCATTGCAAGTTAGTAAGTTAAGAGTTAAAGACCCTTCATCATATGCCATCAATGGCTCTTGTAAGAACAAGGCCTATTTAAGACTATTTCATTCATGTAGGCCATAATCAACCAAGTGTTAGTATGTTAATGAGTTAGTAGTGAGATTACCATGAGAGGAAATGAATTAACAATAGATCTAGAAATAATGAAGAGAAAGAAAAAGATTGCATTAGAACGTCACTATCTATTACAATGAACTCTCACTTTTTCTCATGAATCCAGCTCTATCCTAACCCTAGATCTACAAAGAAAAGAAAACTATAAAAGAAGAAGAAAATCCTATACTAATCTACAACTAGAAGGAGAAAACCCTAGCTACTGCTCTCCCCCTCTCGATTTCTGGTCTCTTGAAGTGGTATTTATAGACAAAGGGGGCTAGGGCTTCTCTGGAGGAGGACACATGTCGAAGATCAGGGCCTTTGGACCTGAGCTTGCGTGCAAATGCTGCAATAGCCGCATTTTCGTGTCTTGAACAGGGCCAGTGGCCTTGATCTTTTGGTCGTAGAATCTCCCTACTTCAAGATGCTTTTTTATATTGTAAGTTTCTTATATTTTGCTTCATATTTTCTGCAGATCCTCTTTAATTAGGGATCCAATGTATCTTCTAGAAGTTGTTTGATTTGGCCTTCAAGAAACTTGTTTAATTACCCAAAAATGGGTCTATTAAGCTAATAATTCCCGTTTTACCCCTATTTATGTAATCTGCATACAAGAGACCAAACAAGAGTTAATAGCAGTGTTTTATTCATAAACCGGGTAGGAAAATGTGATATAAAATAAAGAATTGATGACTAATCACCATGACATAAGGGACCATCTCCAGAGCATGCACTTTTCTATCACTGCCTTGTGCCGATTACCTCGAAGGTAGAGCCATCCACCATTTTGATAGTTCCTTGCTCCTTTGCAACCAAGGAGTTGAATATCTTTTTGTGGGAGCACAAATGAACCATACTATCATAATTAAATATCCAACTTTAACCTTGAGAAGTGTTATCTTCAACGGAGGAAGTCACTAATACTTCATTGTCAACACCACTAGTTACGACATCTGCTTTCACAACTTGCCCCTTCTTCTTTAACCACTCTTACCAATTCTTTCAATCCTTCTTTAAGTGACTTTCTTGTTAACAAAAGTGAAATGTCTTCGATGAGACCAAACTTTTCTTTCCTCCTTTTTCCTTCCTTCACATGGCTATCAAACTCGATCCTTCTTGCACAACTTGATTTAGCCTTTTTTTATCTCATTAGATAAGAGAGTTGGATGACCTCCTCCAAAATGAGAGTTTCCTTACCGTATAGCATGGTGGTAATGATGTGATCATATGACTCTGGAAGTGAACTGAAAAGTATCAACATCTTGTCCTCCTCGTCGATCTTGACATCAACAGCTAGTAGCTCGCTGATGATCTTATTGAAAAAGTACAGATGCACCAACACTACTGTCCCTTCTATCATACATAATCCATATAGTTCTTTCTTGAGTTACAGCTTGTTGGAGAGGTTTTCTTTTAGATACAACATTTCTTACCTTAACCACAAACTCGTATCTGTTTCTTCATCCATCACGTTGTACATGACCTTGTTTGTGAGACATAATTGGATCATACTTGCCACTTTCAGATCTATCTCCTCCCAATTCTCATTTGACATACCTATAGGTTTTGTTAACTTTTCTTGCAAGGTCTTGTAAAGACCAAGTTGCACTAATAATACCTTCATCTTCTTTTATAATAAACTGAAGTTTTCTTTGCCATTGAATTTCTAGACTTCAAACTTGGTCGCAGAATTACGCCTTATTGTCAACTTGTATGCTCTGCCAATTGTTGTAAGATACGACTGTTGTGATACTAATTGTTAGAACCAACAATCAGGTTACGACACCAACTGTTGTGCACACTCAAGACTGTGATCGACATTAACAGAACGTGGTAATATGTAGTACTTGCAAGAGAAAACTATTATAGAGGAAACTAGTAATATCAAGACAAAAGAATAGAAAAGAACATGAAAATTTAACATAGTTCGGCCCAAACTTGACCTACGTTCACGGGAAGAGAGCCTGATAGAGTTTTATTAATAAATTTAGTACAAGTGATCTAACCTTCCTCTTGATTCCCACAAGAGTGTTCACCTTACCCTTAAATCCCATAAGATTACAAGAGTATACCTTATCTTTATGCACTGTCACATCTCTCTCTTTCTTGGCTTTCTCAGATTTTTCTTCGTATTATAACCTACTGGATTATAACCTTTATTTATAGGATTTTACAATACAAATCTTATTCAGATTATGAGATAATGTTGGTAATTGGATGCTTGAAGAACTTGATCAATACTTGTAGGAGTTGATCTCCTTGATCTAGAAAAATTTTAAACTCTTTATACTTTAAAAACAAATCTTTATTGAATAGAATCTGAATCCTATTCGAACTCAACCAGAAAAGAAAACTTGACCTGCCTTTGTTCACGCTTCAGAACAATATACTACTTGACTAGTCCTTCAGATTAGTCGATTGGTCCTCAGACTAGTAAACTTATAAGACCTATAAGTTGATTAACTCTAACACTTCTCTGCATCTACACAATTGACTGGCCAGTCAATTGGCTTGAGCATTAGTCGACTGTATGTCGACTAATCTGGCTCAGTCTTGATTTGCTTCTTCTACTCCAAGTGTTTGTCTTCTCCAATTAGATTGGATCTTTTAGGACCATCATCTCTTCTTGAAAATAACACAAAATCCTAACAATTTTCATCTTGACTTGCTTTTTAAATCTTTAACAGAATACCTTGAAAATTTTGGATTTTTATCTTGATTCTTTCCTTAATTATAATCGTATTGTGAAGCCTTATACCCTTACCCCCTCTCCCCGAGGCCTTTGGCTGAATTATTACCAAGTCTTGAATGTACTCGGGCCTCGCCTGAATGCACCCTCTCTTTCTTGCAATACTTTGACTCGGTTCACATCCCGTTGTAGTCTTCCTTGAAGCTCCACCTCGCGATGAGCTCCCTTTCAAGCTTACCCCTGATACTTCACCTCGAACTGAGTTTCCTTCCTTCAACTTGTATATTTTTTCACATTTCTCTCATTTCAGGATTAGCCTATCTTCTTGGCAAATTATGACAACACCTTGCTGCACTGGGATCCGCCATCCTTCTTCGTCGAGCACCCCTATAGATATTAGATTGTACCGTGCTTCCGAGACACACAGGACCGCTTCCAGAGCATGCACCATCACATCTCTGTATGTAATATTGACTGTCTCAAGCCGAGCCATCCACCATTTTGACAGTCCCTTCCTCCTTTGTAATCAAAGAGTTGAACATCTCTTTATAAGAGCATACATGAACCGCACTACTAGAATCAAATATCCACCTTTACCTTTAGAAGTGTTGACTTCAATGTAAGGAGCCTTTAATACTTCGGTGTTAACATCGCTTATTTCTATGTTTGCTTGCAAAACTTGCTCTTGTTTTTTTAACAACTCTTGCTAATGCTTGCAGTCTTTCTTTCAATAATCTTCCTTTTGCCAAAAGTGACACGCCTTCGATGAGACCGGCCTTTTGTTTCCTCATTTTTCCTTCCTTCTCTTGGCAACCAAACCCGATCCTTCCTGCTCAACGTAATTTAGTCTTTTTCTGATCTAATTAGATAAGAAAGTCGACATGACCTCCTCAAAGGGAGAGTTTTCTTACAGTAGAGTATGGTAGTAATGATGTAATCATATGAATTTGAAAGTGATCTGAGAAGATCAACGCCTTATCCTCCTCATTGATCTTGACATCAATTGCTTGTAGCTTGCTGATGACTTTATTGAAAAAGTTTAGATGCTCCAATACTACTGTCCATTCCATCATGCAAGCTCATATAGTTGTTTATTGAGATATACCTTATTGGAGAGGCTTTTTGTTAATAACAATGCTTCTAACCTTGACCACAAACTCATAACTATTTTTTCATCCATCACGTTATACATGATCTCGTTTGCGAGACATAATTGGATCATACTTGCCGCTTACGGATCCATCTCCTCCCAGTTCTCATCTAACATACCTGCAAGTTTTGTTAACTTTTCATGCAAAGTCTTGTGAAGATGCTGTTACACTAGCAGCGTCTTCACCCTTTTTTGCCATAAGCCAAAATTTTCTTTACCATTGAATTTCTCGACTTCAAATTTGGTTGCAGAATTACCAATCTTTAACATATCGTCTTATCATCAACTTGTATGCTCTGGTACCAATTATTGCGAAAATCGACAGTTGTGAGACCAATTATTGAGACCAATAATTAGGTTACGACAGTAACTATTTTGCATGCCCAAGACCATAATCGACGTTTGCAGAATGTGATGACATGTAATACTTGCCAAAAAAAACTATTGTAAAACAAAATAGCAACACCAAGACAAAAGAGTAAAAAAGAATACGAGAATTTAACGTGATTTGGCCCAAACTTGGCCTATGTCCACGAAGAGAGAACTTGAGAAAGTTTTATTAATAAATTTTGTACAAGAGATCTAACCTTCCCCTTAATTCCTACAAGTGTATTCAACTTTTCTTTGAATCCTACAAGATTATAAGAGTGTACCTTCTCTATATACACCGTCACCTTCCTCTCTCTTTCTTGACTTCCTTTGATTTTTCTTCGTATTACAATCTACTGGGTTACAATATTTGTTTATAAGATTTTACAATATAAATTTTATTTAGGTTATGAGATGATCTTGGCCACCAGATGCTCGAAGAACTCGATCAATCCTTATAAGAGTTGATCTCGTTGATGTAGAAGAACTCTATACCCTTTATACTTTAGAAACAAATATTCATTAAATAGAATCTGAATTTTATTTAAACTCCACCAGAAAAAAAACTTGCACCGCCTCTTTCACGCTTCGGAATGACAGACTGGTCGACTAGTCCTTCAGATTAGTTAATTGGTCCTTAGAACAGTCGACTTATAAGACCTTTAAGTCGACAACTGTAAACACTTCCTTCTCTATATCTGCCTAGTCGATTGGCCAATTGTCTGGCCTGAGCATTAGTTGACTCTGACTCTATGTTGATTTGTTTCTTCTACTCTAAGCCTTTGTCTTTTCTAATTCTATTTGATCTTCTTAGACCATCACCTCTTCTTGAAAACAAGACAAAATCTCAACACATCGCACATTAGCCGTCACTTGAAAAGCTTTAGAGTCAACTCATGATCTACTCAGGAAAGCAATTCATCGACTCTCTAGTGCACTTGCTTGAATTAGAAAGAACAGTAGTTCCTACCATGAGACAATTGGTTGTCGAGAAAAATGATCGCTACTTAGGTGAACTTTTCGCGTAACCAATCTTTGAAATGTGCATGCACCATGATGTCAACTAGCAAGTCGATCTCAAGTATAGTTAGGGATTGTTTTCTTTCTGGCAACAAATGCAGGTTGAGTCAGCTACAAATTAAATAGAGGATTCTAAAATAAACGAATGATAAGGAATTCCATCAGAAACTGCAACACATATACGCTAGCTAGTATATTGAATCAGCAACCAAAAATTCTCATTTGGATTGGAGTAGAACTCAATTTAAACCTATATAATTCACACGCATACAACGGTGACAAAGTGCATGCATCCAAAATGCCCAACTCATGAAAGATACGGATCGATATCACGCATGATCAGCGAATAAGATCAATGAAAAGTTTACTTTGTGGCGATCTATTTACCAAAGAGAGCAACAGAGTACTCCTCACCGAGTATATGATCGATATTTTGTAAAGTTGAGTATTTGTTAAGTTGATTAGGATCATTCATGATCTCAATGTATTCTTGAAAACTTAGGGCAGCAATGAGAGAATGCAGCTATATCAGAGATGCATATCATTAAACAATATCTATAAATTGTTGTTAGGTGTACATGGATGATGGATCCCATCTCATGGTAACGAATAAGTGAGGAGTGCCCTTTCGTATAAAGGTGAGGGTTCGGTTTATGCGTGTGAGCCACACACACACATACAATAAAAAGATAAATCCCGTGTTGACACGTGTATTGACCCTCTTATGTATAATTTGTGTGTGGGTCTCACACATATTATAAAAGATTATAAGAGGGTCAATTCACGTATCAACAAGGGATTGACCCTCTTATTGTATGTGTGTGTGACTCACACACATGAACCGGCATGAACCAAATCCATTTTTTCTCCAATGCGCTTTCTTTGGATTCGGTTCATGTGTGTGAGCATAACACACATAAAATAAGAGCCAATCCCGTGTTGACACGCGTATTGACCCTCTTATAATTTCTTATAATATGTGTGAGAGGCTATAAGAGGGCCAATCCATGTGTCAACACGGGATTGGCTCTCTTATTACATGTGTGTGTGGCTCACACACATGAACGGTACTCGAAAAAACACAATTTGGTTAGCAAACAAAAAATGGAGAAAGAAAAATAGTAGTATTGGAGCCTAGAACTCCTAATGTCAACACGTACGTTATGTACCAAGCACAAAAGCCATGTTTCTGTTGGCCCCTCCCTTTTTCTTCAAGTGTTGATACACTAGGAAACCACTAGTAGTTTTGTGACTACAAAACTTGTCAAGGAAAGAACATCAAACAACAATGCTATAGCTTGGTTTTTTGTAAGCTTGGTGCATTTTTATTCCCCTTTTGAAAAAGGACAAAGATTTTCAAAAATCCAGAGACTGGGTTTGGCAATTAGGTTTGGAAGCCAATATTAACTCAAGAGAATTTACTCCACTTGAGAGTCCAAACATCTTTTAATTGTCTACCCATCTTTATTCTCCCTTGAATGAAAATTAATATTGGCCTCATGTCTTTTCTATATGAATCTCATTTAAAACCTAAAAGATAGAAAACACTCCCAACAGGAAAAAATATTAATAAATAATATAAATTGCTTGGGAACTAATTCAATTCCTGACGAGCTGGTGTGATCATCTTAATTTCTTGTTAGGTTTTTGAATATCTGATAAAGGACACTGTCGGCATGTTTATGGAGAGGTTGAAGGGTGTTCAAGACTTTTAGGTGAACCAGACGAGCTTTTTTGGTTATCAGAGTGTCATGCCTCTGACGGCCTGACTAGTTGGCTTTACAAGCTCCGGCACGCCGCCTAGGTGACTTTGCAGGACAATCATCTCCTCTGTCCACTATCGATAGTGTAGTACTAGCCTCATGGGCCGCATCAGAACTGGAGGAAGCGGTGTGCGGACGGGCCTTATGTTGGCCCAGAGGTCCATCACTCTAGTTTTGATGATGATTAACTCATGTAGTTATAGTTTACTAATAATCTTGTGTTTAATTAGTTTCAGTGATTGATCAAGATTTTAGTAGGTGTTTAGCTTCAACAGAGGAGTTTTGGAGCTTACACGTATAGATTCAAGAGCTCGAGCATCAAGATCGCATTTAGCACTCGGTTGGAGTCAAGCTCGAAGAATCGCGTTTGGATCGAGTCAGCTTAGAGACAAGAAGACTTCAGTTTGTATTTAGTTTAGATGTTTAGATCTTATGTAAAGGTAGATAGTATTGATATGCTCAAGTTCATAATACACACACAAGTTTAAATGTTTGGTTTTCGGTTTAACCGGATTTTGGATTTCATGTCAAAAACATAGATAGATATCTTTATCTGTATATTGGATTCTATCCATATGCAACATACTTCAAAGTTGTTTCAATATCATATTTTTATATTTACATGAGTTTTGGAGAAAACAGTTTTTCATTTCAAAGCTTGATTTTTGGAAAATACGATTTTCGTTTAAAGGCCAAATTTCAATATCACAAAAATAGTTCAAATTATTTATAATATGTGTTGAATTTTGATCACACATGTTTGTTATTAAAAGATCTTATAAGAACTTATTTTTGTGGAATTTATGTGTATTTTATGGGATTTTTTAGAGGGTAAAAAGATAAGTTTTCAATCCCTATAATTGTTTGTCCTGCCTTCTGCCGGTCGACCGAGGTAGAAGTCGGTCCACCGGTCCGGTCGACTAATGTGCATAAGCATGCACGGCTGTATAGGCTGGAGGGCCGGTCGACCAGGTCGGTCGACCGCTATAAAGTTCTGCTCTCGGGATCTGGCCCTGGTCGACCGGCAGAGAGCATCTGCTCTCTGTATCCAGGCCTCGGTCGACAGGGCGGTCGACTTGTGGCTTAATGGTCATAAAAATGACCGTTGGCCGGTCGACCGAAAGGGCATTTCTGCCCTTTCCTGGCTGCCAACGGGTAGATTTTGGAGAGGCTATATATGTGCCTTCTCTTGAATTGTTTTTAACAAGTTTTAAGAAGAGAAAAATTTCTATCTTTCAAGTATTTTTCAGTATGAGTTTTTGGGTTAAAAAGATTTTCTTTTATTTGTTTTAAAGTGTTGGTAAATTTAAAGAAAGAGAGTCTTTTGGGAATTGCTTTATGATCTTGATTTCAATATCTATTTGGAAATTTTTCCAAGTGTTTTACTTTGTTTTTAACACTTTATTTTCTCACACTTGAGCTATCTATCTATTCTATCTATTAGGATCTTATTTTAGTGAGAAAATTAGTTTGTGATTTAGTGAGACCAGCAAGAGTTATAAACTTTCTTTTATTTGAGTTCCCTCTTGTGTAGAGGTGAGCGTAGAGGTTGTGTTGGTATCCCTCTAAGTGTAGAGGTGATTGAGGTTGTTATTTGGCTTTGAGACATATCCCTTTAGTGTGAGGTGATTGTTGTTTGGCTAAGTGCCCATCTCTTTAAATGTAGAGGTGATTGTTGTTGTACCTTACCTCTTGTGTAGAGGTTGTGTTTGTTGGAAGGTGAAGTTGTGTACTCCTAGTTTGTATTATCCAAATTCTCAGTGGAGGTTTCCTATGTGGAAAGTCCTGTGTGGACGATATAGTAGAAATCCTTCTGTCTGAAGGTGGGGACGTAGAGCAGTGGCTCGAATCTCAAAACATATCTTGTTGTTTGTGATTAATCCACTATCTCTTAACTCTCTCTTATTTAACTTACATTATTTTATATTATTCATTCATATCTTATATACTTGGTATTGTTTATGTACCCCACTTGTGTTGAACCAAGAGAGCTTTACATAGCCTCAACTCTTATTTAGAGGAATTTAGAGGAGATAGTCCAGAGCTCGTCACCGGGAATTCGGCTACACTCTTTGGCTACACTAAGTGTGTTGCAATTTATTTTTAACTCCGCATCATTTGTCATTAGATTAGCCATACACCTATTCACCCCCCTTAGGTGTACTTTCAATTGGTATAAGAGCTTACGCTCCTGATATTAGGCTTAACCACGTAGGAGTGAGATCTTAGTCAGCTAATCTACATTTGCATTTGTACACATAGCTTATACACTCATGGACTTTATGACCCCTCCCATGTTTGATGTTTCTAACATTGATATGTGGAAGATTAGGATGAAGTCCTAGGATTGCATGTGTACCTTGTTACTACCAAAAAAATCCTATCTTAATAATAACAAGCATATAGAAACCAATGTACAAGCCCTAGAGGACTTAGGCAAGAATTAAGCAAAGAATATTTGTCTATAGTTTCTCATTGTGATTCCGCTTTTGCAGTGTGAAACACTTTGACCTCTCTCAGATTTCAAACGTCAAAATATGTGGAGGAGAAATCTAGTGAGGATGAATCTGAGCAAG
Source organism: Agave tequilana (assembly GCA_038442645.1). Taxonomy (NCBI): domain Eukaryota; kingdom Viridiplantae; phylum Streptophyta; class Magnoliopsida; order Asparagales; family Asparagaceae; genus Agave; species Agave tequilana. The sequence continues at coordinate 113,082 of JAVJIF010001395.1, forward strand.
CTTGCTATATGGTCCAAGGGAATGACTCTCTTGAGATAAACTTGAAAACTCATCTGGATGATTGTGCTAGCTCTTCTATTGATGATTATGATAGTATGAATGCCGATGCATTAAATGAAGAGCTTTCTGTTATTTGTGAAAACTTACTTGAAAAATACCAAGTTTTGAAAAAGAAAAGCTTTAAACTAAATAAAGAAAATAAGGATTTGTGTTCAAAACTTGACTTGATTTTGTAAGAGAGGGATGAGATTTCAAATGAAAGTGATTCATTGAAATCCCGACTTAACCTTGCCCTTAACGAAAACAAAATTTTGAAAAATAAAAATGATTGTAATGATGTTTTGAAGAAGAATGAAATTTTGTCTTTAAAACTTGATATTGCTTTAAAAGAAAATAAATCTTTGAAAAATAAAATGCTTTTATTTTAAAAGAACTAGATTTGGTTTCTATGAAAAATATTTCTTTGAAAAATGATATTAATTCACATGTTTGCCATGCTTCACCATCTTATATACCTATTGCATGCTCCATTTCTTCTAACATTGAAGATGATTTAAATATATTAAAGAAGAATGTTGATTGTTTGGACTCCACTTTGAGCAAATGTGTCATTAACCATATACGGTTGGAATCCTTGTTTCGAAAGAAACAAATTCCATATATGCATGCACACAAATCATGACATACACATGCTTCTCACGTTCATATATATAACATAATGTATGCTCATGTGTACACATGTACACATTGTGGACGTAAGGGCCACCTTGCAAAATTTTGTTATGATAAATTAAATGATTAAAATTTTGCAAATAAGTTTGTTTGGGTTAGGAAAGGTGCTAACCCCCATGGACCCAATAGAGTATGGATACCAAAATTCATTCCTATTTTATTTGATGTAGGTGTGGGTTCTCACTTGACGTGAGAGTGTTGGTGCCTTGAAGTGCGTTCCGAGCTATATGGTGACAATTTTGGATGCATCACTTTCAAGGAAAGTTTGGTGGGAGGACCACCATGGTTTGGAGATCTAGAGATTAGCCCTAATAGTTTTGATAACTATCTCTAACTCTTATTTAGTTTACATGCTTTCATTATTGATTTTTAGCATGTTTTTAATCTTTCATGATTATTATGTTAAATGTCATGTTATTTAGACTTATGACATACATGTATAGTAATTGAGATACACCCATGTTCATATGAATCCATATTTTGTATTCTCACTATAGTTTAAGCTATTGTGTATATCATAACTCTAAGACATGTGCATTTACTTAATGATCATATTAGTTTATGTTTTCATTTATGCTTCTTATTTTGATTACATATTTAAGATGTAGTTTTCGTTAAAACCTGTGTAGATATTTGTACAACTAATGAGCCACATTTGATTTTTGTATGTTTGCACTTAATTATTCATTTGTACCTATTAAATATATTAGTAGAGCCTAATTTTGATGATTAGTGCATTTAGACTTGTATTCCCTATTTTGTACATGTTTTAATGAAAATGTACTTAGCTTCATGTATATGTCAACTTTGCTAAAACTTAAAATATACATGTATACCCTTGAGTCACTTGCTTTTTTATGCAAAATTCTATTATGAACTCATTTGTGTTTGGGATATGTATGTATACTTTTAATTTAGACAAAACATACATATACCTTGAAGCCTATTTAGTTTGATGATTTTTCATGTTTTTGTAAAGGAATTACATATTGAGCTTAATTGACTATTTTTATGATTTTGTTGATTACATGATTCTTACACTCACATTAATTCTTATTTACTCATGATTTTTGTTTTCATGAGCTTTATATATGCTTTATAGACTTAGAGTGTCAATCATCGTGTGACTTACATGTTTTTCGTGAAATATATTCATATTTTATTCCTTACTTGAAGGATTTCGCATTAGTTTTCAAATATTATCTTCAAACTAGTCATTATTCTTCAATTGGTAGAGTTTTCAAACATGTTTCAAATCCTATTTTTGAAAACCCCACCAACTTAAGGGTGGATGGTTGGGTGTCCATGCTTTGTGTGCATTAATTGAAAATCATTTTAAACCTGTGCATGAATTGGGAGGTAATTATGAGTTATACACTTGATCTTCATTATATTTTCAATTGGTATCACAATTGATATTTTCATATTTGTATACTCATATGTGTTTTCTTATATATGTATGCTTCAAACTTCAAATAGTATCAATTTTTATTGGTATTTATATTTTCATATATATATATGATTTTTATTGTGCTTACAATATCTTTACATCTTAAAGCACAAATTATATTTTATGCTAAGCTTGATTTAGTCTTTAATGACAAATATTTTTCAATTGGTATCTTATACAAGCTTATGCATTGTTTTTATTAGTATTTCATAAGGGGAGAAAATTTATATTTATCTCTCAATTAATTTTATTCTCAATTGGTATCTTGCTCCCATTCTTTATGATGAAAAATACTTTATTTTGGTATATGCTAATATTTTCAATATTGGTATCAATAATATTAAATTGATATTTTTCTCATTTTGGTATCTTTATTGTAAAATGAGTGTATTTTCAAAGAAATATGGTTTCTATTTTCAATTGATTTTTACTTACAATTGGTATCAATATCTATAATATATATTTCAATTGGTATTAAAAACATAAAATGTGTCATTTTCTATTGGCTTCAAAATTTACAAGACATTTTAAATTGGTATCTTTTAGTAGCTTAAAATTTTGTTTACTTTCAATTGGTATCTCAAAATTGTTTTGTTTATTTTCAATTGGTATCATAATATTTCTATGTATGCCTTTATCATAAATTGATAAATTTTTTAATTGGTATCATAGTGTTTTGATATGTATTGCTTATGGGGTCGTTTGTTTCGCGTAAAACTCCGTAATTCGTAAATGACTTACTACCCAGTTACAACTACGGCGTTTGTTTGGACCGTAATTCGTAAAAGACTTACATAACTCAACTAACACTCACTTGCAACCCAGTTACCACTCACTTACAGCCCAGTTACAGTTAATTTTGTGGTCATACAAATTTGTAATATTTTTTATATTAATATTAAAAATTTTTAATATTTAACTTTTTTAATATTTATTTGCAGTATTAAAACTTTTAAAATCACCAAATAGTTAATTTTGTGGTCAACTTTTTCACTTACGACTTATACATTACGACAACCAAACACCGTAAAGTACAATACACTTTCCCACTTTACAATTTTATATTATCGACCGAACACCGTAAAATTTCCATACATGTAACTCATTTAAAATTGTAAAAGACTTTACCAATTACAACTACGAATTACGGCCAGTTACGACAACCAAACAGACCCTATATGCAAGGGAAGCGTAACGTCTTCTCTATATATAGATTCATGTTGAGTGTATCTCATATTGAGGAGCTTAACCTCTCATCTCTATGTCTTACACGTGTGTAAGGGGAGCTTCATATCTCCTTTTATACATTATATATTATTCATTATGTGATTAGGATTTAGTCATCTCTTTTTCATGTAATGCATGTATGCAGGGGGAGTTAACTTTACGTCTCTCCTCTTCATGAATGTATATCGCATATTCATCCTTCTTGATCGATTTGACAAAAAGAGGAAGAAATTTTTTTTTGTTTATTTATGCCCCTTTGTTGATGATTTGACAAAAAGAGGGAGAGAAATTTGGAATTTTATATATGCATGTTTATGTCATTTATATGCATATTTATTTTTCAATTGGTATCAGAGCACATATGTTTTGATTATATGTGTTGTTTGGTTTATACATTTATTGAATATCTTTATTGTTTATTACTATACATGAGTTAAGTAGGAACTTCTATGAAGCCTAACTTTAATCCATGCATGTATAGCTCCATGAGTTTTGTCATCATCAAAATAAGGGAGATTGTTGGCCCAGAGGTCCATCACTCTAGTTTTGATGATGATTAACTCATGTAGTTATAGTTTACTAATAATCTTGTGTTTAAATAGTTTCAGTAATTGACCAAGATATTAGTAGGTGTTTAGCTTCAACAGAGGAGTTTTGGAGCTTACATATATAGATTCAAGAGCTCGAGCGTCAAGATCGCATCTAGCACTCGGTTGGAGTCAAGCTCGTTGGATCGCATTTGGATCGAGTCGGCTTGGAGACAAGAAGACTTCAGTTTGTGTTTAATTTAGATATTTGAGCTTGTATAAAGGTAGATAGTATTGATACGCTCAAGTTCACAATACACACACAAGTTTAAATGTTTGGTATTCGATTTAACTAAATTTTAGATTTCATGTCAAAAACATAGATAGATATCTTTATATGTATACTAGATTCGATCCATATGCAACATGCTTCAAAGTTGTTTCAATATCATATCTTTGTATTTACATGAGTTTTGAAGAAAAAGGTTTTTCATTTTAAAGTTTAGTTTTTGAAAAATACGGTTTTCGTTTAAAGGCCAAATTTTAATATCACAAAAATAGTTCAAATTGTTTATAATGTGTGTTGAATTTTGATCACACATATTTGTTATTCAAAGGTCTTATAAGAACTTATTTTTGTGAAATTTATGTGTATTTTATGGGATTTTTTAGAAGGTAAAAAGATAAGTTTTCAATCCCTATAATTTTTTGTCTTGGCCTTCTGGTGGTCGACCGAGGCAGAAGCCGGTCAACTGGTCCGGTCGACTGATATGCACAAGCATGCATAGCTGTATAGGCTGGAAGGTCGGTCGACCGCCAGAGAGCTCTGCTCTCTGGATCTGGCCTCGGTCGACCTGGCGGTCGACTGGCAGAGAGCATCTGCTCTCTATATCTAGGCCTCGGTCGACCGGTGGCTCAACGGTCATAAAACGTTGGCCGGTCGACCGAAGGGCATTTCTGCCCTTTCCTGGCTGCCAACGGGCAGATTTTGGAGAGGTTATATATATATGCCTTCTCTTGAGTTATTTTTAACAAGTTTTAAGAAGAGAATAATTCATATCTTTCAAGTGTTTTTCAGCAAGAGTTTTTTGGTTAAAAAAGATTTATTTTTATTTGTTTTAAAGTGTTGGTAAATTCAATGAAAAGAGAGTCTTTTGGGAAATGATTTTTGATCTTGATTTCAATATCTATTTGCAAATTTTCCCAAGTATTTTTCTTTGTTTCTAACACTTTATTTTCTCACACTTAAGCTATCTATCTATCTATCTATTAGGATCTTATTTTGGTGAGAAAATAAGTTTGTGGTTTAGTGAGATCACCAAGAGTTGTAAACTTTCTTTTATTGAGTTCCCTCTTGTGTAGAGGTGAGTGTGGAGGTTGTGTTGGTATCCCTCTAAGTGTAGAGGTGATTGAGGTTGTTGTTTGGCTTGAGCCATATCCCTCTAGTGTGAGGTGATTGTTATTTGGCTAAGTGCCCATCCCTCTAAGTGTAGAGGTGATTGTTGTTGTGTCTTGCCTCTTATGTAGAGGTTGTGTTTGTTGAAGAGAGGAGTTGTGTACTCCTAATTTGTATTACCCAAATCCTCAGTGGAGGTTCCCTATTTGAGAAGTCTTGTGTGAACGATATAGTGGAATCTTTCTGTGTGAAGGCGGAGACGTAGAGCAGTGGCTCGAATCTCGAAAGATATCTTGTTGTTTGTGATTGATCCACTATCTCTTAACTCTCTCTTATTTACCTTGCATTATTTCATATTGTTCATTCATATCTTATATGCTTGGTATTATTTGTGTACCACACTTATGTTGAATCAAGAGAGCTTTACATAGCACCTCGACCCTTATTTAGAGGAATTTAGAGGAGATAGTCTAGAGCCCATCACTGGGAATTCGGCTACACTCTTTGGCTACACTAAATGTGTTGTAATTTGTTTTTAATTCCTCATCATTTGTCATTAGATTAGCCATACACCTATTCCCCTCCCTCTAGTTGTACTTTCACCTTAGTCATGGGCTGTTCTAACTGGGCTGACCCAACTCAAGCTACCCAAACAATATCAGCATTTTGCATAAAACTCTCTTGTTTAATTGAAATGAGTAGAAAAGCTCCTGCTCTTTTGAACTCAACTGAAATACCTTACAGTTGTAAGTACACTTAGGGGGGGTGAATAGGTATACGGGCTAATCTAATGAACAAAATGCAAAAATTAAAACTTAAATTGCAACACACTTAGTGTAACCAACGAGTGTAGCCGAATTCCCGGTGAAGGGCTCTGGACTTACTCCTCTTGATTCCTCTGAATAAGAGTTGAGGTGCTATATGAAGCTCTCGTGGTTAAACACAAGTGAGGCACACACACAATCACAACCAAGCATATAAGTATGATATGATAATATGAAATAATGCAAGGCACAATATAAAAGAGAGAGAGTTAGAGTCAATGGATCAAACGCAAACACCGAGATTTGTTTCGAGGTTCGAGCACAGCTCTACGTCTCCGCCTTCACATAGAAGGATTTCTACTAACTTGTCCACACAGGACTCCCACACAGGGAATCTCCACTGAGGATTTGGGGCATTACAATAACCGGGAGTACACAACTCCTTTCTCAACCGAATACAACCTCTAACAGAGGCAATGCACAACCAACACAAAATTCACCTCACACAAGAGGGATAGAATACAAATCAATCACCTCACACTTGAGGGATTCCAACACAAACTCCACCTCTCACTAGAGGGAGCTAAACACAATCTCCACCTCTCACTAGAGGGAGCCAACCACAACTTTCAGAATCACCTCACAATAGAGGCATACCAATTCAATCACCTCTCACTAGAGGGATATCACAATGAAGGAAGTTTACAACTTGGTGGTATCAACAACCACAAACTATCTCTTTCTCACAAAACAATGATCCTAATAGATAGGATAGATAGATAAGCTCAAGTGTGAGAAAACAAAGTGTTTTGAACAAAGAAAATCACTTAGAAAAAACTCCAGATAGATATAAAATTTTAGACCAAAAAACAATTCCCAAAAGACTATTTTCTTTGAATTATCAAACACTTTAAAAACAAATAGAGAATAAGAATTTTGAACCCAAAAACTTTTTGCTGAAAAACACTTAAGGAGTATGAAATTTTTCTCTCTAAAAATCTTGTTAAAACCAACTCTTGAATGGGGTATATATAGCCCTCAAGAGAATCTGCCCGTTGGCAGTTGACAAGGCCCAGATTGGCCTTCCGGTCGACCGGCCGGTCGACCGACCAATGATCAAAATATGACCGTTGAGCCTGTTAGTCAACCGCCTGGTCGACCGTGCCCAGACCAGAGAGCAACGGCTCTCCGCTCGGTCGACCGGGCCAACCTGAGAGTGGGTTGACTTCAGTCGGTCGACTGCTCGGTCGACGGGCCTAAAAGGCTGGCTGCGTGCACATCCTTGTGCACGTCGGTCGACCGGTCCGGTCGACCGACCACTGGTCCGGTCGACCGCCAAGGCCTGGCAGATCTGATTATAGGATTTAAAAACTGGTCTTTTTGGCTTAAATAAAATCCATAAAATCTCTAAAAATCTACAAAAATAGTTTTAGTATAATACTTTGATATACAAACATGTTTGAGTAAAATCAAACCATGTTACAAACATTTTGAACTATTTTTGTAACTTAGAAATATTGTCAAAAACCAAAATCCGTATTTTCCAAAACTTAGATTTTGAAATGGAAATCCGATTTTTCCAAAACACATCCAAATATAAAAACATGATATTTAAATAACTTTTAAGCATGTTGTATATGGATATAATCCAATATACATATAAAGATATATAACAAGAAAATAAGTTTTGTTTCAATACAAAACCCAAATACATGAATAGGTTATCAAAATAAGCTTTTCTAAGAATATGAAGCATACATGTATATAGATCAAATCTAATATACATTAAACCATGTAAACTTGTTTTGATTCTATCTATTCATGAAAATCAAGATCGGTTAAATTAAAAACCAAAAACCAAAACATGAAATGTGTGTGTGTTGTGAACTTGAGCATATCACACCATCTAATCTTTAACAATGGATCTAAATAATAAACTAAACACTGTACCGAAGTCTTCTTGTAGAGCGTCGTCTCCAAGTCGACTCGATCTAAACGTGATCCACCGAACTTGACTCCAACCGAGTGCTAGATATGAACTTTGACGCTCGGGCTCTTGAATCACCATGTGAAAGCTCCAAAACACCTTTATTGAAGTTAATCACCTACTAATATCTTGGTTAAGTATCTGAAACTAAACATCACAAGGTTATTAGTAAACTATAACTACATGAGTTAATCATCATCAGAACTAGAGTGGAAGGCCTCTGGGCCAACAATAGTAATATTTAGTTTAGGACTATAAATGGTACCCAAAAATCTGATAACCCGATCCGATCTTTTACAAACGGGTCGGGTTTTGATCCAAAAATTAGTCCTGAAATCTTTATCGGGTTGGGTTCGGGTATGACTATTTCAAATCCAAAACCCGATAACAAACCCGAAAAGTGAGTAATTGTTATAAAATGGTACTTTTCATCATACATTTCTATATTTAAATTAATAAAATTATAAAAATTAGAACTTGATCATATCATTACAAAAGCAAGGTATATAAATTTTCATTTTGTATCTAATAAAATTGAAATACACTTTAAAAAATATCTCTCATTGAAATTTTAATAAACCTATTTAAAATCTGTATCCGACCCGAACCCGATAAGAAAGAATAGATTCTGACCAGAACCTGAGTCCAAACCCGAATTCCTTATTTGGATATGGCACTGATCCGACCCGAACCCGACACGTTTATGATCGGAGCGAAACCAACACTTGAAAATGTGTGTTTATGAAATGAAAATGTATATGTACTAATTTTCCCTCAATACTTCCGTTATAGCATTGTCTCAACGGGTCGAATTCGCAGGGACGGGAGGCGATAGAAGCATTAACAGTTTTTATTCACGTCAGTTGTTAATAAGTCTTCTTTGTTAAAAGAATGAGAAAAAGAAAATAAAAAAGATATTTAAAAGTGATAGATGGAGAAGGCGATAAAAGCGTCGATGTGAAAACAAAAGAGAAGTGATTGGAAAATAAAATAGAAAAGAAGATGAAACAAAGATGAACTAAGAAGGGGGTGAAAACAATGAAGAAAATGATAAAAGGATTTTGGAAATGATTTTCAAAACAAAGATAAAAGAAAACTCATGGGTACTAACTACTAATTGCTTCACTAACCATGCTAACCTCTTAGTGATAGTTGCCTCACATGGATCCTTGGCCATCACTAATCCTTGGCTTCAAGAGACGATACAAAATATCGCTCATAAGATTGTACTTCTACATTCAAACAACACATCCATACCACACAACAAGTTGCAAGCTACTATTAGATCATCAGAACCGGTTAGAGGTGAGCATGAAATAAATTTAGCATTTGCAAGTTAGCAAGTTAGTGGGTTAGATGTTAGAAATGTTAGAATGTTAGAATCCATCATCATGAGCCATCAATGGCTCTTGCAAGAGTAAGGCCTTGTAGAGGCTACTAGATTCATGTGGATTATCAAGTAAGGGTTAGATGGTTAGTGGTTAGTAGTTAGATTATCATGAGAAGAAGAAATTAGACAAGCATCATGTAGAAGATGGAGAAGATTACAATGGAGAAGAAAGAAGAGACATTTACATAGATTGTCACCATCTATTACATCAATCTCTCTTTCTCTCTCTGAATCTCTCTGCCCTAATACATAATATAAAAAGAAAAGAAAATACAAAAGAAGGAAGAAGAACACTTATATTACACTAAAAGATAGAAAACCTAGCATAATTCCAAATCTGCTTGCGTTTCGGCCAAATCCTGCAGTATTTATAGGCAAAAGAGGGTTCTAGAGGACGAGACAAGGCCACGCATCGAAGATTGACGCGTGGCCCCACCACATTGCTGCGAAAATGCACCGAAAATGGGTTTAATTAAGCTCTTATTATCCTTTTGCCCTCCTTGTCTTGATTATCTGCAAGAGAGACCAAAACACGATTTAGACCGACATTTTATTCATAAATCAGCAGGAAAATGCGATATAATAATGCAAAATTGTAGGCAAATCAGTTTACACCCCTAATTTAGTTATTAACCACATGTTATCATTAAATCCTCTCTTTAATGCCTTTTTCGAGTCTCTAGTTTTGACACATATATTTTGACGAGTCAACAAAACTAGTATTATTTGTTAGGGTTTTTTTAGATAAGTACTTCCAAAACTTCTATATTTAAAAATTAAGAGCCCAAATCTACTATATTGATCCTATAACCCTCAATTCATTTGAGTAAGAAAAAGTATTCTCCATGTTAATATCAGTTGGGGTGTGGTAAGATTATGATCCAAAAATCATTTTTAAGCCCTGTAGTGGTTAAAATTTCCTTCGCGTTAGGATCATGACACGTATCCAGTGATATAAACATGAATCGACTCTCGGAAATCCATTCCGATGTCTCTGCCACCTCCTATCCGAAGACGTCCTTTATTTATAGCTTTGGGGCCATATCGTCTGTCAGAGGTGCTCCGATTTCAATTCAAGAGTCCCGTCATGTGGCAACTCCTCCATTCAGTGGCAGATCGAGATGGATCTCGCAGATCATGAAGGCAGTTAAAGCACCCTTAACTCCGTACTTGTTTAGGACTCTGTAATGACTCTACAACTCATCAAGCAATTGGGGATAATGATGTATAACCTTCTAGAATGTCAATCTCAACTATCAAGATTCATGTCAGGTGGTTATAAGGATCAGCAGATTCAAACCGAACAGTTAAAAATCTGCATCTATCCACATCTACTCCTACGCTTCTTTCAGGTACAATGCACCTCCTTCTCTGACAAAAAAGGGGCTTCCCTAATCCTCAGAGCACAAACCACACAATACTGGCAGATTCCCTCTGCTATCCATCATCAAAATTGATGATTATGATTTATATACATATTTTATACTACTTTTATGTCTATTATTTGTCACATTTAATTCTATATAGGTATATTTTCTTATACTTTTTGCAGAAATCAGGTCAAGAGCATGAATTTGAGAAAGAGAGAGAAAAAGTGAAAGATCGATAAAAAGAAGATGTTTGCAGAGTAATATACAAAAATTAGAGAAGTCAGAGACAAAACAACACTGCTAAAGAAGATTACAACCTCACACAGAGGAGATGAGTAAAAGTTGGGAGTTAAAGTCAACAAAAGTTTGGATGTGCAGCCATTGACCAGTCAACTATATGCCAATGCGGTCTCCTAATACGTTTAAAACTCAGAACCGCTTTGACCGTAGTCTTCGGCTGCGCAGCCGATTTATTTTGGACACTGAGTTTGTAATTTTTTGTAGAATTCAAGTAAAATTATGAGATTAATTTGTGACTTTTATTCAGACTCTGGATGAGTCTGCGGTCTATAAAAGGATCTGCAAATTATTGTAAAGATGTATCCCTCTCTTGAATTAAAATTCTAAATAAAAATTATTTTTTCAGTTCTTTTAAAGTCAATCCTTTTAGAATAGTTTATCTAGTTTATTTTTCATAACACTCTTAAATTATTGCTTCAAATAAAACTAGTTTAAATTAGTTTGGTACTTAGTAGGATTACAATCCTGTAGATTCGTCACTCTACTCTCTCATTATATTTCTTGATAACGATTAGTGCACTTTCCATTATCGCACATCAAGTTTTTAGCACCGTTACTGGGGATTACTTTAAATCTTATCTATATCACTGATATTCAATACTGGTTTTACTTTGAATTTAGATAACAAATTTAATCTAAGAATTTTCTTTTCTGCATTTGCAGAAACTTGAACTTCAACATAGAGAAAATATCTGCAACTCAGCCAAAAGTTTGGCTGCACAGCCAAACTACAGTTGAAGCAGAGGGTAAACCTTTAGGAACTTCTTTCTGTTTGGTTCATGCAAAGATCTAGGAGTACTGTTTGAAAAAAACCTAATCCAAAGATTGACAAATCTCTTGAAAGAAAAATGAAAACGTGAAGCAACGATGGCGGCCAACTACGAAGAAAAGAAGGCATTGGAGAGGCTATGCAGTCCCATACATGCTTGGATTAACATCTTGAATAAAGAGACCAACCATCAATGCAAACAACTTTGAGTTGAAGACGGATGAAATTCAGTTGGCACAAAATCAATGCCAGTTTGGAGGTCTTCCCAATGACGATCCAAATTAGCACATAACAAGCTTCCTTGAGATATGCAATACCCAAAAGCATAAATAGTGTGTTAGCTGATGTGGTACGTTTGCTTATTTTTTCCTTCTTACTTAGGGATAAGGCTAAATAATGGTTCAATTCTTTACAAAAATAATCAATTGAGATATGAAAAGAGATGATTGTCAAGTTTCTTGAAAAGTACTTTCTACCACCAAAAGCGGTAAAAATACAAAGGGATATCACTACCTTTTGTCCAATTTGAATATAAAAGTATTTAAGAGGCTTGCGAAAGGTACAAAGAATTGTTAAGGAAGATCCCACGTCATTGATTCCTGCATGATTGACTTTTCTTCTATAGTGGATTGGTTCCAAATGCCATGATGATGATTGATGTGGCCGTCGATGGTGCGTTGATGGGAAGAAACGAGATGAGGCTTATGATCTACTTGAAGAGATGGTCTCCAATAACTATCAATGGTAATCAAAAAGGGTGACAACGAAGAAAGTTTCAGGGATGCACGAGTTAGATACCATGACGACAATCCATCCACAACTTGTCTTGCTGACAAAGGCACTTAGAGCATCCAATGTAAGTACAATTCACACTCCTTTGCTTTGCTTTGATTAAGGTTTTTCACTTTTCTTCATCGTACTCAATCTGGCCAAGCACTGCTTATATGTACTTTTTTTTACTACTTTACTTTACATTACTTCACATCTAACAATAGTATGTTAATCTACAACAGAGGTAAATCTTCTTCTTTTATCTCTTTTCTATTTTTATTTCTTAGTTTTATTTAACAATTTTCAATCAACATTTTTTCTTTTTAATTCTTTTCTTTGAGCTTGTTTTTTTTCTTTTGAATTAACAAAACCATCTTAAATACTCTTCTTTTATCTCTTTTTATTTCTGATTTTGTACAAACACTTTCCTCTATCTCTTTTTGTTTCCTTTTCTTTTATAAATAAAATAACAACAATACCACCATTTCTTCTTCTACATCTCCTTCTTAACTATTTATTTTCTTTTAAAACTGAGAAGAAAGCTCTTAAATCTGTTTTAATTAATTAAAAGAAAGAAACTTATATAACGCTTCCATCGTTGTCTGTCCCTGTGGATCACGACCTGTTAGCTCTAAGCTACACGGCAGCATCGATGATCTAGCACTTCTCTAAAATTCTGTATTTTTTTATGCAAGTCAGAATCGATCATAACAAATTTTGGCGACGATGCCGGGAGGGACGGTAAGTTTTCTTTCTTCTTGATTTATTTTAACAATTTAACGCTTTTTCTTCTCTGTTTTGATGTACATGGGTCAATTACAGAAAACTAGGAGTTGCAGTACACATATTGCTACTCTGTGCCTCTGCCCAAGAAGGCAGAGCATTAGAGCCCACAGTTGTGGTGAATTACTAACTGTAATTTCTTACAGATTGCTTGATTTTTAGAGATTTAGCTATCTACATTTATTAGTTTATCTGTTTAACTCACTCTGTACATGTTCTAATAACAGTAACCTGTTACTTTGTAAATGCTAAAAAATGTTTAGACTCTTGCATCTTAGGGCATCTGTCTATTTCATTTCCTTACATTACTGTTGAAGAGTGCTGGAGAAAAGGTACATCTCATTGCATATAGCTTAGAAAATACACTTGTATGTTATATTGCTTGAGTGTTATTTTGCTATATACTTACACACGAGCACTAAAATAATTTAAGGGCATATCCTTAAACAAGATAAGGTGGGAAAATCATTACCCTCTCTTAACCCACAAGCCATCTCCTTACTCACTAACCCAGCCTAACATAAAATTGAGTAGACGTTGGCCCTAGGGACATCTTGGACTCAAGTAGGAATTGTCCTAAGGGGGAAGTTGTTAGAAATTGACTCTTACCAAATCGGTGTCGAAGGTTGGGGATTGAGGGGCGAAACCCCGAAGGCTAGTGGTTTGGCATAACATGCACGTTGCTTAGGCATAGATTGTTAGCCCAGAGGACTTTCACTCTAGTTTTGATGATGATTAACTCATGTAGTTATAATTTATTAATAATCTTGTGATGTTTAGTTTCAGATACTTAACTAAGATATTAGTAGGTGATTAGCTTCAACAAAGATATTTTGGAGCTTTCACATGGTGATTCAAGAGCCCGAGCGTCAAAGCTCATATTTAGCACTCATTAGAGCTAATCTCGGTGGATCACGTTTTGATCGAGTCGACTTGGAGACGGAGCTCTACAAGAAGACTTCGGTACAGAGTTTAGTTTATGTTTTAGATCCATTTGTTAAAGATTAGATAGTGTGATATGCTCAAGTTCACAACACACACGTTTCATATTTTGATTTTGGTTTTCCATTTTTAGTTTGACCGATCTTGGTTTTCATGAATAGATAGAATCAAAACAAGTTTACATGGTTTAATGTATATTATATTTGTTCTATATACATCTATGCTTCAACTATTTAAACAAATTTAGTTTGATAGTCTATTTCATGAGTTTGGTGTTTTGGTATTTTAACAAAACGTATTTTTAGATTTTAAGTCAAAAACAATGATATATATATATATCTTTTATGTATATTAGATTATATCCATATACAACATGCTTCAAGTCGTTTCAATATCATGTTTTTGTATTTGGATGAGTTTTGGACAAAACGATTTTTCATCTCAAAAATTCAAGTTTTGGAAAATACGGAATTTGGTTTTCAGTAAAATTTCTATAACACAAAAAGAATTCAAAATGTTTGTAACTTGATTTGATTTTTACTCAAACAAGTTTGTATTTTAAAGAGAATATAAGAACTTATTTTGTGGATTTTTAGAGATTTTATGGGATTTATTTGACAATTGAAAACCCAGTTTTCAAATCCCTTAAACAGCCCTGCCAGGCTCTGCCAGTCGACCGGGCCGGTCGACCGGACCCAGAGTCGGTCGACCGGACCGGTCGACCGACGTGCACAAGAACGTGCACGCTGACCAGCCACTTAGGCCGGTAGACCGAGTGGTCGACCGACTGAAAGTGCGCCAATCTCGGGTAGGGGCGGTCGACCGTGAGGCTTGGCACGGTCGACCGAGCGGTCGACCGGCCAGAGAGCAACTGCTATCTGGAATTGGCGCGATCGACCGGGCAGTCAACCGGCAGGCTCAACGGTCACTTTTTTGACCGTTGGCCTGTCGACCGGAAGGTCAATTTTGACCTTTCTACCAGCCAATGGGCAGATTTGTTTGGGGCCTATTTATACCCCATCTCTTGGCTGTTTTGGCTAAGATTTTGAAGGAGAAAAATTTCATACTCTTTTAGTGTTTTTCAGCAAAAAGTTTTGGGACCAAATTCTTATTCTCTATTTGTTTTTTAAGTGTTTGAAAATTCAAAGAAAATAGTCTTTTGGGAACTGGTTTTTGGTCTAAATATTCTATACCTAGTTGGAGTTTTTCCCAAGAGATTTTCTTTGTTCAAAATACTTTGTTTTCTCACACTTGAGCTTATCTACTATCCTATCGATTAGGATCTTTGTTTAGTGAGAAAGAAGTTATTTGTGGTCTTTGTGATCACCAAGTTGTAAACCCTCCTAATTTGTGTTATCCCTCTTGTGTAGAGGTTGATTATTAGAGTGGTAACTTTGTGCCCTATCCCTCTAGTGAGAGGTTGATTTGTATTGGCTAAGTGTCTACCCCTCTGTTGTGAGGAGGTTTTTGTGTTGGTTGTGCCTTGCCTCTAGTGAGAGGTTGTATTGGTTGAGAGAGGAGTTGTGTACTCCCGGTTATTGTATTGCCCCAAATCCTCAGTGGAGGTTCCCCGTGTGGGAGTCCTGTGTGGACAAGTTAGTGAAAATCCTTCTGTGTGAAGGCGGGGATGTAGAGCTGTATGCTCGAACCTCGAAACATATCCGTGTGTTAGCGATTGATCCACTTTCTCTAAACTTTCTCTCTATTACTTTGTGTATTGATTCATATTACCATATCATATACATGCTTGTGTTATTTGTGTGTGCCTCACTTGTGTTTAATCACGAGAGCTTCATATAGCACCTCAACTCTTATTGAGAGGAATCAAGAGGAGTTAGTCCAGAGCTCTTCACCGGGAATTCGGCTACACTCGTTGGTTACATTAAGTGTGTTGCAATTAAGATTTTAAATTCCGCATTATTGTTCATAGATTAGTCGTATACCTATTCACCCCCCTCTAGTGTACTTACAATTGGTATCAGAGCCTACGCTCCTGATATTAGGTTTAACCACCTAGGAGTGTGATCTTGATTTTTGCTAATCTATTGATTGAGATTTTCCCTGCACACAAAGAATAGAATTTTAGAATTTAAAACAATAGTGCAGGGTGCTCAATTCTAATCCGCTGTAGCAATGGCTATGCGGGTCGTGATCCTCAGGGAGGGAACTACGATGGAAGCGTTTGAGTAAGTTATCTTTTTTTTTTTTTTTTATTTTTATTTACAATGGTATATACAATGAAAAGTGTGAAAGAAATTGGAGAGATGTTGGTGACTTAATCTATACAAATAAAAGAAAATAAAGAAAATAAAAGAAACACTTACCTACCTCTTCTTCCCTGCTTACCTTTGATCCGTTTGCAACGACTTACCTTGTCCATGAAGGCTTGCAAGTATGGCGTATAGGATCTTCCACCTTCGCAATCTACACTACAAAAATAAAAGACTAGCAAAAGAAGGCTTGTTCATCTCCATAGGCCATCAAGGGCTCTTCTTCGGCTAAGCAGTCTCGAAGCAATTGGGTCTCATGATTTGCAAGACATTAGAGAGAAACAATAGAATAACACAAGAATAAAAGAACCAAAATAATAAAAGAACAAAAACGAACCTCGAGTCGATTTATTTAACAATGGAAGAAGAGCAAAACTTACACCGATTGTCACCCTCAGTACAAGTAGATCTCCTTCCTCCATGAAAACATCTTCTCCTCTCAGTTACAAAAATTACAAAAGAAAACGAAAATAAAAACCTAACCTAGATTACAAGTTAGCCTAAAACCCTAGATTTTTGTTCTTTATTTTCTGTACTCCTTTTCTGTTGCGTCTGCAGGGGTATTTATAGCTGCTGAAGGAGGTAGAGTCCCAACACAACTCTCCCACGAAAACTGGTACCTGGATAAGGCTGAAATGCCGCGAAAACGTGGCTTGGGCCGCATTTCTGCGGCCTGGTAGTGGTAGATGGCCACGCCCTTTGGCGCGTGGCTTCCCCTGGTCCGTCCATCTGGGCGTTGTCTTCTGGAAGTTGCATCCTGGCTCTTTATCTTGGGATTTCGAGATAACTTGGGAAGCAAGTTACCTAGATCTCAAATCTCCCAATATCTTTTTAAACAAATTTTCTTATCTTTGCACTCTCTTCTTTGGCTTTTATCCTCATCCTGCAAGTGTTTAAGGTTGAATAGAAGTCTATCCTTCCCTCTTCTTTGTATTTGCAACTATTGCCCTTGGTATTTGCAACTTTGACCATTGTTAATTGCAACTTTTACATTGGGCTTTAAACATGGGCTTTTGGGCTTCTTTTGAGGCTTTATTCCTTTATTTTTATTTCTCAAGGCCTGCACACAATAAATCATAAAATATTAGTAAATGTGCAGAATTATATGAATAAATATGAAAATGTGATGGTAAATGTAATGATAAAAATGCACTTTTCACTACCAATCACACCCCCACACTTATCTTTTTGCTCGTCCTCGAGTAAAAATCAAAAAGAAAATGAAAAACTAGCTAACTCACTTTCGTAGGAATCACGATTGCACTTAGCACGTGCAACAAGCCGTTAAATCCCTAGGTTACCCTAGAGGACGAGTGTTGTCTCGTGAGGGTTTTCAGCGGATTACACCCACAAAATCCATAAAAAGGAAAATATTTGAAATATGTTTGAAGAGACTAAGTAGTCTATAAGTTTTAGGATTATTATTTTTATTCATTCTTAAACTTAGTCTTAATAAAGTGAGTTGTTATTCATTTTAGGTAAGGGTCAAAATTGAATTTTTGTATAGTCTTTTTCGTTACCAAAAATCATATGCATCCTTATGAATTTTTACTAGGAATTCCTTAACTTGGACTCTCATGCCTCTTTATTATATATATATATTTTTTTTTTTTTTTTTTTCTTTTTTTTAAATATGTATAACTCATCTAATTTTCTTTCGTGTAAGTATCAAGGCTTCTTGAGGCCCTCATACCTAACTAATTGACTATTAGATGTGTTAATACATATATTATATTTCTTAGTTTTCTTAGGCTTTCTAATCTACCCATGTAGCGAACTTAAAGTCGGTGGCTCCCAAACCGGTCGGCTTTAGGGCACCGGGTGAGAAAACACCCCGCGGACTTAAGGATTCGAGTGAACTAGGCCACAAAACTAAAGGCTTTATTTCATAAAATCACCTTTAGGCGTGAATACTTATGCTTCATGAGGCACATGTATCCAGCTTAATTGGTGAAATTTTTTTTTTAATAAAAATTTTTATGAGGCACAAGGGTCTTTGTCTTAGAATCCTAGATATGCATTTGGTATGCACATTTCATTAAGGTAAAAATTAAGACTAACTACTTATTCAATTTCTCCTCCTATACCTAAAAATTCAACAATTTATTTATTTTGACCAAGTTTTTAGAAATCCTAATCATGATTTTCCTAATTCTTAAGATTAACTTAGATTTCTTTCAAAAGATAAGTCAAAATATTGTCCTTTTTTTATAGCAAATTTTGGTTAGTTTCTAACTATGTTAGTATGTTAGTAAAGCCTCCCCCCATACTTATCTCATGCATTGTCCTCAATGTATGAATGAATGCATATATGCATGAAAAAGACGAAGGGAAGGCAGAAGTTACCTCAAGGTGGTGGTTCCGGTGGTGGTCTAATTGGGCCAAGCGTTGCTACCCAATCAAGATAATGTGGTAGTTCACGGGACCTACCTTTATTGACCTCTTTTCTATTTACATGTTTACAGTCCCCAGTATGAATAGGATCATCGAAGATCCTCTCGTGAAACTTACTTCCTTTACATGACCAGTCCTGAAAAATCATCACAGAGTCATGGTCTATACCTATGTCCAACAAAAGAATGTGACTTGGTAGAATGATTGACTTGGACTCAAGAATGATAGGTTCAGGAACGAATACCGACTTAGGAAAGAAACTTAAATCAAGTAAGGGTTCAGGAGTCGAGCTTGTTTCAAGAAGTGTGTCCAAGTCAAGAAGTTAAAACTCAAGTTCACAATCATCTTCCAACAATAGAATGTGACTCAATATTGGTGATTCAAGTTCAGGAATGATAGGTGTGGGAATCAAATCTGACTCTAAAAGATTACCTAAGTCGGGTAACAAAACAGGAGTCAATATTGATTCGGGAATTTGAACTTGATCACAGATTTGAGAATCAAAGTCACATATCTCATTCGGTTCAATCTCATAAAAATGAGAACTTGCCAATTTGTCAATGGGACTTTCAAAAGTATGAAATTGGTCAAGTTCAATATGATGATCATCAAAAATGGGTGATTCAATTTCATGATCTATGGGTACGGGAATAAATGTTGGCTCAGAAAATTGGTCTAAATTGGGTAAGGATACCGGAGTCAACATAGATTCGAAAATGAAAACTGAATCGCAAAGTTGGGGATCGGGTTCACATTCACAATCTAATTCAATCTCATTGAAATTAAAACTAGCCAATTTGTCCAAGGATTGGGGTTGAGCAAGTTCATATTGATGTGATAAATTGAATTTTGATCAAGGCCTTCTAGACAGAATGATTCTTGGTTCCTATTAACTTGCTCAAGAATGTTGAAAAGTCTAAAAATTTGATCATTCATTATATCTTGCAACCGATCCACTTTTTCTTCTAACCCATCGAATAGATCAATGGTGGACTAAAACCTTGGTGATGTGGGAAGAGACGTATATGAAGATAATGGTTGAACTGGTGGTTGACCATACGGCTCAGGGGTATTGAATCCCCATTGACTCTGTGAAGAGTAGTGATGATTATTCTAATCATGTTCATAGTATTGGGACTGGGGCATGTAATGATTCGGATAAGACCAATCTGGCACACTAGGTTGGTCAAAGTTATGATATCCCGGGTTGGTAATATTCGAATAAGAGGTTGGTGTGTAATATGGATTCTCATTAAAGTTGAAAAAATTGTTGTTATAGGCCATATCAGACAAACACAAACAAAGAAAAAGAAAACAAACAAATAAGCAAACAAAAAAGAAAAAAAATTCTATCCTAAGTTAGGGTAGACTTATGACCTAGACGACTCCTAACTGGTTAGACTGTCCACGGGAGGTAGGGTGCAGACTTTGACCACAAGTTAATCAGCCAGGTCAGGGCAAGATTGGTGGAGGTTTTCCGTCAAAGACGTTCCTTAATTAAATAACCACCAATCTTCGGGCTTTCGGCCCTCAATCCCCTTCATAGACACTGATTTGGTAGGAGTCAAATTCTAACACTGTTCCCCCTTAGGATAATCTCCTAATTGAGTCCGAGATGTCCCTAGGGCCAACATCTACTTATTTTTAGTTAGGCTTGGGTTAGTGAGTGCTTGGATATGATTTTTGGGCCAAGGAAGGGTGATTAAATCCCCACCTTATCTTGTTATAGGTTAGTGCCCTTAAGATAAGTTTGTGCAAGTGTACAAGATATGTAAATAAGATTCACTCAAAGCAATGAAAATCAACCAAGAGATGAGTCCTATTCTACATGCAATGCGAACGTACCTTGCTCCAGCACTCTTCAACAGTAAAAATAAATGAATTGAAAAGACACGTGCCTAAAATGCAAACGTCTAATCAATTTTTTATCTTTTTCAACAAATATTTTACTGTTGATTAATTAGCAGTATACAGGTTATCACAGAACAAATTTTAACAGAGCAGAAAATAATTCTTGCAATTTGTAGCAACCTGCAGAAAGATCTGTCAGTAATGAACTACTAAGGCCGCAGAAACGCGGCTATTGCCGCGGATCCGCGGCACTGTAGTAGGCTCTGATGCTCTGCCTTCGAGGGCAGAGGCACAGAGTTGCTATATGTCCACTTCTTCTGTTTCCTGTTCTTCAAACCTGCAAACAGAAAGAATAAAAGAATTAATTATTTTTTTTTAGAGAAAAACTTACCGTCCCTCCCCGGCAACGGCGCTAAAATTTTGATTGAGATTTTCCCTGCACACAAAATATAGAATTTCAGAATTTAAAATAATAGTTCAGGGTGCTCAATTTTAATCCACTGTAGCAATGGCTATGCGGGTCGTGATCCTCAGGGAGGGAACTGCGATGGAAGCGTTTGAGTAAGTTATCTCTTTTTTTTATTTTATTTTTATTTACAATGGTATATACAATGAAAAGTGTGAAAGAAATTGGAGAGATGTTGGTGACTTAATCTATACAAATAAAAGAAAATAAAGAAAATAAAAGAAACACTTACCTACCTCTTCTGCCCTGCTTACCTTTGATCCGTTTGCAACGACTTACCTTGTCCATGAAGGCTTGCAAGTATGGCGTATAGGATCTTCCACCTTCGCAATCTACACTACAAAAATAAAAGACTAGCAAAAGAAGGCTTGTTCATCTCCATAGGCCATCAAGGGCTCTTCTTCGGCTAAGCAGTCTCGAAGCAATTGGGTCTCATGATTTGCAAGACATTAGAGAGAAACAATAGAATAACACAAGAATAAAAGAACTAAAATAATAAAAGAACAAAAACGAACCTCGAGTCGATTTATTTAACAATGGAAGAAGAGCAAAACTTACACCGATTGTCACCCTCAGTACAAATAGATCTCCTTCCTCCATGAAAACATCTTCTCCTCTCAGTTACAAAAATTACAAAAGAAAACGAAAATAAAAACCTAACCTAGATTACAAGTTAGACTAAAACCCTAGATTTTTGTTCTCTATTTTCTGTACTCCTTTTCTGTTGCGTCTGCAGGGGTATTTATAGGTGCTAAAGGAGGTAGAGTCCCAACACAACTCTCCCACGAAAACTGGTCCCCAGATAAGGCTGGAATGTCGCGGAAACGCGGCTTGGGCCTCGTTTCCGCGGCCTGGTAGTGGCAGATAGCCACGCGCTTTGGCGCGTGGCTTCCCCTGATCCGTCCATCTGGGCGTTGTCTTCTGGAAGTTGCATCCTGCCTCTTTATCTTGGGATTTCGAGATAACTTGGGAAGCAAGTTACCTAGATCTCAAATCTCCCAATATCTTCTTAAACGAATTTCCTTATCTTTGCACTCTCTTCTTTGGCTTTTATCCTCATCCTGCAAGTGTTTAGGGTTGAATAGAAGTCTATCCTTCCCTCTTCTTTGTATTTGTAACTATTGCCCTTGGTATTTGTAACTTT
This sequence comes from Agave tequilana, assembly GCA_038442645.1. Classification (NCBI taxonomy): domain Eukaryota; kingdom Viridiplantae; phylum Streptophyta; class Magnoliopsida; order Asparagales; family Asparagaceae; genus Agave; species Agave tequilana. The sequence continues at coordinate 135,615 of JAVJIF010001395.1, forward strand.
GACCATTGTTAATTGCAACTTTTACATTGGGCTTTAAACATAGGCTTTTGGGCTTCTTTTGAGGCTTTATTCCTTTATTTTTATTTCTCAAGGCCTGCACACAATAAATCATAAAATATTAGTAAATGTACAGAATTATATGAATAAATATGAAAATGTGATGGTAAATGTAATGATAAAAATGCACTTTTCACTACCAATCATCTATCATTTGCATTTGCATTTGCACACATATAGTTTGCACTCATGGATAGCCCTCCCATGTTTGATATCTCTAGACTTGATATATGAAAGGTTATGATGAGTTGTCATTTGAAAGCCCTAGGTTATAAAGTTTACCTTGCCATGACTAAGGAATCCTATCTTAGCGATAGCAAGCATATAAAGGCTAATGCACAAGCACTTAAAGCACTTAAGCATCTCTTGATAAAAAATATTTACATGTGTTTTCTCACTATGATTCCGCTTTTGTAGTGTGGAGCATTTTGACATCTCCCGAGCTACCAACACTTATCAATAAGAAGAGGAGATCTAGTCGAGACGAGTCCGACGAACGTTGCTTCATGGTCCAAGGGAATGACTCCCTTGAGGTACATTCGGACACTCAACTAGATGTTAGTACTAGTTCTCATTGCAATGAGTGTATGGATGCACAAGCCTTGAATGATGAACTTGCTAAAAATTGTGAAATTTAATTTCTAAATACAAACTTTTGAAAAAGGATAATTCTTGTTTAAAAGAAGAAAATAAAAATTTATCTTCTAGACTTGAGATTGCTTTACAAGAGAAAGTTGAGATTTCAAATGAATGTGACTTTTTGAAAACCCAACTTAAACTTGTTTTAAATGAAAACAAGATTTTGAAAAATAAAAATGATTGCAATAAAGTTTTGAAGAAAAATGAGCCTTTAATTTCAAAACTTGATTTTGTTGTAAAAGGGAACGATTCCTTGAAAATAAAAATTGCTTCTATTTCAAAGGAATTGAAAATTGTTTTAAATAAAAATGTTTCTTTGAAAATTGATTTAGACTCTCATGTTTGCCATGCTAGTGTAGCTTCACATTCTAACTCACCTATTGCATGCACCTCTTCTTCTGGGATTGATAATGATATTTGTTTGTTAAAGAAGAGTGTGGATTGTTTGGGCTCCACTTTGAGTCATTGTGCCATGAACCATACATGTTTGGAATCCATGTTTCGCAAGAAATAAATTCATCTATGCATGCACACGAACCACGGCATACACATGCTCCTCACGGTCACACCCATCACACAATATATGCTCATGTGTACACTTGTACACATTGTGAACGTAAGGTCCACCTTGCTAAATTTTGCTATTATAAGTTACATGATTCAAATTTAGCAATTAATTCGTTTGGGTTAGGAAAGGAGCTAACCCCCATGGACCCAAAAGAGTGTGGGTACCAAAGACCATCCCTATTGTATTTGATGTAGGTGTGGGCTCTCACATGACGTGAGAGTGATGGTGCCTTGAGGTAGATGTGTTCCGAGCTTAAAGAGAACTATTTGGATGCATCACTTTCAAGGGGAGTTTGGTGGAAGGACCACCATATTTTGGAGATATAGAGAGTTGCCCTATCCGTTTTGGTAACGATCTCTTACTCCTCATTTTTTGTTTACATGCTTTTCATATCATTGATTTTAGCATGTTTTGATGTTTCATGATTAGTATGTTATATGTCATGATATTTAGATTAGTGATATACATGATTAGTTATTTGAGACACCCATGTTTAATATGGCTTTAAACCTTTGTGTTCTCACATTTATTTTAACTAATGTGTATGTCTTAGATCTATGCATGTGCATGTACATAATGATCATATGTATGTTTATGAGTTTTTATTTTAATTTCTATGCTTCATATTTTGATTACATGTTTAGATGTTAGTTTTTATTAAAACTTGGATGTATACTTGTACAACTAGTGAGCTACAAATAGATTATTACATGTTTATACTTGAACGCTCATTTGTACTCATTAGATGTACTATTATAGCCTAGTTTTGATGATTCATGCATTTGACTTGTATACCCATTTTGTACATATTTTTCATATTTATGTTTAACTTCATGTATATGTCTATTTTGTCTAACCTATTAGCTATACATATACATCCTTGAGCCACTTGCCTTCATGCATATACTTTTGTGAACTCATTTATGTTTGGATATGTATGTATACTTTAGTTTGTACAAGACATACATATACCTTGAAGGGTTCTAGTTTTGATGATTTTCATGTTTTTAAGGAATTTCCTAATTGAGCTAAATTGACTATTTCATGATGATCTGTTTCACATAACAATCTTGTACACTCACTTTACTTATTGTTTTCTCTTGATTCTGTTTTCATGAGTATGATATGGGCTTTATGGTTTTTGAGTGTTGATGATCATGTGATTTACATGTTTTTTTATGGAATATATTTTATTTTATTCCTTACTTGAAGGATTTCATACTAGTTTACAAATTTTTCATTTAACTAGTTCGTATTCTTTATTATGGTAGGTTTTTCAAACATATTATATTTTCAAACTTATTTTTGAAAACCCCTACCCATTTAAGGGCGGTTGGTTGGGCGACCATGCCTTGTATGCTTATTATTGAAAATCCATTTAAAACATGTGCATGAAATGGGTGGTAGGAAGTATGAGTTATACACTTGATCTTATTATGTTTTCAATTGGTATCATTAGATCTTTTCAATTGGTATCACTATTGACATTCTTTTTGTATACTCATATATGTTTTTATATATGTATGCTTACACTTCAAATAGTATTAATTTCGATTGGTATTCAATTTTTCATACATATATATGCTTTATTTGTGCTTACTATATCTCTATATCTTTGAGCACAAATTTTGGTTATGCTAAGCTTGATTTCTTAAATGGCTATTATATTTCAATTGATTAATTTTCAATTGGTATCTTATACAAGCTTATGCATCATTTTATTTGGTATTTCATAAAGGGGGAGAAAATTCGTATTTCACTTTTTAATTGGTTTTGTTACCTTTAGCATTTTACTCCCACACTTTATGTTGAAAAATGATTGAAAAATGATATTGATTATTTTTGGTTTCATATGCTCCTAATGAAAATTACTTTCTATTAGTACTAATCTTTACTATTGATATCAAGATTATATATATGTTTACATCATTCTATTGATATCAAAATTTTTGATTAATTTCTTCAACATGTTTTAATTACTTACAATTGGTATAATATAGACATGTCTAGTTAAATTTAAATTTAAAATATTTGTCTTATGTACTTTCAATTAGTATGTTTTATTTATTTTCAATTGATATCATGATGCACTAAATTGATATATTTTTTTTCAATTGGTATCAAAATGTTTGATTTGATTTCACCCCTTATTGATATATTTTTTTTTGTTTAAGACAAAAAGGGGGAAGACATTATTTTATTGTTTTCTTTGACCCCTTTGTTGATGATTGACAAAAAGGGGGAGAAGTATTTGTGAGTTTATATGCATATTTATTGGTTTATTTGAGTTTCAATTAGGTATCAAGAGCTTTTATTGTTTCATGCTTTGTTGTTTTGTTTTATTGATATCAAGAAACTTTTGTTAAAATTTTTATTGTTGGTATCAAGAGCTTGTATTGATTATCTTTCAATTGGTATCAAGAATTTTTTTATTGATTGGTATCAAAAGCTTTCAAGAGTTTTTTATTGATTGGTATCAAGAGTTTTTATTGCTTTTATTGATAAAGTTTTTAAATTGAAATTTTTATTGGTATCAAGAGCAATTATTTAAGAACATGTTTATTTCAAAAAGGAAAAGGAATTTATTTTAAAAGTTTGGTATCAAGAGCATGTTCATTTCATTATTTTATGCATGTTAATGCATATTCATGTTTAGTATTTATTGCATATATTTATTGTTTATCGCTATGCATGAGTTAAGGGGGAGCTTCTTTGAAGCTTAACTTTAATCCATGCATATATAACTCTATGAATTTTGTCATCATCAAAAAGGGGGAGATTGTTGGCCCAGAGGACTTCCACTCTAGTTTTAATGATGATCAACTCATGTAGTTATAGTTTACTAATAATCTTGCGATGTTTAATTTCATATACTTAACCAAGATATTGGTAGGTGATTAGCTTCAACAAAGGTGTTTTGGAGCTTTCACATAGTGATTCAAGAGCCCGAGCGTCAAAGTTCATATCTAGCGTTCGGTTGGAGCCAAGCTCGGTGGATCATGTTTTGATCGAGTCGACTTAGAGACGGAGCTCTACAAGAAGACTTCGGTACAGAGTTTAGTTTATGTTTTAGATCCATTTGTTAAAGATTAGATAGTGTGATATGCTCAAGTTCACAACACACACACGTTTCATGTTTTGGTTTTGGTTTTCGGTTTTTAGACATGAATAGATAGAATCAAAATAAGTTTACATGGTTTAATGTATATTAGATTTGTTCTATATACATCTATACTTCAACTATTTAAACAAACTTAGTTTGATAGTCTATTTCATAAGTTTGGTGTTTTGGTATTTTAACAAAACGTATTTTTGATTTTAAGTCAAAAACAATGATATATATCTTTCATGTATATTGGATTATATTCATATACAACATGCTTCAAGTCATTTCAATATCATGTTTTTGTATTTGGATTAGTTTTGGACAAAACGGTTTTTCATCTCAAAAATCTAAGTTTTGAAAAATACAGAATTTGGTTTTCGGTAAAATTTTCATAGCACAAAAAGAGTTGAAAATGTTTGTAACTTGGTTTGATTTTTTACTCAAACAAGTTTGTATTTCAAAGAGAATATAAAAGCTTATTTTTGTGGATTTTTAGAGATTTTATGGGATTTATTTGACAATTAAAAACTCAGTTTTCAAATCCCTTAAACAACCCTACCAGGCTCTGGCGGTCGACCGGGCCGGTCGATCAGACCCAGAGTCGGTCGACCGGACCGGTCGACCGACGTGCGCAAGAACGTGCACGCTGACCAGCCACTTAGGCCGGTCGATCGAGCGGTCGACCGACTGAAAGTGTCCCACTCTCGGGTGGGGGCGGTCGATCGGACGGTCGACCGTGAAGCTTGGCACAGTCGACCGAGCGATCGACCGGCCAGAGAGCAACTGCTCTCTGGAATTGGCGCGGTCGACCAGTCGGTCGACCGGCAGGCTCAACTGTCACTTTTTGACCGTTGGCCGGTAGACCGGAAGGTCAATTTTGACCTTTCTGCCAGCCAACGGGCAAATTTGTTTGGGGCCTATTTATACCCCATCTCTTGGCTGTTTTGGCTAAGATTTTGAAGGAGAAAATTTTCATACTATTTTAGTGTTTTTCAGCAAAAAGTTTTGGGATCAAATTCTTATTCTCTATTTGTTTTTAAAGTGTTTAAAAATTTAAAGAAAATAGTCTTTTGGAATTGGTTTTTGGTCTAAATATTCTATACCTAGTTGGAGTTTTTCCCAAGTGATTTTCTTTGTTCAAAATAGTTTGTTTTCTCACACTTGAGCTTATCTACTATCCTATCTATTAGGATCTTTGTTTAGTGAGAAAGAAGTTGTTTGTGGTCTTTGTGATCACCAAATTGTAAACCCTTCTAATTTGTGTAATCCCTCTTATGTAGAGGTTGATTGTTGGAGTGGTGGCTTTGTGCCCTATCCCTCTAGTGAGAGGTTGATTTGTATTGGCTAAGTGCCTACCCCTCTTGTGTGAGGAGGTTTTTGTATTGGTTGTGCCTTGCCTCTAATGAGAGGTCGTATTGGTTGAGAGAGGAGTTGTGTACTCCCGGTTATTGTATTGCCCCAAATCCTCAGTGGAGGTTCCCTGTATGGGAGTCCTGTATGGACAAGTTAGTGGAAATCCTTTTGTGTGAAGGCGGTGATGTAGAGCTGTGTGCTCGAACCTCGAAACATATCCGTGTGTTAGCGATTGATCCACTTTCTCTAAACTCTCTCTTATACTTTGCGCATTGATTCATATTGCCATATCATATACATGCTTGTGTTGTTTGTGTGTGCCTCACTTGTGTTTAACCACGAGAGCTTCATATAGCACCTCAACTCTTATTGAGAGGAATCAAGAGGAGTTAGTACAGAGCCCTTCACCGGGAATTCGGCTACACTCGTTGGTTACATTAAGTGTGTTGCAATTAAGATTTTAAATTCCGCATTATTGTTCATACATTAGCCGTACACCTATTCACCCCCCTCTAGGTGTACTTACATAGATACCTCCCACCAATCTTGCCCCTACTTGGTCGATTAATTTGTGGTCAGCTTCAGCAATATACCTCCTATCGATAATCAACAGTTAGGAGTCTAGTCTAAGCTCTACCCTAACATAGACCAGATTTTTCTTTTCTTGTTTATTTATTTTTTATTTTTGCTTGTTCTTGTGAAAATGGATTATAGTTACAATTATTCTGATTATAACTCAAATTCATATTTCACTACGACCTCTTTCAATTCAGATATTACCAACCTGGCATTACATAACTTTAACTTTAACCAACCTAGTATGCCAGATTGGTCTTATCCGAATCAATATATGTCCCTATCTTAGTATTATGACCATGAATGGGACAATCATCACCACTATTCACCGAGTCAGTGGGGATACAACTCTCCCGAGTCTTACTATAATTAATCTTACCAACAAACAGCTTCATACTCTATACCAAGACAGACTATAGAAGAAAAATCTTCTTTAGAAAAGACTTTTAAAGCCTTCCTTCAGTTCACCGACAAGTACAAATCATTGCGGACTCAATTCTCCCAACAATTCTCAAATCCAAGATCCTTACTCTAAATTCCAAGTCTAACCACAACAAGAAGAACCTCTTGCTTTAGAAAGAGTATGAAATTCAGGTTCAGTTCCAAAATGATTATATTCAATCCCTAATGGATTGTCTCAATTCTCTCAATAGGATAGAAGCAAAAGTGAGTCATTTGGTCGATATAATTAATGATAGGAATGAGAAAACTCTACCTAACACATTTTTGGCCATTCCTGATTCTTCCAGCCATACTGTAAAGAATCATGGTACCTTGGAGATTTTAATGAAGACTCAATTTCACCACAAAATTTTGAACTTGACCAATATCAACCCATTGACAAATTGGCAAGTTTTCATTTTAATAAGATTGAACTTGAAAATAAATGTGACACCGATTTTTAATATTGTGATTTAGTTCCACTTTTTGAATCTATATTGACTCCGGTATCCTTACCCAATTTTGACCCAATTTCGATACCAACACTGATTCCTACCCCTATAGAGCTTAAATATGAACCACCTATTTTGGATAGTCACATTCCATTATTGGAAAATGAATTTGAATTCTATGATTTGGACCAAACAAATGAACCAACTCCGACTCTCGAGTCTAAACTTGATTTGAGTTTTATTCCCGAGTCAATATCGGTTCCTATTTCTTTCATTGTTGAGCTTAAATCATTCATTCCACAAAACACATTCCACTATTGGACCAAGATTTAGATCAATATGATTTTTTGATGATATTGCAAGATTGATCATATAATCAGAAAAAATTTCATGCTAGGATCTTGCACGATCCTATTCATATTGGGGAGTATAAAATGCTAATAGGAAAGAGGACATAAAAGGTGGGTTCCATAAAAAGCCACAGTATCTAAATTAGACAGAAACACTTGGCCCAATGAGATCACCACTGGAACCACCACCTTGAGGTGACAGTTTTCCTTCCCTCTTTTCTTTTTCATGTGTTATTGCATTTCATTCATACATTGAGACAATGCATGAGTTAGATGTGAGGTAGGGTTTACTAACATGCTAACTTCACTAATTTAAAACAAAAAAAATACTTTCTTTAAAACTTTTTTAAAAGAAAAATAATACTTTGACTTATTTTTGTAAAAAATTAAGTTAATTTTAAGGAATAAGAGAATTATAATTAGAACTTCTTATACTTGGTCAAAATAAAGTTATTTGTTTGAATTTGAGGTTAGGAAGAAAGATTGAAAAAGTAATTTATGTAAATCACCTAGAGGGGGGTGAATAGGTGATGGCTAATCTAATGGTCACTTAATGACAAATTATGCAAATGATGCGGAAGCTAAAAGCAATAATGACCAATTTAAAACTTTTACACTAAACACCACGTATAACCAAAGAGTGTTGCCGAATTCCCCGTGAAGGGCTCTGGACAAACTCCTCTAGATTCCCCTTGAATGGGTTGAGGTGCCGCATTGGCTCTCTTGATTGAATACAAGTGTTAGTCAACAGTCCCAAGCAAGTATATCAATTTAGCACACAATGTATATCTAGCATATAAAGATGAACAATAAAAGTATGCAAGATATAAAAGAGTCAAAGAGAGAGAGAGAGAGTAAGCAATAGCAAACACAAGGGTATGTTTCGAGGTTCGAGCACACTTGCTCTACATCCCCGCCTTCGACACACGAAGGATTTCCACTATGCAAGATCCCAATGGATCTCTCCTCGGTGCCGCAACACCTACAAGCCTCGGACTCCCTAGTCCCGTACACACCGCAAGCCCACCGGCTTGCCGAGGCCGCACCTCGTACAACAAGTCCGCACCCGAACTCCCGAACTCGAAACAACGACGAGCACACTTGCCCGTCTCCTCAAAGAACAAAGAAAAGATCTTTGGTGATCACAACACTTTGATCACCTAAAGAACTCTCACTACAACACACCTATAGGATGTATAATCAATGGATAGCTCAAGTGTGGTGTGAGAAAAATAAGGATGTGAGAGGTGGAGGAAAACTCAAAGAAATCTCTTTTACACTCTTGATAAAATCTTCCCTTTAGATAGGAAATATTTGCTCACTATTTTGTGGAGAAAACTTCTGAAAAAGACTAGGAAAAACTGGCTCTAATTCTCCCAAAAATCTTAGCTCAAAACAATGACCAAACCCCCTTTTATAGAGGTCAGAAAAATGTGACCGTTGGGGTCTGTCAGAGCTTCCGGTCGACCGCCAACGGTCGAAATCCGACCGTTGGAGCCTCCGGTCGACCGCCCGGTCGACCCAGAAATCCAGAGAGCAGAACTCTCTGCAGCGGTCGACCGTCCGGTCGACCGGACCACTGTGCTGCCAGACACGCACAAGTCTATGCACGTCGGTCGACCGTGGGTCGACCGGACCATGGTGCGGTCGACCGGACCGGCCTGTCAGCCAGTTCCAGGTCTGGAAAACTGGTTTAAAATTTATTTTAAAATCTTTTAACACTTATAAAAATTCCATAAACTTGTTTTAACATTCTATATTGAAAACCAAACTTGTGATAAAATTTTCAAGACATATATCAACATATTCATATCATTTCAGCGTCTTGCAAATTTTATCAAAAATCAAAACATATATTTTTCAAACTTGGTTTTCATAACTTCACAAAATATAAAAACAAGATATTTGATTTCATTTTAAAGCATAGTGTGTATGGATATGATCCACTACACAATCATAATGTAATATCTATATTTTTGTCATAAAGCTCTAAACTTGGTTTTGGTTTAAAGATATGTATATGATAAATACCAAAAGCCAAACTTGTATTTTTTCAAAATGAAAAATCTTTTGTAAACCAAAAAATCTTTTATGAAAACAATTCTAAATCAAGAGTGTGTGTGCATGGTATACTTGAGCAATCCACCAACTATCTATCCTTTACATTTTTAACTAAAACAAAAACAAAATCTTATACCTAGACACAAGTCTTGATCTTGAAGTCTTCCCTTGAAGTCTTCTCATCTTCTTGACTTGGTCCAAGCTTGATCCAAAAGCTCCTTGGATCACACCGTGCTAGCTCCAAATCTTGACTTTTTATCCTTTGTTGAGCTATGCACCTACTAAGATCTTGATAATGAATCTGTCACTAATTAAACACAAGATCATTAGTAAACATAACTTCATGAGTTGATCATCATCAAAACTAGGGTGATAGGCCTTTGGGCCAACAATCTCCCCCTTTTTGATGATGACAAAACTCATGAGTTATATATGCATGGATTAAAGTAAAGCTTCAAGGAAGCTCCCCTTAACTCATGCATACCAAATAAATAATAATATATGACAATGAAGCTCATACATATGTATGCAAATGATGGAGATGAAACAAAATAAATCTTTTTCTCCTATTTGCAAAACAAAACATATATGCATAAATAACAAGGAAGACAAATACTACTCCCCCTTAAGCAATGAAAACATGCATATACTCAAATACTTCTCCCCCTTTTGTCAATCATCAACAAAGGGTTCAAAGTAAAATCAAATCAAACAAAATGTTTTCTCCCCCTTTTTGTCAAAAACAAAAAGATCAAGAAGGGTGAAACAAAACAATCAATAAAAATTTATATGCGATATACATTCATGAAGAGGAAGACGCTAAGTTAGCTTCTCTACACATATGCATTACATGAAGAAGGGATGATAAGCCCTAACTCACATAACACATATTATGTAATGCCTAAGAGGAGATGTGAAGCTCCCCCTACACACGTATATCATATAAAGAAGAGTTGTCAAGCTCCTCAATTTATAATATACTCAACATGAATCCATATGTAAGAGAGATGCTAAGCTCTCCTTGCATATAGGAAATACAAATCAAACATTTTGAATTTTTCTTTAAAAATTTGAACTTACTTAATAAAAGACATTTTGAGATATCAAATCAACATATTTTTTTTATTTTGATATCAATAGTAAACATATGAAAAAAAATTTTATTTTTCATCATAAACTTTGTGCTTTTAAAAATGTGAACCAATTGATTGTAAGTTAAGCACATGGAAATCATATATATGTATGAGGAATGAGTATACCAAGTGAAATTGAAACATACATATATATAAGAGACAAAATATGAGTATATACAAAATAACTTCATATTGATACCAATTGAAACGATTCAATGATACCAATTGACATAACAATAAGATCAAGTGTATATCTCATAACCTATACCTCCCAATCATGTTCAAGATTAAAATGATTTTCACTATTAAGCATACTTGAGCATAATCGCCCATCCATCCTCCCATAGATGGTAGGGTTTTCAAAAGATAGATTTGAAAATAAGCTTAGTTTGAAAAACTCTACCAAATGAAGAATTTGCACTAGAAGAATGTTTTTCATGAAACACAAGTAAATCACATGGCACTAAAAACACTCTATTATCCATGAAGTTAATAAAATTTTCAAAAGAGGTGAGTGCACTAGTGTTATGTGGAACATGATATCATGAAAATGTCAATAAAGCTCAATATTTCTTTAAATAAGAAAACATGAAAATCATCACAAATTTTTTTTTATTTAAAAAAATGTATATTTCAAGATATATGTATGTTTTGACAACACAATAAGTATACATACATATCTCTTAAACACAATTGAGTCCATATAAATAGATTTGCATTAAAGGCAAATGACTCAAGATGTATACATGTATATCTTAAAGTTTGGCAAAATACACATATACATGAAATGAAAAGCACATGATCATAAATCAAATCCAAGAAGTGAGAATAAAAGTTTAAAGATGTATGTATCATCAAAACTAAGCAATACAAGCACATTTCATGGGTTCAAATAAGCATTCAAGCACAAATATAAATAGATTTATTTGTGGCCCATGATATGTACAAGTATAAATCCTAGTGTTGATAAAACCAACATATAAACTAATATTCAATACATGAAGCATCAAATACATTTTGAGAAAAATAGAATCATGTGTCAATCTTAAAAATTATTTGAAGAATAAATAACTAGTATAAATTGTTTTTGAAAAACTAGTTAAAGATCCTTCAAATATATCAAATCTTATGTTTTTCATAAACATAACTAGATACATAAAAATTTAAGCACTCATAGTCTATAAGGCTCAAAATATTTTTAATAAAAATGTGAGTATTAAATGATCATGTAAATAGCATTTTTATGAAAATAGTCAATGAAGCTCATTAAGTCACATTTTTTTTTGTAACAAAAATACGAAAAATCATTTTTTTTAATCAAAACACTAATCATCATGGTATATGTATGATTAATCCAATCCTAACAATACACATACATATCCCAAATCTAAAAGAGTCGATTAAATATGTTTGCATGAAGGCAAGAGACTCACGGGTATACATGTATATTTATTAGATTTGAATTAAAAATACGTATACATGAAGTAAAGCATAAAAATAGGCATAACAAGTATAAATGAAAGAATCATCAAAACTAGACTATGCATATGCAAATAGTGGGTACAAGTGAGCATGAAGTTCAATCATATATGAATCAATTGTAATTCACTAATTGTATATGTATACATGCGAGTTTTTATAAAATCTACATTTAAACTAGTTCATACCACATGAAGCACAATAAATCATAAAACGTAAACATGCTATATGATACATGAAATTAAAAGCATGTACATAAAAATAGGAGTTTAGAGAGTGTTACCGACTCCAAAGCTCCAAATATGGTGGTTGTCCCACCAAGCTCCTTGATAGCGATGCGTCTAAAGTGTGTCCATCCAATCCATGTGCATCCACTACCAAGGCACCAAATCTCTCACGTCTTGAGAGATCCCTCACCTACATCAAAAACATGGGGTGGGGATTTTGGTACCCATTTTTGCTTGGGTCCTTTGGGGTTAGACTTGTAAGGAACCCAAAATCTTTTATAATTAGCAAAATTTAGAGAATTAATATTGTCATAACAAAACTTTGCTAAATGGCCTTTCCGGCCACAATGTGTACATATGTACACCTTAGTATGCTTATGTGTAGGAGTGTGATCATGTTGTGCAACATAAGCATGATGATGTGGATGTGCATGAACATGTGGAGTTTGTTTCTTTGAAAACAAAGACTCCAATTTAGTATGATTAAATGCACATGTGCTCAAATTAGATCTCAAATTATCTATTTTATTTTTCAACATATTTATCTCATTAGTTGTGGCATGTAAAGCATGATGAGATATATGATCATTTTTCTTTTTCTTTTTAGAAACAAATTCTTTTTCTTTTTCAACAAATTTTCTTTTCAAAGTAATATTTTCTTGAAAAACAACTTCTTTTTGTTTTCCACCAAGTCAATTTTATTTTTCAAAGTATTGTTTCCTTCACACAAATCATTCAATTTTGAAAATAAGGAAACATTTTCATTTTTCAAATCTTCCTTTTCTTTTTCTAAGCATGCAATCCTACATTTGAAAGAATCATTTTCTTTAAGCATGCAATCAAAATCCTTTTTCAAATTTTTGTTATCTTTTTCTAAACATGCAATGCTAGATTTAAAAGAGTCTTGTTCTACATGCATGCAAGCAATATTCTTTTTCAAATTTTTATTATCTTTCTTAATCATGTCATATTTCTCAAGCAATAATTGACAAAATGTAGAAAGCTCTTCATATGACATATTATTATCCTCATCATCGGATTCGGAAGTTACCTCAAGGGGGTTATCCCCTTGGACCATATAGCATAAGTTGGAGATGTCGCTTCCAACGTCCGAATCGCTCCCCGCATAGTATAGATCTTTTTCGCCGAGGGAGGTGATGATGTTCCATACTACAAAAGCCGATTCAACATTAGAAACCCTAGATAAATAATCATCATTTAGGGTTGACTTGATAGCATGAAGGGCTTTTGCATTAGCCTCAAAATTCTTACCATTTGAACAATATGAATCATTAGATATGGCAAGATAAACATGAATGCCTAAGGCCTTGAGGTACAATGACATCTTAACCTTCCAAATTTGGATGTTAAGAATGTCAAAGGTGGGTGGTGACATGAAGTCCATGGTGTGTGCACAAAATCTTGTGATTAGCCTAAAATGAGGATCTTTAACTCTAGGTTGTTAGACCCAAATCAGAGTACCAAGCTCTGATACCAATTGTAAATCACCTAGAGGTGGGATGAATAGGTGATGGCTAATCTAATGGTCACTTAATGACAAATTATGCAAATGATGCGGAAGCTAAAAGCAATAATGACCAATTTAAAACTTTTACACTAAACACCACGTATAACCAAAGAGTGTTGCCGAATTCCCCGTGAAGCGTTCTGGACAAACTCCTCTAGATTCCCCTTGAATGGGTTGAGGTGCCGCGTTGGCTCTCTTGGTTGAATACAAGTGTTAGTCAACAGTCCCAAGCAAGTATATCAATTTAGCACACAATGTATATCTAGCATATAAAGATGAACAATAAAAGTATGCAAGATATAAAAGAGACAAAGAGAGAGAGAGAGAGAGTAAGTAATCGCAAACACAAGGGTATGTTTCGAGGTTCGAGCACACTTGCTCTACATCCCCACCTTCGACACACGAAGGATTTCCACTATGCAAGATCCCAATGGATCTCTCCTCGGTGCCGCAACACCTACAAGCCCTCGGACTCCCTAGTCCCGTACACACCGCAAGCCCACCGGCTTGCCGAGGCCGCACCTCGTACAACAAGTCCGCACCCGAACTCGAAACAACGACGAGCACACTTGCCCGTCTCCTCAAAGAACAAAGAAAAGATCTTTGGTGATCACAACACTTTGATCACCTAAAGAACTCTCACTACAACACACATATAGGATGTATAATCAATGGATAGCTCAAGTGTGGTGTGAGAAAAATAAGGATGTGAGAGGTGGAGGAAAACTTAAAGAAATCTCTTTTACACTCTTGATAAAATCTTCCCTTTAGATAGGAAATATTTGCTCACTATTTTGTGGAGAAAACTTCTGAAAAAGACTAGGAAAAACTGGCTCTAATTCTCCTAAAAATCTTAGCTCAAAACAATGACCAAACCCCCTTTTATAGAGGTCAGAAAAATGTGACCGTTGGGGTCTGTCAGATCTTCCGGTCGACCGCCCGGTCGACCGCCAACGGTCGAAATCCGACCGTTGGAGCCTCCGGTCGACCGCCCGGTCGACCCAGAAATCCAGAGAGCAGAACTCTCTGCAGCGGTCGACCGTCCGGTCGACCGGACCACTGTGCTGCCAGACACGCACAAGTCTGTGCACGTCGGTCGACCGTGGGTCGACCGGACCATGGTGCGGTCGACCGCTCGGTCGACCGGACCGGCATGTCAGCCTGTTCCAGGTCTGGAAAACTGGTTTAAAATTTTATTTTAAAATCTTTTAACACTTATAAAAATTTCATAAACTTATTTTAACATTCTATATTGAAAACCAAACTTGTGATAAAAATTTTCAAGACATATATCAACATATTCATATCATTTCAGCGTCTTGCAAATTTTATCAAAAATCAAAACATGTATTTTTCAAACTTGGTTTTCATAACTTCACAAAATATAAAAACAAGATATTTGATTTCATTTTAAAGCATAGTGTGTATGGATATGATCCACTACACAATCATAATGTAATATCTATGTTTTTGTCATAAAGCTCTAAACTTAGTTTTGGTTTAAAGATATGTATATGATAAATACCAAAAGCCAAACTTGTATTTTTCCAAAATGAAAAATCTTTTGTAAACCAAAAAATCTTTTATGAAAACAATTCTAAATCAAGAATGTGTGTGCATGGTATACTTGAGCAATCCACCAACTATCTATCCTTTACATTTTTAACTAAAACAAAAACAAAATCTTATACCTAGACACAAGTCTTGATCTTGAAGTCTTCCCTTGAAGTCTTCTCATCTTCTTGACTTGGTCCAAGCTTGATCCAAAAGCTCCTTGGATCACACCGTGCTAGCTCCAAATCTTGACTTTTTATCCTTTGTTGAGCTATGCACCTACTAAGATCTTGATAATGAATCTGTCACTAATTAAACACAAGATCATTAGTAAACATAACTTCATGAGTTGATCATCATCAAAACTAGGGTGATAGGCCTTTGGGCCAACAATTTAGTCTTAATTTTTACCTTAGTGAAATATGCATATTTTATACACTCACACACTTAGGGTTCTAAAATAAAAAATCTTTTGCCTTACATATATATAAAAAAATCTGCTGATTAAGTTGGATATTTGTGCCACAGAAAGTATAAGTATTTACACCTACAGTGGTTCGCATAAATAAAATCCTTAGTTTTGTGGCATTATTTGTTCGAGTCCTATGTCCTTGGGGTGTTTTCTCACCTGGTGCTCTAAAACCGCTTGGTTTGGGAGTCACAGGCTAAGGCTCATTACATAGGCGTTTTAGAAAGCCTAATAGAGCTAAGGGATATTATCACCATAAATGTAAAAAAAAGAATAAAATTATATATATAATAAGGCATAAGAATTAGAGTTGAAGAATCCTGAGCTAAATTTTCATGGTTACAACGTGCATATGACTCAGGGTAAAATAATAGATTAGATGAGAAATACAATTTTAATTTTTAACTTGATTGAAAATAAATTTTGAATAGAGACTAAGTTTAGGAATGACTAAGTTTTGATAATATTATAACTTATAGATTACTTGAATTTTTACATTAATACTTCAAATATTTTTTCCTTCAAAATGTATTTTCGAAGATACTAACACTTTATTTTTCTTTCTTTATGGATTTTGTGAGTGCAATCCACTGAAAATCCTCATGAGACAAAGCTCATCCTCTACAGGTAATGATTAGTTTACAGTGCTGCATTATTATATCGCATTTCTCTACCGATTTATAAATAATATATCATTTCTAATTGTGTTTTGATCCACTTTACAGATAAATCAAGAGTCTAGGGGCAAAAGGATAATAAGAGCTTAATTAAACTCATTTTCGGGTAATTAAATTCGCATTTCTTAGAGGTCAAGTAAGGGAGCTTCTACAAGGTGCATTGAACCTAGACCATTGTGCACGTCAAACGAATATCCGGACAAAAATAATCAAATCTGAGCACATCTGGAAGGTCCTCGAAACGAGGTGAATATGCTCGCCAAAACCAGGGACCTAAGTCCCTAGTTTGGCCATGGAAAAGCGGCTATGGTTGTGTTTCCGCGGCCCTATAGGAGAGCCACGCGTCAATTTTCGACACGTGGCCTCGTCTCATCTTTTAGAAGTCTCTTTTGCCTATAAAAACCCGAGCAAAGGCCCGGAACGCAAGCAGATTGAGAAATAGATTAGGTTTTCTGTCTTTTAGTGTAGGTTAGTGTAGGTGTTCTTCTTTTCTTTTATTTTATTTTATATTTTCATTTCGTTTTTAGATCATGCATTAGGGCTGAGAGATTCAGAGAGAGAAAGAGAGAGATTGATGTAATAGTTGGTGACAATCTATGTAAAAGTGTCTCCTTTCTTCTCTATTGTAATATTCTCCATCTTCTACATGATGCTTAGCTAATCTTTCTTCTCATGACAATCTAGCTACTAACCACTAACCATCTAACAACTTACTTGATAATCTATATAAATCTAATAGCGTCTATAAGGCCTTGCTCTTGCAAGAGCCATTGATGACTCATGATGATGAATTCTTACATTCTAATATTTCTAACATCTAACCTACTAACTTGGTAACTTGCAATGTCTTCTTTATTTCAAGTTCACCTCTAATCGGTTTTGGTGATCTAATAGTAGCTTACAACTTGTTGTGTGGTATAGATATGTTGTTTGAATGTAGAAGAACAATCTTATGAGTCATGCTTTATATCGTCTCTTGAAGCCAAGGACTAGTGATGGCCAAGGATCCATGTGAGGCAACTATCACTAAGAAATTAACATGGTTAAAGGACAATTAGTAGTTAGTAGCCATGAGTTTTCTTTTATTTGTTTTAAAAATCAATTTCAAAACCCTTTTACCAACTCTATTATCGATGTTTTCACTAACTTCTTAGTTTACCTTTGTTTCGTCCCTTTTTTATTTTCAAAACCATTTCTCTTTTATTTCACATCACAGATTTCATCGTCTTCTCCATCTATCACTTCTGAATTTCTTTTCTTTTTTTTCCTTTTTCTCATTCTTTCTTCTTTGTCTATTTCTTTTAACAAAGAAGGAATTGTTAACATAACACGTGAACGGACTGTTTATGCTTCTATCGCCTCCCGTCCCTGTGAATTCGACCCGTTGAGCCAATGCTATAACGGAAGTATTGAGAGAATATTAGCACACACATACATTGATTTTATAAAACATAAGTTTCAAGTGCTGATTTCTGCCTTGATCAGGTAACCTAGAGGTTTAACGACTTGTTGTACGTGCTAAGTGCAACCGTGATTCTTACGAAAGTGAGTTGGGTTAGGTTAGCTCAACTTTTTATTTTACTCGAGGACGAGCAAAAAATAAGTGTGGGGTATGTTTGGACAAGTATATTGCATAAATATTATTACATTCCTACGTATATTTTGTAATGAATATTTTCATATAGGGTTTGATGGGGAGAAGATAAGCATGAAATTTATCCAATTAAATTTAAAAGTTCAAAAGAAAGGGGATCGATTCAAATACAAAGATTTTAAAAACTATCATATATAAAAACTAGATATATCAGATAAGATAATATCATCTAATTTTAAGAGAAAATAGATTGTTTGAAGACGCTATTGGTTTATTAAAGATAAATGAATATCTTATCAATTCTAGAAGACAAAATCTAAGAGGATAAATGGATAGAGAAAAGATCAACGGATGAGATGAAGCAATTTAGATTCGGATTCAAACTGTATATTTTTTAACTTTTTAATCATAACTTTCGCTACCGAAACTCAAATATAATGATTTAAGATGATACAGAAAGAAGACTTAAAGAGTTACAATTCTTATGTTGATCACTATTTCTAATTCTATCGTTTGATAAGTTATATTCAGCAATCAACTCGCCAAGGAGCTACAATCAAAATTGAATTATGGATAAATCAAGTCAAGTTTAAAAATAAGAGGAGGATTCAAATTCAGAAATAGCTAGCTCTTCTTATCTTCATATGCTTCTTATCCTTTTCTTTCTTCTCTTCTCCAATGTAATTTTCTTTTTATTTTTTTATTTTCTTTTAGGTTAGAGAGAGTTACATGAATAAAGGAGAGGAAGAGTTATTATATAGTGACACTATGTAATATTTTCTTCAAGAAACTTATATTGAAGGTGACAATCAATGGAGCTTTTCCCACTTTTCTTCATCGTACTCAATCTGGCTAAGCACTGCTTTTATGTATTTCTTTCTACCACTTTATTTTACATTACTTCACATCTAATCATGGTACGTTAATTACAACAGAGGTAAATCTTCTTCTTTTATCTCTTTTCTATTTTTCTTTCTTAGTTTTTAAAACAATTTTCAATCAACAGTTTCTCTTTTTAATTCTTTTTCTTTGTACTTGTTATCTTTTCTTTTGAATTAATAAAACCATCTTAAATGCTCTTCTTTTATCTCTTTTTATTTTTGATTTTTGTATCAACACTTTTCTTTATCTCTTTTTATTTCATTCTTTTATAAATAAAATAAAAACAATACTACCATCTCTTCTTCTACATCTCCTTCTTAACTATTTTTATTTTCTTTTAAAACTGAGAATAGAACTCTTAAATCTGTAAAAGAAAGAAACTTACGCAACGCCTCTATCGCTGTCCCTCTCCGTGAATCACGACCCGTTAGCCCTAGGCTACACGGTAGCATCGAGGACCTAATACTTCTCCAAAATTCTGTAGTTTACTGTGCAGGTCAGAATCGATCACAAACAGCCTCCACTGGGGGTCCGCCCCTTATTGATAAAGATATTTACGTCATTTGCCACCCCCACTCGCCTCCATTGTGGGTCCGCCCCTTATTGATAAAGATATTCATCATAAGTTAAGGTAGCTGAATAGAGCACGGAGACGGCGGCCTTTTTGCAGCACCTTCATGATGCCACTTGTTTCTTCCATGATTTTCACTAGTCTAATAGTTTTGTTCGACCAATTAAGTTGTGGCTACAAATTCTGATTTCTCCATTTTCATCCTTTGGAATGATGATAAAAAGGTTGACAGCTGCACTTGAGGTTTAAAACTAACGACGAAAAAAAGAAAAAGAAAAAGAAACCAAAAGGAAAAACAATCATCAAGTTTACACCTAGCGGCGGCCCCGTCCGAATTCAAAACCGAATTTTTGTTTTAAAACTTAGAATAATTCGACAGCTTGGATCAGATCCAGTAGGGTACAAATTTCACAAGTAAATCCAATTCTTTAATGGATGGAGAACTCATTGGATGAGCTATTTCGTATTTATGTCACTTAATTCAATATAAACATTCATGTTCTTTTACACAAAATTTATATAAAATTATACGGTAATCTTAAGACATGTCTAATATTTAAAAAATAAATAAAAATAAAGGTGAAGCAAAATATTCACATGATAAAACGTTCAATTTCGATTTGATTATTAGTGAAAATTATTTAACTTGGAGAGAAATATTGGATTTAGATAATCCGAATACTCAAATTTGATAAATTATTGGGTTTGACACTTACGTGGATCCTAGCTTTCCTAACCTATCTAAAATCGCAGGGGATTCTATGAATTTATAGTGAACACGTGTGGATCTCGATCTGACCTAAATACGACCTGGTGCCCTCTATTTACGCCACATTTTTATTTAGGGTAAATTAGAGAATGACCCCTTCTATTGTTGACAAAGTAGCGTTAGTAACATATGAAGTATGTTACTATCAAGAACATCCCTTGAGTTTCCCATTTTGCCTTTCTTTTTTATGTCTCTCTTCAAGTTCTTTTTTTTTTCACTTCTTCACATGTTTCTTTAAAATTCATCTCTTAAATCAAATCTAGATCATCTTTTCTTTCCCTCTCTCCTCTCCTCTTGCTCTCACTGCTCTCTCTTCATTCATCTCATTTCCCTGTTCTTTTTTTTTTTCACTCCTTCCTCACTTCTTTTCTTCAAAACTCATCGATAAAATGAAGCTCTACCTCTTCCAAATTCAACTTTCTATTTCCTCTTCAAAATTTAGGACCAAACCAAAATAATACATTTCTCTCTCCCGTTTTCAAAATCCAAACTCCAAACTCAAAATCTTTGCTCTCTTTAAATCTAAATCTCTTTTTCTCTCCAAAATACAAACTTTTGTCTAAATCGAAAATCATCTCCAAATTGAAACTGCTGCAACTTGATGTGGTTATTATTTCATTTTACGATCCATTGCAAGATGGGGAGAGAGGGGGAGAGAAGAATAGATAGGAGAAGATAGAGGTAAAGGGAGAAGCAGATGGAAGGAGAGATATACATGAAACGTTTTGAGAAATTAAGACACAAAGAGACAGAGATTTAAGAAAAGAGAGTGAAAGAGCAACAAAAGAGAAAAAAAGAAGGGGAGTAAATTAAAAATATAAAATAATTCTTGACCTTAATCATTAACTCATGGGACATTCTTTCTAATTAATAGTTTAGAAAGTATTAGTGCTACTTGATTAATAATAAAAAAAATAGTCTTTCTATAATTTACCCTTTTATTTAACGTTATTTTATTGAATGTTATGTACATTATTTTTCATCAGCAATTAGCATGAGACCAAAATGTCCGAGAAGATTAATATTATTTCTATCACCACCATATTCGTACACAATATCGCGCATTACATCAACATTTCAATTTCATAAATCTTATCCTTTTCTCTCTGATGACGACTATTTTGCAAGAACATGAGTGGGTGGGGGATGGGACATCAATAAAGTTGGGGTCCTTTTATGATAAAACCATGATAAGATTTTGCTTGTTGGGGTCCTTTTATGATAAACCATGATAAGATTTTACTTTCTCTAAACCTGGAAATATATATATATATATATTATATATATATATATATATATATATATTATATATATATATATATATATTAATCACCAACCAATAGCTTTTTTTTTTTTTTAAAGTAGATGTGTGCAGAGAAATTGAAAGATGAAAAAATAGATGACGTCTTTAGGGTATTAAAACACGTTGAGTATTTATTAAAAGAAGATCCACGATGAGAACGTCAAGATCACAGCGAGTCCATTATCAAAATTATTTCATTTTCAGAAGCGTAAGCGTGTCTTGGATTAAAAAAGAAAAAGTGATCCATAAATTGATAGCTGTTTTAGTTTCTCAAATTTTCAATTTATTCATTTCTTGGCCCATATAATATATAAAAAAATTGTTAATTCATTTGATTTTTTTTTTTTTTGGTCCTCATGAAGCTAATTTGGGATGCCTGACAAAATAAAAGTACCACTAATTTATACTAGTTTCTAACACGTATAATTTGATTCTTAATTATTCATTACTAAATATCTATAATAGTGTATACGTGTGTATATGTTAATATAACTCGAAATACATTAGAACAAATATCTATAATAGTGTATACGTGTGTAGATTTTTAGAATTGCACGGTAGTTTGAAATCCAACACGCATGGATATTAATTAACTTTCATGCACTCATGTGTCACAATTATAATTTCTTGATCTCTTTCATATTCCTTTCCCAAGAGAACACACTAGTCTAGGCTGTTCTAGCGTTATTAACTCCTCTAGGAGAAAGGAGAAACCTAGCTAACTTTAGTGTCTTAAGGAACTCAATTATCAATTAACAACAACATCTACCATTGACCTTGTAGACTATAAATATTTATGTAAGTAGAAACTTTGTGTGCAAATTAAACATCTCATCTGTCTCCTTCATTGCTCCGGCCAAGACCACCTCTCTAATTTCTTATGTTGCGTCGCATCCCACAAAAGCAAAAAAGACCAAGGTGAAGAGATTAGGCACGACTTTTCTCCAATAGAGAAACTTTAAATAAATTAAAACATTGTGATCGAAGGTGACACATAGGGGCCGTTTGTTTCGCGGAAAAGTCTGTAATTCGTAAATGACTTACAACCCAGTTACAACTACGGCGTTTGTTTGGACCGTAATTCGTAAAAGACTTACACAACCCAGTTACCCCTCACTTGTAACCCAATTACCCCTCACTTACAGCCCAGATACAGTTAATTTTGTGGTCATGCAAATTTGTATTATTTTTTTATGTTAATATTAAATTTTTTTAATATTTATTTGTAATATTAAAACTTTTTAAATCACCAAATAGTTAATTTGTGATCAACTTTTTCACTTACGATTTACACATTACGACAACCAAACACCGTAAAGCACAATACACTTTCCACTATAACTTTATATTACCAACCAAACACCATAAAACTTACATGCATGTAACTCATTTACAAATGTAAAAGACTTTACCAATTGCAACTTACGAATTACGGCTAATTACGACAACCAAACAGACTCATATGTTTCACATGAGGTGCATTATGAAGATAATCAGGGGTGGACCGACTTACACACCAGCGTGGGCGGACGTTCACACTGGATTTTATAAAATATATGGAGCAGTGTATATAAATTATTTTTGTATATGATCTCTTCTTCTTCTCTTCTTTTTACATTATCATTACTTAATAATAATACTTTAGAGGTCTAACTCAAATGGTAACTTATAAGAATATGTTATTGGATGTGACAAAGTTTATGTTTGAGTGTAACTTTTTTTTTTTGATTTTTTCTCTTTTCCTAATACATTTGCGTCCACACTAGAATTCTTATTACATTTATTTTCACATTGAAAAAATATTCTGCGTCCGCCGCAGAAGATAACATTGATGATTGATGATCGAAGCTTCGAGCCTCAATATTCAAAATGTCTATTTAAGCACTAGAAAAAGCTTGCCTATGAAAGCTGAGAAGACGATGAAAGGAAAAAATGCTGTAACTCATTCTTGGCAAGCCAAGTTTGGCCATAAAGCAAGAGTCCTGTGCTTACTGTTTACTTCACGCGCCTGAGGTTGACACCCCCGATTAATTAGTAATTAATTAATGTTAAATTAAAACCCTAATGGCTCAAATTATAAGTTAAGATATTTGCCGATGCCCATCCGCCGTCATTGTGGGCCCCGCCCCCACAATCTTGGTCGTGTTGACCGCTCTCTGCCCGTGGGGTCAGCCACTCAGTCCTCTCCTCCTTTCGCTTGGGCTTGTGTGGTCGGGCCACGTGTCCTCATCTGATAAACCCCACTTTGGCTGACGTCTGGTGATCTGCCACCTTCTTGGGCCCCGCTTTTGGCTGTATTTTGGAATTTTGTCAAAGGGATAGGTGATCAAGCCCCAAATGATTGGGAGATGAAAAATGAGGCGGTGATTACTTTTGCATCAGCAATGGCGCTTTAAAGTGTTTCCTTTTGTCATGGTGATGTGAGAGGATGTAGTGCTGTCAATCATTAGCCCATGATTTTCTGACTCTAATTTGTTGGGCACATTACTGTTTTATTGCCTTCTATTACTATAAGAAGAAATTTTCATATTTCCTGATTAAAATATTATTGTCACATCAAGGTCAATATGAATTTTCTATTTCAATGTCCTGATGCTCCTATTCGTAGCCTACATGATAATTTGACCTAAAAAATGAAAGAGCTCGAAAAAACATGACATTGTTTTTATTTATTATTCTCTCCTTTTCGGTTTTCATTCAATTTTCATGCATAGGACTTACTGACGTTGATTAGCGACTCAAAACACATGAAATGAATGGAGAAACAAAAAGCCCTTCAATCATTCACCATTTGCTAGAGTTTTCAGAAATAAAATAAAATAAAAAAAATCTCATTTTCCTTGTCCTTTTTCTTGTAGTGCTAGTTATCTGTTGACGTAATAGTTTGTATTATGTTGATTGCCATGCGTATCTATCAATGTCACGTATCTAACACTCTTTGTCTCGTTTGCTTATAGCCAGACAACATCATGGGAGAAAGAGTTTTATTTGATTTATTTCCCTAAAATTTGAAAAATCAGAAGATAAATGTTATGCAGGAGTTGAAGACATAAAATCAAACACGCATGCAGCAAAACCAAAAGAGAGGAAAAAGAATGGAAAAAAAGCTGTACACGCGTAGCACAATGTGCCAGATGACATGCATGCAGATCATATATTTGTATGGCTCATAGTATTTAGCCAAATCCATTTTCTTCTGTGATTGGTGCTGCTGCTTTCTACGTGGCATCAAATCTCCAACAAGGACGATCAAATTGGATCTAGCTCCCAACAGGATATAAAGTCATGTGATGAGTAGGCACAATGCATGCACCCAATTTTGAGGAGCCAGCTAATATGATTGTTGCATTATTAGAGATTACTATTATGACAATAATCCAATAAATAATGCTTAAACAAGCATCTCGCTGTAGGGGTTTTCAGGTGATGACTCAGAGTTGTTAACAGTAGTAATTAAACAATGACCAGCAAAGGACCTTTGCTTTATGATTGTTGATGTTGCTTGTATGTGGCGTCAAGTACTGATCACTGATAAGTACAGTTCTAATTAGGAGCCAGTGGCTATTTGACAGGTTCGGTTCTATTGAACTTTCATTAACAATGAGTGCAAGTTATCTGCACTTAATTAACCTGTATGCATGACATTAGCTTGATCAGAAAGTGAGTGATGCCAATAATTGACAAATATCGGTATGATTTGTCGGTATGATTTGGCTAAGAATTTGATAATCGACATACAAAATTGGCCAGCAGCTGTAGGTTACTCGACAAATTAAGTATTTGAGCTAGCTTCACCAACAGGAAACATATTCAATCAAGGATCTAACTAGGTTGACTGTTACATAAAATAAGACAAGATTAATTAATTTGAAGCTACATGCACCCACACAAACTTTTCCTAATTAGAGTTAATTAAATCCCACTGTAATTAGCACTCTACTGATTCCTGAGTTAAAATATGTATGATATGCAACTCATCATGTTGAGGTAGTTGTAAAGTATTAGGTAGGATCACTGTAAGATATTGGTAGGTAAACTTCGTAAATAATACTAATATTCTATTAATTAACCTATCAAAGAGATTAATCGCAGTTAAACTGGCAGAAGCCGATGAAGAATTAACTAATGGCATGGATATAGGATTAAATTAAGATTAAACCCAGATTAGTTAACTAGGGTTTGAGGCTAGCCAAGGAGTAAAATTAAGCACGCACGAAATAGCTAAAAATTGACCACTCCATTGAGAAAAGGTGGCAATAAACATCTTGTTGGTAAAAAGATGAGGCAAATAAAGTGATGGCCATTGCACAAGAGATCAAGATACTATTTTTTTTTATTTGAATTGGTGGGGAGAGATTAGGGGTGGCAATTGGGTCGGGTCGACCTGACCCGATTACTGCTCGGCCCATATAATAATCGGATATGGTCGACCCGACCCGATTATTATACGGGTCAAAAATTCAGACCCAGACCCACCCATTCTTAGTCGGGTCAACCCGACCCGACCCATTTGACCCGATTATTAAATTTTAAATATAATTTCTTTACACTTTATTACCAAATTGTTGGGTGGTATAGTTAGTCATCACACTAAACTCTACACACTAGAGGCAACGGGTTCAAAATTGGTCTTACGCATATTTTTTGACAATTTGATTTAGGTGAAGGCGGGGAGGCGGGGGCGGCAGAGGAGGAGATCAAGGGGAGGGGGCCGAGGAGGAGAGAGAATAATTGGGTCTGGCGGGTCAAGCGGGTTGGCGGGTTCGGGTCGACCTGACCCATTTAATAATCGGGTCAGATGGGTCGACCCGATTACGACCCAAACCCGATTAACCCAAACCCAGACCCGCTAACTGCGGGTCGGGTCGGTTCTGGCGGGTCGCGACCCGTCTGCCACCCCTAGAAGAGATATTTGTGGAATAATTATGTCCTTAAATAATCAAATTTTAAAGGGGAGAAAAGCTATAAAAGAGCTATGAGAGGAAGAAGACACTACCTAGGCACATGCAAATAGATGGCGTAATCTCTCACTCCCCGCCTCTCTATTTTGGACTGATTTATCACATAATAATATTAAATTATGAAGCTGAGTTTTTTAATTATGATTTGATATAAGGGGCTGCAGTGAAATCCCCCATTAATCATGATTTGACGGAGGAGGCCGTTGGGGAACACGATAGCGGCTCGGTGGCGAGCATTGTTAGCCGGGAATCGAGAAAGTCCATTAATTCATTTAAATTCCCTATACTCGTTGCCTCTCCCATGACGTTGGGAGAGCGGTTGGAGGTGACGGGATGTGGCTCTAGTGCCATCATCTCATCGAATAAATCTATCAATTTGCCGCCAGAGGCAACATCTGTTGCCTCCTCCGTTTCGCTCCGGGGACATGAGAGTAAGTTTAGGCGGTGTGATGGGCATGCCGTCGACATGACTAGCGATGGACCAGCTGCTCCAGCGAACTACTCTTCGGAAAAGATGGAGGCAAGCGACGGGCATGCCTCCTGTGAGATCAAGACGCCGAATGAGAGGAGTTCGATGGAGATCAAATCAAAGGCATCGATTTTTTCTTCGGTCATTTGCCAGGCTAGAAATAGGTTTGACAGCAAGGATAGCAGTGAGGATAGCGGCGTGGACAGTGCCATCAAGTGAGGAGATCGAGGAATTTTGAATTCAAATTTTCAAATTGACTGGGGGGATTCGAATTCGATCATGACTTCGGGTCCAATTTTAACCATTGGTGTGGGCGTCGAGTCCAGAGAGGACCAGGACCCGCTTAGTGACGCTAATAGGGCAGAGGTTTTTTTGGTGGACTATTAGGCCGGTTATTGGGCTGTCCGAGCCTATAGATAAAGGCCAAATCATTAAAGAGGGGAATACTTTGAATCGGCTAGTGTAACGGTCCCAGTCTTTATATTTTCAGTTATCACAATCATCATGATTATCTTTAATCCAAGCGTGGGACCCATCAAGATGCAACACTTCAATTTCGGCTAATGTCAGCCTATTTAAGACTTCACAATATATTCCGCTTAAAATGCATATGTGATCTCAGCATAATTTATCATATTTTCAAACACTGATCTGACAGTCCGGTAGAAAACATAGCCTATACATTTCTATTCCATAAAACTTCATAATATTACACAAGATTTGAGTCAAGCACCTAATAATACAAGCATTTCAATATTTTACAAAAGTTCATGGCAAGTATCAACATAGAAGTTTTACATAATTTCTAAAACAATATATACATATCAAAAGAACATGCCAAAAGGGTAAAAATATCTCCCGTTGTCACCTATCCCGCATATTGCTATTAAGCGGGTCCCTTGCCTTTATCCAAACCTGAAGGTAATTAATAACACAGAGTGAACTCGATAGCTCAGTGATTATATGCATGACCATTATGTATGTCTATTTGGGATTTATTATAAGGTTAACGATTGCTATTATACTATTTTTGTATATCTTAAGGTATTTGCTGAAATCCTGACCAAAACACAGCAATTGGTTCTATTAGCCGACTTGCCCATTCCTATAATCGACTAATACTACTATTAGTCGACTTACCTTGAAGCTATAGTCTACTGGGCGCTGTCCAAAAAGATACTCAATCTGTTGGCTGCCTGTGACTTACCTAGTTAACTATCCTATCTTATATAGTCGACTACTCTAGGTACTAATCGACTTATAAACCATCTACAGTTGACTAAGTTCAAGAGCGATTCAAAGCATGATCCATATGTAACTCATCACAACCCAACTCATCAAACAAGTGCAAGCTATATTTAAACCATCAATAATATAGAAAAGTAAGCATGGAGTAAAGTAATGTTAGCTTGTTAGTGGTTAGGAAGTTAGAGTGTTAAATCATCATCATAAGCCATCAATGGCTCTTGCAAGAGCAAGGCCAAACGGGGCTATTAGATTCATGTGAATTATCAAATAAGAAGTTAGCAAGTTAGTGGTTAGTAGTTAGTTGCCATGAGAAAAAAGTTAGCTACACATGTAAAAGAGATTTAGAGAGAAGAAAATATAGAGAGGTAAAGAGAGCACCTTTCATCGATTGTCACCTTTTATTACAAGCACTCTTGCATTCCAAGCATGTACCACTCCCTCTCCCTATTACAAGATCTACAAAATGGAAAATACAATGGAGGAAGAAGAGCTAACCTAAACTAAACTACCCTAAATTACAATATGGAATGAAAACTACTCCTAAACTCTGCATATTTTTGCTCTGAAATCCCGGGGGGGTATTTATAGCCACCAGGAAAGAGGGAGACCAGGGGACAGGCCCTGCCCAAAACGCAGCCGGGGCCGCGACCATACTGGGGCGGCGCGCGCGGCGCTTCGAGCCGCGCGCGGTCCCATCTGTCCCCTGTTAGGCGCTGTGCCCGATTTCTTCTTTACAGCCCCTGATTTTTTCAGAATCAGCTCTCTAGGTCAATGGGTATCTTTAATAGGCTTTTAATCACCAATTAAATGGTGATTTAGGGTCTTCTTCATTACACACCATGGATCTTGAATCAAGCAAGCAAATCTTTATTAGCAGAATTTAATATGAAATTAATGTGAAGATGTGATACAAATTATGCAAAATTAGAGACTAATCACACCCCCATACTTATCTTTTGCTCGTCCCGAGTAAAACAAAAAACTAAGAAATTATTACACCGCTTTCGCAGGTGACGCGATTGCACTGAGCATGTGCAACAAGCTGTTAAACCTCTAAGTTTCCCCTAGAGGAGGAGTTTTGTCTCCTGAGAGTTTTCAGCAGATCACACCCACAAAATGCATAAAGAAAGAAATCAAATGTTAGTATTTTGAAGACGCTTTTTAAAATAGAGAAAAGTGTTAAAGTATTTTTGTGAAAATATAAGTGATCCAAGGTCATAAGTTAACTAGAAATTGTTCTTTCTTAAACTAAGTCAAAATGTAAAAGAATCTTGTTATAAATTAAATGTAAGAATTTAAATTTGAATTGACTCTTTGATCTTTCATAAAATTCTTAGAATATGCACTTTGTGGACTGTGAATATTTTTGGGATATCGACTCTAACTTTCATGCCATTTATTTATATTATATTTATTATATTATTATATAATTTTTTCTTTTTTTTCTTCCCTTAGTTTTCTTAGGCTTTCTTATTTACCCGAGTAGTGAGCCTTTAGCCGATGACTCCCAAACCAGATGGTCTTAGGGTATTAGATGAGAAAACATCCCTCGGACTTAAGGACTCGAGTAAATAAGGCCACAAAACTAAAGGGAATTATTTTATTTTTGTCCACCGTTTTATGTATGAATAATCATGCTTCCTGAGACATAATTACCCAACTTCAATAAGTGGTTTTTATTTATTATAATATTTTTTTATTTAATATATATATTTTTATGGCATTTTTAGTCTTTGTTTCAATCTCAAAATTGTGTAAGTGTGAAGTGCATAATTCTAAGACAAATAATTCAAGATCAAATTATCATTTCAATCTTACTTTCTTATCCTAAAATTTAAATAAGATCTATTATTTTGGCTTGGTTTAAAATTTCATAATTTTAGGTCTTTCTAATTCCTAAGATAATCTTAATTTTCTTAAAAATAAATCAAAACTATTTTCTTGTTTCAAAAAGTTTTGTAAAAAGAAAAGAATTTTTTTTTTAAAAAGAAGTGTAAAAGAAAGAAACTGTAAAACTAACTATGTTAGTAAACCCTCCCCCACACTTATCTCACGCATTGTCCTCAATGCATCGTGAATGTGTATAGACATGAAACAAATGGAGAGGGAAGGAAGATTACCACATGGTGGTGGTTCCGGTGGTGGTCTGACTGTGCCAAGCGTTGCTACCCAATCAAGATATCGTGGAACTTAAAGGAACCCACCAATGACCTCTCTAACATGACCCAATAAAAGAATGATTGATTGAATGGTCTTATTGAAAATTTTATCCTCATCTAATTTTCAATTTTCAAAAATAATTACTGAGTCATTTTTGTCAACAGTCTTGTCCAACAATGAAGTGTGATTTTGAAAGATGATGGATTTGGACTCAAAGGGATCAGGAATAAAAACCGATACCGACTCGGGAATTTGACTCAGATCAAGTCGAGAGTCAATAATGAGAGTCGAAATTAGTTCAAAAATAGGGTCCAAATCAAAGAATTGATGTTCACACACTTTCCCCATAGTGTGATCATAAGATATTGATGATTCAATTTCACAGTGTACGGGTACAGGATTTAATGTTGACTCTGGAATAGAGAAAAAATCTGGTAAAGATACCGGAGTCATTATTGAATCAAAAAGTGAAATGGAATTCCCAACAGGAGGTTCAGGATCACATTCAGGTTCGATTTTAATTTCAGGGAAGGGATAACTTGCCAGAATGTCTAGGTGACTTTCATAACTTGGAGTTTGGTCAAGTTCGAATGTGTGTTCTGAAATTGAATCTAGATTCCCAAAATGATATGATTCAAGGGTCCAATAAGTAGAGTTAGGGATATAAGGATTGGTTAATGGTTGACAAGAAAGATTCTCCTCGCTCTCATTGATTAGATCGCTCATTATTGAGTCTAACCTATTGACAGACAGGGTAACAGAATGTTAAGTCTGAATCATGTCTTCCATACTTTTTGTAATTGATTTTCTTGAAAAGATGAGTATGGAAGTTGATTTTGGAAATTGTGGTGAAATTGTGAGTCCATCGGATTTTACGGTTGCTGCTCAGACTCACGCAAGGGTTCCATACTCAAATCCAGTATTGAAGTTTGTTCATTTTGAATAGGTGAGACTGGAAAAGATGAATAGGACTCTTGAAAATTTGGTTGAGATGAGGAGTCCAACATGTTTTGTATTCTATCACAAAAGACTTCCAAACGCTTTTCTAACTCAGATTCTTCTTCAATTGGATGCTCTGGAAAAGGAGTATGTGGAGTTGATGTGGGAAGGATTATGAATTGAGCAAATTTTGCATTTGTTGTAGGGACTCTTCTATACTCCTTTCCAATGATGATTTTTCTTCAATTGGTGGTTCAGGAAAAGGAGTATATGAATCAAAATTGGGGAACGAATATTGTGAAAATTGTGGACAAGATGGTTGAAAATTTGACTCGGGGTAGGTGAATCCCCATGAACTCTATGAAGAGTTAATTATTTTGAAAATTATGGTCCTATGGTTGGGGATATGGGTCATATTGATTCGGATAATCCCAACCCGGCATATATGGTTGGTTCATGTTGTACATTACCAGGTCAGAGTTATCCGAGTCAAATGAGGTCGGGGTGAAATATGGATTCATATTATAATTGAAGAATTATTGTTATTAAAATCCATATCACAATTTACAAAAAAAGAAAAACAAACAAACAAACAAACAATAAAGAAAAAGAAAAAGAAAACAAGCCTATGCTAGGGTTGACTTAGACCTAGACGACTCCTAACTGGTTAGACTGTCCACGGAGGGTATATTGTTAGAAGCTGACTATGAGTTAATCGGCCAGGTAGGGGCAAGATCAATGGGAGGTATCTGTGTCAGAGCAACGGGCCTAATTATGCCAAACCACTGTTCTTCGAGGTTTCGCCTCTCAATCCCCAACCTTAAACACCGATTTAGTAAGAGTCAAATTCTAACAACTTTCCCCTTAGGTCAATCTCCTAAATGAGTCCGAGATGTCCCTAGGGCTAACGTCTAGCAATTTTTGTGTGAGTGGGGAGGTGTTTTTGGGCTAAAGGAGGGTAATAACTTCCCCACCTTATATTGTATTGGGTGTTGCCCTTAAGTTTAATTTGTGCAAGTGTGCAATATAGATAAGATAAACATAAAAAAGTGAGTAAATCACTGAAGTTTTTGTCCTAACTATATGCAATGCAATATGTACACCTCCTATCAATATCACAACAACATAAGAATAAAATACAGTATATTGGAATTAAAATTGACACGTGCCTAGATGCAAATGTCTAAACCATTTTAAAACATCCAATTTCTGTATTTAGTTCTTACAATTATTTACAGTGTACAGGTAATATAAACAAAAATTAGCAGCAGAATATAAAAATGTACAAGAATTTACCCAACCACACTTGAGCAAGTGTGGACTTCTACAATGCTAAAACTTTAATCTGCACACCAAAAAACAAATAAGAAAAGTTAGCAAAATTGTGAAATCAAACTGTTCCCATCCCCGCAATGGCGCCAAAATTTGGTCGGGGTAAAACTGCGCAAAAAAGTGTATGTTTTGAAATCAAGATTTAAAGTGTGTGCTTTGGCTTCCTTGATACTTCTGTTATAGCATAGAGGCTAAAACGAGTCGAATCCATAAGGATGGGAGGCGATAGAAGTTTACCGGTTAATTCACGTGTTAAAAAGTTCTTTAAAGTTTTAAAGAATGAAAAAAAAGAAAACAAAGGATGAAAAGAGAGGTACGGTGAAATACGAAGAAGTGGGAAACATTGAGAAGAATGTATTTGTGGTTTTTGTTGTATTTTTAAAACAAAGTGAAAAAGAAAGAAAACTCATGGCACTAACTACTAATGACTCCACCAACATACTAACCTCTTAGTGATAGTTGCCTCACATTTATCATTGGCCATCACTAGTCCTTAGCTCAAGATCGATTCAAAGCATGACTTGTGTGTAACTCATCACAATCCAACTCATCAAACAAGTGCAAGCTACACTTAAACCATCAATACTATAGAAAAATAAGCATGGAGTAAAGTAATGTTAGCTTGTTAGTGGTTAAGAAGTTAGAGTGTTAGATCCATCATCATGAGCCATCAATGGCTCTTACAAGAGCAAGGCCAAACCGAGGCTACTAGATTCATGTGGATTATCAAATAAGAAGTTAGCAAGTCAGTGGTTAGTAGTTAGTTGCCATGAGAGAAAAGTTAGCTACACATGTAAAAAAGATTTAGAGAGAAGAAAACATAGAGAGGTAAAGAGAGCACCTTTCATAGATTGTTACCTTCTATTACAAGCACTCTTGCATTCCAAGCATGTACCACTCCCTCTCCCTATTACAAGATTTACAAAATAGAAAATACAATGGAGGAAGAAGAATTAACCTAAACTAAACTATCCTAAATTACAACATGGAATGAAAACTACTCCTAAACTCTGCATATTTTTGCTCTGAAACCCCAGGGGGGTATTTATAGCCACCAGGGAAGAGGGGGGCCAGGGGCCAGGCCCTGGCCCAAAACGCGGCCGGGAACGCGGCCATACTAGGGCCGCGCGTGGTCCCGTCTGTCCCCTGTCAGGCCCTGTGCCTGGTTTCTTCTTTGCAACCCCTAGTTTTTACAGAATCAGCTCGCTAGGTCAATGGGTATCTTTAATAGGCTTTTAATCATCAATTAAATGGTGATTTAGGGTCTTCTTCTTCATTGCACACCATGGACCTAGAATCAAGTAAGCAAAAACTTATTAACAGAATTTAATATGAAATTAATGTGAAGATGTGATACAAATTATGCAAAATTAGAGAATAATCATGGGCTAACTCCTAGCCTTGTCTAAGGCTAATACAAGCTTCACCTGAAGCTTTTCTTGCGAGATTCGCTCGAAGCTCTTAATAGCTCTGTAAAAGAGCTAATTCCCAGTCTCGCTCGAAGCTAACTACGGCCTTGCCTAAGGTTTTATTAGCTTCACCTAAAGCTTTCTGGCGTCTTCACTTAAGGAGTTACACTAGCCTTGAGCAAAGATAAATCCAGCTTTACTCAAAGCTGCCTGCACCCCCAGTGGGAACTATTGCTAGGTCAATATTTGACCTAGTCATTAGTGGGCTAGTCTCACTACTTTAGTGGGGTTAATGCCACTTCAAGTGGGCAGTTACACCCGCCCACTCCCCACGTAAAGTGGAGAAGGCTGAGTCAAATGGCCAGCTTTAGGCTCGCACGAGCCTGCCTACCCTCAAAGAAGGCCCGTATTTAGCTTCTCATGAAGCTTTGTAGCTTCACGTGAGGCTCAGAATAGTCTCTAGTGTGAGGCTAACCGACCGTTATCAGTCTTTGTTAAATTCTAGGGGCAGTTACATCCCTTAAAAGCCTATAAATAGTTCATTCTTAGGATGAACTCGGGGCAGAGATTTTTTTGGCTGATTGGACTGGTTGGCTGACAAGCTGAAGATAAAGAAAAGAGGCTAAAAGAGAGAGTTAACTCTCTCTCACTTTCAAGAAATTCAGAGAATTATTTCTCTTAATTTAGGGTGCTAATACTCTAAAATCTTCCTCTCTCAAGAAATCTCCGAAACCAAGCGAGAAGGAATTTCTCAAGACTCAATCGATCGCATCGTCAACGGAACAAAGTGATCACATGCTGATCAGACTTCTATCGGCACACTTTCCCAGAATCTCAGAAGAGATACTTAAATTTTTTTAATTACCTGTAATTTTCTCTTTATAATTTTGTAAGTTTTCCCTTTAATTAATTTTCAATGGAAAAAAAGATGGCATCTCTGCTGGGGACCTACTTCTCCATCGTTGAGAACCAATTGCCGCAATGCGACGTTGGGTCTGCTGAAGAGACTCTGGTCATTCACTTTGATCAAGAAAAGTTTGAACTTCTCTCTGGGGGTAGCACAAGTCCCCTACATGTGCTCAAGCACAGGAAGGTCAGTGCAGCTAGAACACCTCGGCTGCCTTATGGAAGCAAGTCTCTGTTGAGACTACTGACCATGCGAGCCTATCACAGCCTCGTGTAAGGCTAAATAGGCTCTGCACGAGCCTATCACTGTATCGACAGAGACTAACTCAGCCCCGCGCCAACTTATAAATGTCGTGCGCGAGGCTACAAAGGTTCCCTGTGAACCTAAAACAACCTCTTCAAAGGTTATGTGGATTGTAAAATCCATAGTCCCTTCTCTTAATTCAGCTTCATGTGAAGCTAAGATAGTCTTAGATCACAAGACTTCCTCAGCTCCTTACAAAGTTAAGTCTCATCTATCCCGCGAGGCTAAAGCCAAAACACTTTATGCTAACAGCGAGGCTACTATAACCCCGCTTGCATTATCAGCACTGTTGGGTAATGCTAGGACAACCAATTGGGGCAGTACCAAAGCACTATGTACTCAGATAGCTTTATCATGTGAAGCTAATTCAACTATTTACAGAGTTCAGTCTCGCCTATCATGCGAGGCTAAAGCCAAAGCACTCTGTGCTAACAGCAAGGCTTTTACAGCCTCGCTTGCATCAACAAAACTGCCGGCCAGTGTTAAGCCCACCGCACATGAGGCTAAGGCCAAAGCACTTTTGCGTGCTAAAATCGTAGCTGATTCAGCATCGCTTCCACTGTTAGCACCAAGTACTAAAAATCTCTGCCGCGAGGCTAGAAATAAAGCACCATTGGATTCTAACAACGAGGCTATTCTAACCTCGCTTAAGGGGAAAGCTCTGCACGACAAAGCTAAATTCGCCTCTAAAGGCAGAACTAAGTGTTGGCCCAGAGGCCCTTCATTCTACTTTTGATGATGATTAACTCATGTAGTTATTGTTTACTAATAATCTTGTGATATTTAGTTTCAGATATTTGATCAAGATATTAGTAGGTGATTAGCTTTAACAAAGGTGTTTTG
The DNA here is from genome assembly GCA_038442645.1 of Agave tequilana. Lineage (NCBI taxonomy): Eukaryota > Viridiplantae > Streptophyta > Magnoliopsida > Asparagales > Asparagaceae > Agave > Agave tequilana. Next base: position 171,975 of record JAVJIF010001395.1, read on the forward strand.
GAGCTTTCATGTGGTGATTCAAGAGCTCATATGTCAAGATCGTATATAGCACTCAGTTGGAGTCAAGCTCGTTGGATCGCATTTGGATCGAGTCGACTTGGAGACGGAGTTCTATAAGAAGACCTCGGTTTATCTAGTTTATAATTTAGATCTTGTGTTAAAAATTAGATAGTGTTGATATGCTCAAGTTCACAATACACACACAAGTTTAAAGTTTCATGTTTGTTTTTGATCTAACTGGCTTTAGATTTCTAATTCAAATATATGGTTTTCATGAATAGATAGAATCAAAATAAGTTTACAAGTTTTAATGTATAGTAGATTTGATCTATATACATCTATGCTTCATATACTTAGAAAAACTTATTTTGAAAAGCCTATTCATGTATTTGGAGTTTTGTATTTAAACAAAACTTATTTTTGTATTTAATGACAAAAATATAGATATAATATCTTTCATGTATATTAGATTCTAACCATATACAATATGTTTCAAAGTTGTTTCAATATCATGTTTTTGTATTTACATGAGTTTTGGAGAAAACGATTTTTCATTTCAAAATCTTAATTTTTGGAAAATACGATTTTTGGTTTAAGGCAAATTTTCAAGAACAGAAAAATGGTTCAAATAGTTTGTAATATGTGCTAAATTTTACACACACATATTTGTATTTTAAAGATCTAATAAGAACTAATTTTTGTGAATTTATGTGATTTTATGGGATTTAATTAAAATCAAAACCCAAGTTTTTATTCCCTAAAATGTTTGACCTAGCTGTCTGCGGTCGACCGGACCAGTCGACCGTAGCAGAAGTCAGTCGACCAGCGTGCATAGGACGTGCACGCAGCCTAGGCTGGTGGGCTGGTCGACCGGGCGGTCGACCATCCATAGAGCTCTGCTCTCTGGAAATGGCCCCGGTCGACCGGCGGTCGATCGGGCAGAGAGCTGCTGCTCTCTGTATCCAATCCCGATTGACCGGGCGGTCGATCGGAGGCACAACGGTCAGATTTCTGACCGTTGGCCGGTCGACTGGGCAGTCGACCGACAATAGATTTTTTTTTGCTGTCTTGGCCCAACGGCTAGTTTTATGAATGGGCTATATATACCCATTCCTTTGGGCTGTTTTGTATAACAATTTCAAGAGCAAAAACCTTCATCTTCTTAATTGTTTTAGCTACAAGTTTTAAAAGAGTTTTTTGATTTAAAAGATCGATCTTTATTTGTTTTATAGAGTTAGAAAAATCAAAGAAAAAGAGAAGTCTTTGCGATTTAATTTTGTTCTTCATTTTCATTATATCTTAGAAGTTTTCCCATGTATTTCTTTGTGATTTTGATTTTCAAACTCTTTATTTTCTCACACTTGAGCTTATCTATCTATCCTATCTATTAGGATCTATATTGTGGGAAAAATTGGTTTGTGGTTGTTAATACCACCAAGTGTTGTAAACCTTTCATACTTTGTGATATCCCTCTAGTGAGAGGTGATTGTGTTGATATCCCCCTAGTGAGAATTGATTGTGAAAGTTGTATTGGTATCTCTCTTAGTGAAAAGGTGATTGTGGAATTGTGACTTTGAGCCTTATCCCTCTTGTGTGAGGTTGATATTTGTTTGGCTAAGTGCCTATCCCTCTAAGTATAGAGGTGATCTGTGTTGTGCCTTGCATCTTGTGTAGAGATTGTATTTGGTGAGAGAGGAGTTGTGTACTCTCAAGTTATATTTTCTCAAATCCTCAGTGGAGGATCCCTGTGTGGGAAGTCCTATGTGGACGATATAGTGAAAATCCTTCTGTGTGAAGGTAGAGACGTAGAGCTGGGTGCTCGAATCTCGAAACATATCCTTGTGTTTGCGTTTGATCCACTATCTCCAACCCTCTCTCTTATATTGTGCATTGCATTGTATCATATATATGCTTGGGTTTGATTGTGTGCCTCACTTCTGTTCAACCAAGAGAGCTTCATATAACATCTCAACTCATATTTAGAGAATTTAGAGGAGACAGTCTAAAGCCCTTCACCGAAAATTCGGCTACACTCTTTGGTTACACTAAATGTGTTGCAATTAGTTTTTAATTTCGCATCATTTGTCATTAGATTAGCCTTACACCTATTCACCCCCTCTAGGTGTACTTTCAATTGGTATCAGAGCCTACGTTCCTGATATTAGGTTTAACCACCTAGGAGTGAGATCTTGGTTGCTAATCTAGTATTTGCATTTGCACACTTATTTGTTTACCCACACTCATAGATTGCTTGACCCTCTCATGTATGATGTTTTCAACATTGACATGTGGAAATTTAGGATGAGTATGTACCTAAAAACCCTAGGTTTGCATGTTTTTCTTGCCGCTACCAAGAAATCCTATCTTGGTAATAGCAAGCATATAGAGGCCAATGCACAAGCTCTTGAGGCACTTGGAGCAGTAAAGTAAAGAATATTTGTATTTAGTTTCTCATTGTGATTCCACCTTTATAGTGTGAAATACGTTGACCTCTCCAAAGCATCAAACGCCTAACATAGTGGAGAAGGAATCTAGTGAGAATGAATCTGAACAACAATGCTACATGGACCAAGGGAATGACTCCCTTGAGGTAAATTTGAAAACTCATCTAGATGATAGTCGGAGTTCTTCCGGCGATGATTATGTTGACGCCGATGCTTTAAATGAAGAACTTTCCATTGTTTGTGAAAAATTATTAGAAAAATATAAAGCTTTAAAAAGAAAAGTTTTGGATTTAATAAAGAAAATAAGGATTTTGTTTCAAAACTTGATTTGGCTTTGTAAGAGAAGATTGAGATTTCAAATGAAAGGGACTCATTGAAATCCCAACTTAACCTTGCCCTAAAAGAAAATGAATTTTGAAAAATAGAAATGAGTGTGAAATTATTTTGAAGAAAAATGTAGTTCTATCTTCAAAACTTGATTTTATTGTAAAAGAAAATGAATCTTTGAAAAATAAAATTGCTTCTATTTCAAAAAGATTGGATTTGGTTTCAAAGGAAAATATTTCTTTGAAAATGATTTATCTTCTCATGTTTACCATGCTAGTAAAGCTTCACCGTCTAGTGTTTCATTTGCATGCTCCACTTTGTCTTCAAGTGTTAAAAATGATATTTGTGTCTTGAAGAAAAGTGTTGATTGTTTGGGCTCCACTTTGAGCCAGTGTGCCATGAATCACACACGTTTGGAATCCATGTTTCACAAGAAACAAGATCCTCCTATGCATGCAAACAAACCACAGCATACACATGCTCCTCACGTTCATACACATAACACAATGTTTGCTCATGTGTACACTTGTACATATTGTGGATGTAAGGGTCACCTTGCAAAATTTTGCTTTGATAGAATTAATGATTCAAATTTTGCAAATAGATTTGTTTGGGTTAGGAAAGGAGCTAACCCCCATGACCCAAAAGAGTATGGGTACCAAAGGCCACTCCTATTTTATTTGATGTAGGTGTGAGCTCTCACATGACGTGAGAGATGTTGGTGCCTTGAGGTGAATGCGTTCTGAGCTTAAAGGTGACAATTTTAGATGCATCACTTTCAAGGGAAGTTTGGTAGGGACCACCTTAGTTTGGAGATATAGAGACGTGCCCTCATGATTTTGGTAACGATCTCTAACTCCTATTTATATTTACATGTTTTCATATTATTCATTTTTAGCATGTCTTGATGTTTCATGATTATTATGTTAAATGCCATGAAAACTAGATTAGTATATACATGTATGGTATTTGAGATAGACCCATGTTTTTACAGACTCATTTTTTATGTTCTCATTATAGTTTAGCTATTGTGTATATCATAGCTCGAACAACATGTTCATTTACCTAATGATCATATTGATTTATATCTCGGTTTATGCTTCATGTTTTGATTACATGTTTAGATGTAATTTTTCATTAAAACTTCTGCATATGCTTGTACAACTAATGAGCCACAAATTGATTATTATATATTTGTGCTTGATTGCTCATTTGTACCTATTAGATGTACTAGTATAGCCTAGTTTTGATGATTCATACATTTTGATTTGTATTCCCTATTTTTGGACATGTTTTTCATGATAATGTGTTTTAGTTTCATGTATATGCTAATTTTGTCAAAAGTTTAAGATATACATGTATACTCTTGAGTCATTTGCCTTTCATGCAATATTTTTTATGGACTCAATTGTGTTTGGATATGTATGTATACTTCTAGTTTAGACTAAACATGCATACACCTTGAAGTAGATTTAGTTTTGATGATTTTTATAAAGGAATTTCATATTGAGCTTAATTGTCTTATTTTATGATTTTGTTGATTACATGACTTTGTACAGTCACATTATTTGATTCAACTCATGATTTATTTTCATGAGATTATATGAGCTCTATTGCTATTTGAGTGTTGATCATTGTGTGATTTTCATATTTTCATGGATATGTTATTGTTTTATTCCTTACTTGAAGGATTTCGTACTAGTTTTCAAGTTTATCATAAAACTAATTGCGTATTTCTTTATTTTGGAAGAGTTTTCAATTATGCTAAAATTATTTTCAAACTTATTTTTGAAAACCCCTTCCATTCAAGGGCGGTTGGATGGGCGACCATGCCTTGTATGCTCTTAATTGAAAATCTATTTAAACATGAGCATGAAAGGGAGGTAGCATGTGTTATACACTTGATCCTCATCATATTTTCAATTGGTATCGCAATTGATATTTTCATGTTTGTATACTCATCTTTGATTTTTTTGGTTTTCGATATATGTATGCTTCAAAACTTCAAAAAGTATCAATTTCTATTGGTATTCACTTTTTCATACATATATATATGATTTGATTGTGCTTACTATATCTCTACATCTTAAAACACAAATTATGTTTATGCTAAGCTTGATTTACTCCTTAATAACTATTAGTTTTCAAATTGGTATTTTATACAAGCTTATGCATCATTTTCATTGGTATTTCATAAAGGAGAGAAAACTTCATGTTTTAATTTTTAATCGATTGTATTTTCAATTGGTATCTTACTCCCACTCTTTATGATGAAAAATGATATTATTTGGTATATTATTTTTAATTGGTTTCCTATGCTCTTAATGAAAAATATTTTAATTTAGAATATGCTAACATTTTCAATATTGGTATCAAAAATCTTAAATTGGCTTTATTCTAAAATTTGGTATCTTTATTGAAAAATGAATTGTTTAACCAAATAGTTGGTTTTTTTTTCAATTGGTATCATATTTCATTTTAAATTGGTGTCTATATTGAAATGAGTTATGTTTACATAAAAATATTTGGCTTTCACTTTTAATTGATATCAAAATTATAAAATATTCTCATTTGGTATTAAAATTACAAAATGTTTACAATTGGTATCATGATTTACAATATACATATATATTTCAATTGGTATCAAAACATACAATGTTTCATATTCTATTGGTATCAAAAGTTTACAAGATATTTTTAATTGGTATCATTTGGTATCTTAAAATTTTTGTTTATTTTTAATTGGTATCATAATTTGGTATGAAAAGTTTTAATATATATTGCTTATATGCAAGGAAAACTTAACATCTTCTCTATATATATATTCATGTTGAGTGTATCTCATATTGAGGAGCTTGACCTCTCTTCTTTATGTCTTACACATGTATAGAGGAAGCTTCATATCTTCTTTTATACATTATATATTTTGCATTATGTGGTTAGGGTTTATCATCTATTTTCATATAAATGCATATATGCAGGGGAGTTAACTTCACGTCTCTCCTCTTCATGAATATATATAGCATATACATCTTTATTGTTTTGATTTATGCAAAAAGAAAGAAAAATATTATTTATGTCTTTAGTGGTTGTACCCCTTTATTGATGAATTGACAAAAAGGGGGAGAGAAATTTGGAGTTTTTATATATGCATGTTTGTTTAATTTGTTATCTTTTACCATTGGTATCAAGAGCATCTTTTGTTGATATCAAGAGCATGTTTATTTCATTAGTATCAAATATCATATTTATACATATTTATGTTGAGCATTCACGGCATATCTTTATTGTTTATTGCTATGCATGAGTTAAGGGGGAACTTCTATGAAGTTTAACTTTAATCCATGCATATATAACTCTATGAGTTTTGCCATCATCAAAAAGTGGGAGATTGTTGGCCCAGAGGCCCTTCACTCTAGTTTTGATGATAATTAACTCATGTAGTTATTGTTTACTAATAATCTTGTGATATTTAGTTTCAAATATTTGATCAAGATATTAGTAGGTGATTAGCTTCAACAAACGTGTTTTGGAGCTTTCACATGGTGATTCAAGAGCTCATGCGTCAAGATCGTATCTAACACTCGGTTGGAGTCAAGCTCGTTAGATCGCGTTTGGATCGAGTCGACTTGGAGACGGAGTTCTATAAGAAGACCTCGGTTTGTTTAGTTTATGATTTAGATCTTATGTTAAAGATTAGATATTGTTGATATGCTTAAGTTTATAATACACACACAAGTTTAAAGTTTCATGTTTGTTTTCAGTTTAACCGTTTTAGATTTCTAGTTCAAATATATGATTTTCATGAATAGATAGAATCAAAACAAGTTTATAAGTTTTAATGTATATTAGATTTGATCTATATACATCTATACTTCATATACTTAGAAAAACTTATTTTGAATAGCCTATTCATGTGTTTGGAGTTTTGTATTTAAACAAAACTTATTTTTGTATTCAATGACAAAAACATAGATATAATATCTTTCACGTATATTAGATTCTAACCATATTCAATATGCTTCAAAGTTGTTTCAATTTCATGTTTTGTATATACATGAGTTTTGGAGAAAACGGTTTTCCATTTTAAAATCCTAGTTTTTGAAAAATACAGTTTTTGATTTAAGGCAAATTTTCAAGAATACAAAAATGGTTCAAATAGTTTGTAATATATGTTGAATTTTACTCACACATATTTGTATTTCAAAGATCTAATAAGAACTGATTTTTGTAGAATTTATTGGATTTAATTAAAGTCAAAAACCCAAGTTTTTAATCCCTTAAATGTTTCACCTGGCTGTTTGCCAGTCGACTGGACCGGTCGACCATAGCAGAAGTCGATCGACCGGTCCAGTTGACATACGTGCACAGGACGTGCACGTAGCCTGGGCTGGTGGGCCGGTCGACTGGTCCCGTCCAGAGAGCTCTGCTCTCTGAAAATGGCCCCGATCGATCGGCCAGTCGACCGGCAAAGAGCTGCTGCTTTCTGTATCCAGTCTCGGTCGACCAGGCGGTCGACCGGAGACACAACGGTCAGATTTCTGACCGGTGGCTGTTGACTGGCGGTCGACCGATAACAAATTTTTTCTGCTATCTTAGCCCAATGGCTAGTTTTATGAATGGGCTATATATACCCATTTGGGCTGTTTTGCACAACAATTTCAAGAGCAAAAACTTCATCTTCTTAAGTGTTTTAGTTACAAATTTAGAAGAGTTTTTGGGTTTAAAAGACCAATCTTTATTTGTTTTATAGAGGTTGAAAAATTAAAGAAAAAGAGAAGTCTTTGGGATTTATTTTTATTCTTCATTTCCATTATATCCTAGAAGTTTTCCCACGTATTTTTTTTTGTGATTTTGATTTTCAAACTCTTTATTTTCTCACACTTAAGCTTATCTATCTATCCTATCTATTAGGATCTATATTGTGGGAAAAATTAGTTTGTGATTGTTAATACCATCAAGTGTTGTATACCTTCCATACTTTGTGATATCCCTCTAGTGAGAGGTGATTATGTTAATATCTCTTTAGTGAGATGTGATTGTGGAATTTGTGTTGGTATCCCTCTTAGTAAAGAGGTGATTGTGGAGTTGTGGCTTTGAGCCTTATCCCTCTTGTGTGAGGTTGATAATTGTTTGGCTAAGTTCCTATCCCTCTAAGTGTAGAGGTGATCTGTGTTGTTCCTTGCCTCTTGTGTAGAGGTTGTATTTAGTGAGAGAGAGGAGTTGTGTACTCTCAAGTTGTATTTTTTCAAATCCTCAGTGGAGATTTCTTGTGTGGGAAGTCCTGTGTGAACGATATAGTGGAATTCCTTCTATGTGAAGGCGGGGATGTAGAGTTGGGTGCTCAAATCTCGAAACATATCCTTGTGTTTGCCTTTGATCCACTATCTCTAACTCTCTCTCTTATATTGTGCATTGCATTGTTCATATCATATATATTCTTGAGTATGATTGTGTGCCTCACTTGTGTTCAACCAAGAGAGCTTCATATAGCACCTCAACTCTTATTTAGAAGAATTTAGAGGAGATAGTCTAGAGCCCTTCACCGAGAATTCGGCTACACTTTTTGGTTACACTAAGTGTTTTGCAATTATTTTTTAATTTCGTATTATTTGTCATTAGATTAGCCTTACACTTATTTACCCCCCTCTAGGTGTACTTTCACTAAGGCAACAGCTTCGCTTTGTGACGCTACTCTTTCAGATGAAGCTATCCTAGCTTCACCTATAACAAAAAGGAAAGCCTTTAAGGCTAAGCCTAAAGCTTCTCAGATCAAGAGAGCTAACTTCCAATCTCCTCGAGTCTCTGTGATGGATCGGTTGAGCCAGTTAACGCAGACTTGAGAGATTACCTGAGCAATAAGCGAAGGCTTCACTCTGATGAGCTTGTTCACATCTCGCCGTCTCAGTGCGGACAAGTAGGGTGTCAACTTGTGATAGTGCACTCTATCCATTACTATTTGGAAACCATCCCCTTAACTTCTTCTCCAAACCTGCAATCGATATTCAACCGGTTGTCAGGCCGAACTTTCAAGAAGCCCAAACCCCAGAAGAAGAAGGCAACAAAGTTGGTCTATCTTGCAGCAATCTTTGTTAACATAATAAGCAGAGGGAGGGATCTATTCCGGTCCCGATGAAGGGGATGAATAACCTTTAGTCCTCTAGCTAGCTTTCCGGACTCTAATTTAGCCCTAGTTTGCATCAGGTTCTGGAGAAACAAGCATGTATCTTCCAAGGTAGTCACTCCAAGATAGCAATACCTTATAATTACGACCAACCCTCTTTATCAAATGAAGTCATGTCACCTGTACCATTGAGGAACCTTTTCCAATGGTCTGATGATGAGGAAGAGGCCAGTGGGTATGCCTCTTTAGCTACCATCATTTCGGTGTGAACATGGCTTATGTCTGCTAACATGGTTGACAACAATGACGAAAATCTTCGCTGACGAATGGAGGCAGAAGAGCAGACTTTCATGGCTTGCCAAGAAGCTTTGACATTATTCAGCAAATGCTAGCTCAGTTCTTGGTCAACCGGAACATCAATGACACCGATAGTAATCATGATGACGAGGTGCATAATGACGATGGACGTCCTAAGACTGAGAAATCGAAGGAAAGCTCCTCGATCTATGTCGAGGTCATTAAAGGCATCCATGCTCAGATTGCATCCCTAGCCCAGAGGGATAAGCTAAAGAAAGTAGAGATGCTCATCCTTACCCATTGGAGTGGGATTTTATTTCATACCCACCAAAGTTCAAGCCATTTACGTTGCACACGTACGACGACAAGAGCTCACCCAATCAGCATATCAATTACTTTCGGTCCCAAACCAGTAACGTGATAGATAACGATACCGTCATGGCTAGATTATTCATTGACACCCTTAAGGGGGTAGCCTTTGATTGGTTTAGGAGCCTGCCAAGCGGCTCCATCAATTTTTAGATTGACCTAGAGACTCGGTTTCCTTCTCGATTCTGCGAGGATGACACTGAGGTGACTATAGAAGAGCTCCTCTCAACAGTCCAGAAAGGAGGAGAATCTGTGCGGAGATACATTGAGAGGTTTCACAACCTCTCTCTCATGTACCCCGCAGGCATGCCATTACCCATGTTACTTCATACATGCCGACATAATTTTCTTAATAAAGTGAAAGTTCATATGGGAGTTGTCAAAGCCCATACATGGAAGAAGCTTGTCGAGCAAGTTGATATAGCCAAGAAATCGGCTAAGAAGTATGAACCTTCAGCTCCCAAGAGCAGGTGGGGGGTCAACACTAAGAAGCGTGCTACAGCTCAATCTTCTCAGTCAAAGGGGAAGGAAACCATGACCGTTGAGCTTTCAGGAACAACTCAACCAAGCGGAAAAGTAACACCAATGGCAGCCAGAGATTTAAATTCCGTCAAAGATTTTCTTCTTTAAAGATGAACAAGTGGTGAAAATCTTTCACTTGCTGCACGAGGGTAACAAGCTTAAGTTACCTGAAGTTCGGCGACCTAATGAAGTAGGACATACAAATTATCTTAACTACTACTGCCTCTTTCATATATGGTGCATCACCCTACCTGCAGATGTTATGTCCTCTAGGACAAGATCCAAGTATTGGTGGATGTTGGAGTTCTGAATCTCAAGTCAGAACAAAAGATCACTGCCACAGCTTTCTAAAGATAACTGTTCAAGACGGCTTGGTCCTAGTCCCTAAGGCCAGATTGGACATCATCAATCCAATGGATGAAAAGCAAAAAGCTAAGGGTCTCATCTCACTAACAATGAAATCTAGAGAGATCATGTGGGTCTACCCAAATATTGTCCAAGACGAGCAATGGGAGACCAGCAAGCCCAAGCTCAAAGGCAAGTCAGTAATATCGTCTCTCTTGTAATAGACAATGACTCTGTAACTGTAGCCTCTCTCAGTGACTTAGAAGGAGAGAATCTTGCCTTAGCAGCACAGCTTACCACCTCATAGCCAGTGAGAACACGTTCTGGTAAGCAGTACTTGCGATAGTACGATCAGACACCCGACGTAGCACCCCAACCAACGACGTCAGGAACCGCTGCACCTATCCAGGACACAGTGCCTAAGGACAGAGAAAAGAAGGATATTCGCTTTGGTGAATCCTTAAAGAAGAATCCTTCCAGGGGACTCAATACTCCCTTCTGCTTTGACATATTGGCACAATTGGCCAATATTCCAGCTCGTATTACCCTACGCTAGCTACTCTGACTCTCGAAGAAAATGAGAGAGGCACTTAGGGATGCACTTGCTGATTTAAAATTATTTCTGACACAAGTGTCAGCGCCTACAAAAGAAGATGGAGCTTTATGCCCCAATGTCATTTAGTACAATAGCAAGTACCATGCATCATCTTCACCCCTGAAGACATGCTCCTCAAAGACAACCAACATGACATGCCCTTGTATTATACCGGATACACAGGGTCAACACAAATTGAGAGAATACAAGTTAATCCTGGGTCTGCTCATAGCATTATTCCCAAAAGACTTCTTTATTTTCTTGGCATCCCATTAAGAAGGTTGTCAACCATGACTACGACTATATATGGCTTCAACGCTGGGAGTAGTCATCATTTGGGTAAAATTCATCTTCGTTGCCAAATTAAAGATCTGAAATCAGAAGTGACGTGTTACGTCATTGACGCCGACATATCCTACAACTTCTTATTCGGACGATCTTAGATCCGTGCTAATTGGATTGTGTCGTTCATACTCCATTAATGCTTTAAATATGTGGATGACAAGACCATGGTCAGGATGGTGTTTGCCTAAAGGAAGTCGTTCAAAGGGGTGGAGAACTACTTCACTAATTCTCTACTTTATAGAGAGAACGATAAAGTGGTAGAAAAATCGTTACTTGCTGACATCAATAGCGGCAACGAAGCGGACTCAGACTTAGGAGAAGATCCAAAGGTTTCTTTTGATGAAGAACCAATTGTAGCATATCTAAATAGTCCTGATTGTAATAATTCCACCGACAATGGTGACAAATGGGTCCTCAATGAAAATGTCAATTTGATTATTCCTTATGTTGCGATGATGTAAATAACCCTATTGATATGAGTCCTCTACACATGCCCCTACCTATGTCAACAGCGTGCATGCATATAGAAGAGAATGATGGGTCTGTATTTGTAGTTCCATCTTCCAAGAAGGACCAGTCGCCAATTAAATTTGGCAGAGCCTGACATTGGATTGCTACATCTAACGAATCAGATGAAGACTTGGAGCCCCCACATTTCTTTTACTACGCACGATCAGTGCACTATATGATGAAAAAAATGGGATACGATTTGCATCATGGTGAGGGCCTAAACTTTGAAAAAGGACGACGTATCCCTCTACATTCTTTCGTACCGAAAGGAAAGCCAACCAACTACTGCGATCAGATTCGCAGGGGGTTGGAGTACACTACTCCATCCATTCAATCTGATTTAGAATCTGAAAAGCCTCTACCATCACATTCTTTAGACTAATCGGATTGGGAATCTGACGTAAGTGTGAGGGGTGCCTTCAAGAAGCTCTTCGTCAACATGGGATCAACCAGTTAGGTGGAACCAGAAGTGGACATTGAGCTTCGACACTGATCCATCGGCTCAATAACTTGATCTTCAATGAGAAAAGCATTTCGAATAATGTGACTCTCTTATAGAAGATAAAGTAATCCAAATTGATGTGGGCGACCAAACACACCCGAAACTCATCTTCATAAGTGAAAGTTTGTCGCCAATGGAGAAGCATGACCTTATATCCCAAATAAAAGAGTATATAGATGTCTTTGCTTGGAGTTATGAAGACATGCCTGGTCCGACCCTCAGGTGGCTATGCATCGTTTCAACATCAAACTAGATGCTAAGCTGGTCAAACAACAGCAGTGACGCTTCCGACCTGATATTATGGACGCAATCAAAGCTGAGGTCCAGAAACTCATCGAATGTGGCTTCATTCGAGAGGAGCATCACTGAGACTGGGTTGCAAATATTGTACCCATCCTTAAAAAGAATGGAAAGATCTGAGTTTGTATTGACTTCTTTGATCTTAATATAACCTATCCTAAAGACAATTTTCGTTACCCATCACGGATGTCATGATTGGAAACACGTGTGATTTCGAAATGATAACCTTTATGGATGGCTTTTTAGTGCATAACTAAATCAAGATATACCCAGATGATGAAAAGCATACATTATTCTGAACACCATTGGGTGTGTTTTGCTATATGATTATGCCATTTGGCTTAAAGAACGCGAGTGCCACCTACCAACATGCAATGAGTACAATCTTCCATGATCACCTACGAAAGATAGTGGCGTGTTATGCTAACGACATTGCAATCAATAGTCGTGACAAGAATAACCATCTCCATGATTTGAGAATGATGTTCGATCTCATGCAGGCTCACCAGCTAAAGATAAACCCGACAAAGTCTTTCTTGGCCTGGGATTCCTTATCATGTCCAAAGGAATTCATCTTGATCCCGATAAGATCAAAGCCATTCAAGACATGCAGCCTCCAAAGAATCTCAAAGAACTCAGAGGCCTTCGAGGCAGGCTAGCTTACCGTAGGTTTATCGTAAACCTATCGGGTCACTATCAACCATTTATGTGACTAATGAAGAAGGGCATATCTTTTGTCTGGAATGACACATATCAAAAAGCTTTTGAGGATATTAAAGCATACCTCACTAAGTCTTCAGTTATGCCATCTCCTATTTTGGAGAAATCATTCTTACTTTATGTAAGAGCCACGGACCACTCTTTAGGCGCTCTACTCATATAGAAGAATGATGAAGGTGCCGAACAAACCATCTATTATCTTAGCAGAATCTTAATTGGGGCTAAAAGTCATTACAACCCAGTCCAGAAAGAGTGCCTTGCTCTTGTCTTCGCCATCCAGAAGATGCGACATTACTTGGTCGGTAGACTGTTCATGTCATTTCAAGAGTCAATCCTCTTCGGATCCTTATGATAAAGCTAAGTTCTCTGGACTCCAGGTTGACTAATTGGGTCACACAGTTGTCCCAATATGATATAACTTTTATATCCCAGAAGGCCATCAAGTGTTAAGCCATAGCAGAATTCTTGGCAGCCCATCCAATTCTATAAACTTCAAAGCTACATGAAGATATTTTGGATAAAGTTATCGAAGCCAACATGACTTCAAGCGATGATGTATAACAGCTGTTCTTCAATGATGCATCAAGAATAGGACCAAAAGGCAACATTGTTGCCAGAGTGGGGGTAATATTTATCTCATTCGAGAATCACGTCCTTTCTCGTGCATTCTCACTAACAGAAACTTATTCCAACAGTATAACCAAGTACAATGCTTTGCTCATTGGCCTCTAACTTACTCAACAAATGGGGGTACAATACCTTGAAGTTTATGGCGATTCCAAGTTGATCATCAACCAAGTTAAGGGTGAATATGAGGTCTGTTATGAAGACCTCATACCTTATCACCATGTAGTCATTCAGTTGGCTAATACATTTGAAGGCTTCTACATCAATCATTGAGCGGGGGAAAATCATGCACAAAAAGTGTATATTTTGAAATCAATATTTAAAGTGTGTATGCTTTGGCTTCTTCGATACTTCTGTTATAGCATAGAGGCTAAACGGGTCGAATATAAAGGGATGGGAAGTGCTAGAAACTTTACTGGTATGTTCATGTGTGTGTTAAAGTTTCTTCAACGTTTTAAAGAATGAAAATAAAAAAAAACAAAAAATGGAAAGAGAAGAGTACGGTAAAACATGAAGAAGTGGGAAACATAAAAGAAATGATTTTTGTGATTTTTGTTTATATATCTAAAACAAAGTAAAAAGAGAAAAAACTCATGGCTACAAACTACTAAAGGTTCCTCTAACCATGCTAACCTCTTAGTGATAGTTACTTTACATGTATCCTTGGCCATCACTAGTCCTTGGTTCAAGAGCATTTCAAATAACTCATATATTAACTTTCATATCCCAACTCAACAAAATAAGTGCAAGCTACACTTAAACCATCAAAACTAAACTAGAGTAAGCATGGAATAAAGTAATGTTAGCTTGTTAGAGAGTTAAATTAGAGCGTTAGAATCCATCATTATAAGCCATCAATAGCTCTTGCAAGAGTAAGGCCAAGTAAAGGCTATTAGATTCATGTGGATTATCAAGTAAGAAGTTAGCAAGTTAGTGCTTAGTAGTTAGTTGTCATGAGAGAAAATTAACTAAGCATGTAAAAGGAGTTAAGAGAAAAAAACAAAGAGAGGTAAAGAGAAAACCTTTCATAAATTGTTACCTTCCATTACAAGCACTCTTACTTTCCACCCATGTATTACTCTCTTTCCTAATACAAGATCTACAAGAAATAAAAAATATAAAGGAGGAAGAAGAATAACAACTAACCTAAACTATCTTAAACTACAATATGGAGAAGAAAACATAAAAAGTATCCTAAAAATTACTCAAACTCCTCCCTACTCAACTCTGGAAATCCCAGGGTATATAGGCGAAAGGGGGCACCAGGATACCTGTACGGAGTAGTGCGATCAAATCACTGTGCGCAGCTCCATGACATTGCTATGAAAATGTGACAATTGTCACGTTTTCGCAACACATCTAGGGTGGCGCGCGCGGCGTCGCTACTGCGTGCCCCTGTTTGTCCCCTTATCGGCTGTACTCTTCCTGAAATTCAGATTTGGGCCCCCGATTTTGATGAAACCATCCTCCAAGGTCAATGCCTATTCTTGTAGGCTTTTAATCACCAATTAAATGAGATTTTTGGCTTCTTCTTCATTTTATTCCATGGACCTAGAAACACACAAGAAAGGTATTATTAACAGAATTTAATATTAAATAAATGTGAAGATGTGGTATGAAATATGAAATTTTAGAGACTAATCCCACCCCCACAGTTATCCTTTGTTTGTCCCAAGCAAAACAGAAAACTAACTAAGAAGATTATTGCACCATTTTCGCAGGTGACGCGATTGCACTGAGCATGTGCAACAAACCATTAAACCTCTAGGTTTCCTCTAGAGGAGGAGTTTTATCTCCTGAGAGTTTTCAGCAGATTATGCCCACAAAATCTATAAAGAAAGAAATCAAATATTAGTATTTTGAAAACACATTTTTAAAATAGAGAAAATTTTTGAAATATTTTTGCGAAAATTTAAGTGATCCAAGGTCATACGTTAACCAGAAATTATTCTTCCTTAAACTTAGTCTAAATGCAAAACTTGCTATAAATTAATATAAGAATTTAAAATTGAATTGATTCTTTGATCTTTCATAAAACTTTTAGAAAAATATGCGCTTTGTGGACTGTGAAGATTTTTAGGATATTGACTAAACTTTCATGCCATTTATTTTTTTTCTTTATTTTTTCTCATAGTTTTCTTAGGCTTTCTTACTTACTCGGGTAGTGAGCCTTTAGCCGATGACTCCCAAACCAGATAGTTTTAAGGCACCAGATGAGAAAATATCTCTTAAACTTAAGGACTCGAGTAAACAAGGCCAAAACTAAAGGGAATTATTTTATTTTTGTCCACCATTTTAGGCGTGAATAATCTTTCTTCCTGAGGCATAATTACCCAACTTCAATAAGTAGTTTTTATTATCATCATTTTTTTATATTTTTTATGACACTTTCAGTCTTTGTTTCAATGCCAAAAAATTATGTAAGTGTGAAGTGCATATATCTAAGGTAAAAAAATTCAAGATCAAATTATCTTTCCAATCTTACTTCCTTATCCTAAAATTTAAAAAAGATCTATTATTTTAACTCGGTTTAAAAATTCATAATTTTAGGTCTTCCTAATTTTTAAGATAATATTAATTTTCTTAAAAATAAATTAAAACTATTTCCCTTATTTCAAAAAGTTTTGTAAAATGAAAAGAAAAGAGTTTCTATACAAAAGAAAATTTTAAAAATTTTCTAAAAATAAGTGTAAAAGAAAGAAAATTTAAAACAACCTACGTTAGTAAATCCTCCCCAACACTTTCTCATGCATTATCTTTAATGTAACGTGAATGTGTATATGGATGAAACAAATAGAAAGGGAAGAAAAATTACCTCATGGTGGTGGCTCCGGTGGTGATCTGATTGGGCCAAGTGTTGCTACCCAATTCAAAAACTATAAATCTTGTATAAACCCACCAGTGACCTCTCTAATACGACCCAGTAAAAGAATGATTGAGTGGATGGTCTTATTTAAAAAATTATCCCATCTAATTTTCAATTTTTAAAAATAATTACTGAGTCATTTTCTTTAACATCCTTGTACAATAATGAAGTGTGATTTTGGGAGATGATTAATTTGGACTCAAATAGAACAGAATATCAACTCTGAATTTGACTCAGATCAAGTCGAGATTCAAAAGGGAAAATCGAAATTGGTTCAAAAACGGGGTCCAAACTAAAAAAATTGATGTTCACACACTTTTCCCATCAATAAAGTGTGATCATAAGATATTGGTGATTCTATTTCATGGTGTACTAGTACAGGATTCAATGTTGACTTCAAAATAGAGAAAAAAATCTAGTAAAGATACCAGAGTCATTATTGAACCAAAAAGTGAAATGGAATTACCAACTTGAGGTTCAGGATTACTTTCAAGCTCAGGTTCAATTTTAGGAAAAGGATAACTTGCCAAAATGTCAAGGTGAAAATTTTGGGCAAGTTCAAATGGATGTAATGAAATTGAATCTTGATTTTCATCCATGGAAGGAATGTGAATGGGTGAAATGATCGATTCAAGTTCAGGAATCATGAGAATCAAAACTGGCTCAAAAATGTTACTTAGTTTAGGTAACACTACAGGAGTCAATATTGATTCAAGGATTGGAATTGAATCGCTAAATTGAATCTCAGGTTCACATTCATCTTCAAGTTCAATTTTAGAAATTGGATAACTTATCAAACTATCAAGAATTTGATGTTAGGCAAGTTCAGGTTGGTATGATGAAATTGAAGATAGAGAAATGACATTATTCTTGAGTCATATGAACATCTGATGGATATGAGAGCTCAATCATATTTTGCATTATTCACTCGGTTTCTTACATGAATTCCATAGTTTTTTTCCTATAGTGATTTTTTTGAGTGGTTCTGGAAAAGAACTATATGAATTTTGAAAATTTTGTGGACATGATGAGGCCACCATATTTTCAAATTATTTTTGAGCCTCTATCACTTCTTCCAAACTCCTTTGCAATGATGATTTTTCTACAGTTGGTGGTTCAAGAAAAAGAGGACGTGAAGCAAAATTGGGGAATGAATATTGTGAAAATTGTAGATAATATGGTTGAAATTTTGACTTAGGGGGAGGAAAATTCCCATGAACTCTGTGAAGAGTGAAAGTTATTTTAAAAATTATAGTAATAGGATTGGGGATATGGGTCATATTAAGTCGGATAATCCCAATCCAGTATATATGGTTGGTTCGTGTTGTATATAGCCTGGTAGGAGTTATCCGAGTCAAATGAGATTGGAGTGAAATATGGATTCATATTAAGATTGAGAAAATAGTTGTTGTTAAAATCCATTTCACAATTTATAAAAAGAAAACAAAAAAACAAAGAAACAAAGAAAAAGAAAAAGAAAACAAGCCTATGCTATGATTGATTTAGACCTAGACGATCTAACTGATTAGACTATCCACCTGGGGTACATTGTTAGAATCTAACCATAAGTTAATTGGCCAGGTTAGGGCAAGATCAGTGGGAGGTATCCGTGCCAGAGCAACGGGCCTAATTATGCCAAACTACTATTCGTCGAAGTTTCGCCTCCCAATCCCCAACCTTGGATACCATTTGATAAGAGTTAACTTCTAACAACTTCCCCCTTAGGTCAATCTCCTAAATGAGTCCGAGATGTCCCTAGGGGCCAACGTCTAGCAAATTTTATTTAGGCTTAGGTTGTATGAGTGGGGAGGTAATGTTTGGGCTAAGGAAGGGTAGTGACTTCTCCACCTCATCTTGTATTGGTTTTTGCCCTTAAGTTCAATTCGTGCAAGTATGCAATATAGAAAAGAATAAACACACAAGGCGAGTAAATCACCCACGTGTTTGTCCTAACTATATGCAATGCAATATGTGTACCTCCATCAAGATCACCACAACACAAGAACAAAATACAGTATATTGGAATTGAATCGACATGTGCCTAGTGCAATTGTTTAAACCATTTTAAAGCATTCAATTTCTATATTTTAGTTCTTAAATTATTATAGGGCACAGGTGACAGAAACTTCCAACAGAATATAATAATATATAAGAATTTACCTAACCACATAACAGCAAGTGTAGACTTTTTGCAATGTTAAAAAACTGACTTGCACACTAGAACAAAGAAGAAAAGTTAACAAAAATGTGAAATTAAATCGTTCCCATCCCCCGCAACGGCACCAAAATTTGATCAGGGAAAAACTGTGCACAAAAAGTGTATGTTTTGAAATAAATATTTAAAGTGTGTATGCTTTGGCTTCCTCGATACATCCGTTATAGCATAGAGGCCAAACGGGTCAAATCCATAGGAACAAGAAGCGATAGAAGCTTTACCATTATGTTTACGTGTGTGTTAAAGTTTCTTCAATATTTTAAAGAATGAAAAGAAAAGAAAACAAAAAGTGAAAATAGAAGAGTACAGTGAAACACAAAAAAGTGAGAAATATAGAAGAAATGGTTTTTGTGATTTTTATTTGTATATCGAAAACAAAGTAAAAAGAGAAAAAACTCATGGCCACTAACTACTAATGCTCCACTAACCATGCTAACCTCTTAGTGATAGTTGCCTCACATGTATCCTTGACCGTCACTAGTCCTTGATTCAAGAATGTTTTAGAGCATAACCCATATGTTAACTTTCACATTCGAACTCAAAAAAACAAGTGCAAGCTACACTTAAACCATCAAAACTAAACAAGAGTAAGCATGGAATAAAGTAATGTTAGCTTGTTAGAGAGTTAGGATGTTAGAGTGTTAGAATCTATCATCATGAGCCATCAATGGCTCTTGCAAGAGCAAGGCCAAGTAGAGGCTATTAGATTCATGTGGATTATCAAGTAAGAAGTTGGTAAGTTAGTGGTTAGTAGTTAGATGGCATGAGAGAAAATTAGTTAAGCATGTAAAAAGAGTTAGAGAGAAGAAAATAAAGAGAGGTAAAGAGAAAACCTTTCATAAATTGTCACCTTCCATTACAAGCACTCTTACTTTTCACCTATGTACTACTCTCTTACCTATTACAAGATCTACAAGAAATAAAAAATGCAAAGGAGGAAGAATAAGAACAACTAATCTAAACTACCCTAAACTACAACATGGAGAAGAAAACCTAAAAATTATCCTAAAAACTACTCAAAACACCTCCCTGTTCAGCTCTGGAAGTCCCAGGGTATATATAGGTGAAAGGGGGCACCAGGGTACCTATACGGAGTCGTGCGTCAAATCACAGCGTGTGGCTCCACGACATTGCCGCGAAAACGCGGCAATTACCGCATTTCCGCGGCAATTGCCGCGTCACCTGCTATGCTCCCCCGCTTGTCCCACTGTCAGTTGTACCTCTTGGAATCCGGATTTGGGCCCCTAGTTTTGATGAAACCACCCTCCAAGATCAATGGTTATTCTTGTAGGTTTTTAATCAAATTAAATAAGATTTTGGGCTTCTTCTTCATTTCATTCCATGGACCTAAAAACACACAAGAGAGGTATTATTAACAGAGTTTAATATTAAATAAATGTGAAGATGTGGTATGAAATATGCAATTTTAGAGATTAATCAATCATGTATCCCACCTCCAAAATACAAAGACAGATGCTCTAGTGGCGCTAGCAGCTACACTTGTTTACCTGCTGATACAATTATCAGTTTACAGTGGCCACCCAACATCTTTCTATCTGAAGTATGGTTCAGAGGTTAGCAAAGTTCATAAAACCTCGACAAACTTCAAACTAAGGGACTGGTGATTCTCAATCATTGACTATGACTTGCACGGCATATTACCCAATGACCCCAGGGAAGCAGTGTCTATTCGACGAAGGTCTAGTCAATTTTACTATGATGCAGTTGTAAAAATATTGTATTAACGTTCATACGATGGTATTTTTCTTTATTGTCTATCCAACTCAGAGGCACATGAAGTAAGCAATGAGGCTTATGATGACATATGTAGAGCTCATCAACTACGTCCAAGGCTCAAGGATCGATTGCACCGACTTGGCTATTATTGATCGACTATGATCTCCGATGCAGTCGAATACGCAAAAAGGTATAAGGTTTGTCAAATTCATGCGGATTTTATATACCAAACCCCGGAGCTGCTCCATCCCACAGTAGCAGTATGGCCACTTGAAACTTGGCGAATTGATATAATAGGATCAATCAGTCCTCCATCAGTTAGAGGTCATCGGTTCATCCTTGCGACAATAGATTATTTCTCGAAGTGGGCGGAGGCTGTCTCACTTGCTGAAGTTAAAACCACCAACGTGGTCAACTTCATTAAACATCGTATCATCCAACGACTTGGTGTCCCCAGACAGATCATCCACAATAATGGTCCCCACTTCGCAAGTCAATCGTTCTATCAGTTCTGCGACAAGTACCAGGTTCAGAATGTGACTTCAACTGCTACAACCCTACCGCCAACGGGTTAGTGAAGCATTCAATAAGACGATCATCAAGCTCGTCAAAAAGTTCATCTCCACAAGCAAATGAGATTAGAATGAGAAGCTCAGCGAATTTCTTTAGGCCTATCGAACTACGGTCCGAACCCTAACAGAAAATATGCTTTTTTCGCTGATATACGAATGTGAAGCAGCTATACCCTTGGAGATTCAAATAACATCACTTGGAGATTCAAATACCATCACTTCATGTTGCTTTGATAACCAAGATGACTGAGGAAGATAATCATCAGTTATGTCTCCAAGAATTTGAAGCCCTAGATGAGAAGCGGTTACGAGCTCAACAACGTATTGAGCTTTATTAGGCACAAATCTTAAAGGTCTTCAATGAAAAGGTCAAAGAGAGAAATTTTCAGAAGAGAGATTTGTCTTATAGCTGTCAGACGACCTATGGCCATGACACACAAGTCCAAAGACAAATTTCAACCCAAATGTGAAGAGCCATTTGTAGTAGAGACAATCTACTCAAATGGAGCATATCGTCTGTCAAATCTGAACGGCGACATGCCTCTGATGCCCATCAACGGAAAATTCCTGAAGAAATATCATCCATGATCAAGTTAACATTATACCTCTAATCATTTGGGATCCTTTCAGAGTCAAGCTGATTGAACATCAGAAGCCGATACTACACGGTGTCAAGAAAGAATTCCGTAAGGAATGTTAGTTGCTAACTGACATCCTCACGGAATTACGTAAAGCAACAAAATGATCCTAAGCCCTTAATGGTTAAGGATAGAAGAAAAGTTGTTTCTTAAGCCCAACAAAAAGTCTCGAAACTCATCATGCTGAGAAAAATAGCATGACTAGCCCAACTCAAACTATAATAGTCCCAGATAATAATAACCTCAGTTAACTTAAACTCCTTATTAATCAAATGATTATCATACCAGCAGCATCTCTTTTGTATGTAGTCACTAACCATAATGCATAACATATCCATATCAGTCTACACGACTCATCTCAATCCAAATACATGAATTAACTCAAAGTTCAATCACACAGTCATAATAAGATTTTGGCTTGACATCACCTACTTATCAAGTCCATAGAGCAGATAGATCTCGCTACTAATATCCACTGTAATATGTGCTCAAAAGTACCCCTCTCGGCATCCATAAAATAACTCAGAATTTCTATAACTCTAACTAATCATAGTCATTACAAACTAACTCATTTTTACATCAATATATCTAACAAGAATAATACATGCTCCAAATACATATCAACTAAAACTATGAATATGTATAATAAAATCTTTCAAAATAATAACACATCACTATATCTGTGATACGTTTACTAATAATGAAACTGTTGGCCCAAGGTTACAATCAAATAGTTTTAGAGTTTTGATAATCACAAAACATATATGTTATTTGTACTAATTAAGTAAGTGTTTAAGATTGTTTCAGGGTTCTAAAGATTCAAGATGTTTTCTTCCCTAAAGGAATGTGGTGATGACTCAAATACGGGATCAAGAATTCAAGTTATCCAACGATGTAAATGGGAAAGCCCGAGTCGAAGACCTTGTAGTCTCCTAAACCCTTGTAAAAGTTTTTAGTATATTAAAAGTAAGGATATGATATATGTGCTCAAGAAGTTACACACACAAAAATACACTTTTCAAAATACAAGTTTTTAGTTAGTATTGATTTTTTGATATTAATACATGTTTCATAAATTCTTCAAATTTTTATATCAAGTTTAGAACATGACTATTATATCCTATACTATGCTTCACTACCCTCAAAGTATTTCAAAATATTTTAAAAATATTTTCAAAGATCAAAAATCTGTTTCTAATTCAGTTCAAGCCATTCCGGGCCTTATGGCCATGGCGTGCACGTCTGTGCACGTCTGCCGATCGATCGGACCGGTCGACCGTCAGACCCTGCGGTCGACCGACCGGTCGACTGACTGCATGACCCTTACTCTCAGGTTTTGCTAGTCAACCGGGCCGGTCGACCGGCAGTTCAATTTCTGTTTTACAAATAACCTACAGTCGACTGGGCGATCGACCGAGCCAACGGCTAGTTACCAAGTGGCTTGCCAGTCGACCGGTAATTGGCCAAATTGGCTCTAACGGCTCTATTTTGATTCTGTTTTATTTTTTATGAATTTCAATGGCTATTTCTTATTTCCAAGTGGCTAAACTCACCCCTAATGACCTAGTATCACTTATGAATAGTATTTATCTATTCCCTATAAATAGAGGTCATTGGTTTTTGGTTTTACACAAGAAAAATATCCAAGTTTTTAAGTTTTCAAGAGAAGAAGTGTTTCATTGCTTTCCATTTTTAAAATGCTTTCAATTGCAAAATTTTTCAATTGGTTTCAAGTCTTCTTAACTTCTACTACTGAAATTTTTCTCTCACTTCACTTCTTGAGCCAAAAATCATACTCCACTCTATATAAGTTGTAAGAGAGAGTTTATGATCTTCCTAGATCACCAAGTGACTTATATTCTTTGAGTTGTGGTTCCTCTTGTGTAAGGATTGTATTGTTGGAGTTCGGTATTCTGGTCTTGTGTAGACCAATTGTAATCCCTTGGGTGTAAGTTCCTGTGTGAAAGTTTTCTTTTGTGAATTTAGTGAAAATCCTTTATAGTGGTGAAGGTGGGGACGTAGAGCAGTGGCTCGAACCTCGAAATAAATTCTATTATGTTTGTAATTGTTTTCCTTCTTGCTCTTTGTTGTCTTACATTCTTATACTTGTGCTAACACTTGCTTTGTCTTCATTATTGCATTCATTTCATATTCTTGCATTTTCAATCTATACTCATATCAATAAGGAAGCAATTAAGCACCTCAACTCATAATCTAGAAGAATCAAAGAGGAGAAGTTTTAGAGCCCTTCACGGGGAATTCGACTTCAATTTCTTGTTTTAAGTGACCGCTTGCATCATTCATCTTAACTTGTTTAAAAAGAGTATTAGATTAGTATTAACACCTTTTCACCCCCCTCTAGATATTTTAAATTGATATCATAGCTTTGGTCTCTAGGTTCTTGGCTTAACATCCTTAGAGAGATTCTAAATTGCTAATCATATTTTTCATATTTCATCTTCATACACATTAGTATAGATGACCGAAAGTATTAAGACCCCACTCAAGTTTGATAGCCTTAACTTTCTCATATGGAAGGTTAAGATGACCGTATTTTTGCAATCCTTAGGAAGCCGGTTGCAAAGGCGGTGACAAAACCTTTTAGCGCACCCCTTGGTGATGAGGACACTTGGTCCGATATTGCCACGAAAAAGTTTGACGCAAATGCTAGGGCACACTATGCCTTGCTTCAAGCTCTAAATGATGATGACATTGCTAGAGTCATACATTACAAATTCGCATATGAGATTTGGACTCACCTATTAGTCACTCATGAGGGAACATCATAAGTAAAGAGGGCTAAAGTTGACCTTTTATGTTCCCAATATGAAAACTTCTTCACGCAAGAAAATGAATCTATTGATGATATGGTTACTAAATTTACAAAAATTACTAATAGTCTTACTTCTCTAGGTGACGGCATCGACAACGATCAAAAAGTGAGGAAGATGATTCGTGCACTCCCACCTTCTTGGGAAGTCAAAACTACAACCTTGAAGAAGCTCAACGACAAAGAGGAAATGGAGCTCATTGCTCTCATTGGGAACCTCAAGACCCATGAGATAGAAAGAAAGGCTAGGGAAGATATGGCTCCTCCAAAGAAGAAAGTAATCGCTTTCAAAAGCTCTTCCACCTACTCCGACGAAGATGATGAAGATCTTTCTCTTCTTGTGAAGAACGTTCGGAGAATGTACAACAAGGCAAAATTTCAAAACAGAAGGAAATGACAAGGAAAGAAGAAAGAAAATCATTTGCTTCAATTGCCAGAAGCCGGGGCACATCGTTGCGGACTGCCCGAAAAATAAGGGCAAACCCTCCACCTCCAAGAAACCATACAAGAAGAAGGCCTTAAAGGCTACATGGGATTCAGAAAGTGAATCCGATGAAGAAATTGACACGGCCCACATGTGTTTCATGGAAAATGAGAACACAAATAAGGTAACCCTCAAATCATCTATTGACAATTGTGAATTATCTATGAATGAATTAGGAGAAGTTTTTGAAAAACTATCTCAAAATTATGATTTTCTTAAAAAGAAATATTTAAAATAAAAAGCAAAAATGAAACTCTTAACAACAAAGTTTTCATTCTCACAAAAGAAAAAGATGAATTGTTTTCAACTCTCGCCTCTACTCAAAACGATTTTGATTCTTATAAAATCTCTTGTAAAGCAAAATTTCCTCAAATAGATAAAGATGAGATTTTCATGCTTAAGAACAAAATTAACACTTTTGGAGAAGTTTTAAAGAAATGTGAATTTGATAAATCTAGATTAGAGGCTACGTTTCCTAAGAAACATATCCCAAAGAAATAATCACATGCTACACACACCCATGTTCATAAATCACAACATTCAAACACATATCATGCTAAACACCCAAAATATGTTCACACTCTACACACTCATCATGCATTCATGTATGGTAAAATTTATGCATGCACATATTGTGACCGAAAGGGTCATTTGGCTAAATTCTGGTATGATAGAATAAATGCATCTAATAATCATGTTTGGGTTCGTAATGCTAACATACAAGGACCCAAGAAAATTTGGGTACCAAAGTCAACGAATTTGTCACATGATGTAGGTACACTCTAAAGCTCTAAGACGTAGGGAGAGGTGGTATCTTGATAGTGGTTGCTCAAGGTACATGACATGAAATATCAACAACTATGCAACCCTATCAAGATACTATGAAGGTGGCACCATCACCTTCAGAGACGACTCCAAAGGAAAGATTGTTGGTATAGGTAACATTAAACTTGGTTCATCTCCTATGATTGAAAATATTGCTTTAGTTGATGGCCTCAAGCATAATCTCTTGAGTATTAGTCAACTTTGTGATAAAGATTTTAAGGTAATTTTTGATAACATAGCTTGTAATATTTTTTATAGACAAACTAATACATGTATACTTTTCGATTTTCGTGAAAATAATGTATACATAATTGATATGTCTAATATGCAATGTAATGCCACTTGTTTGAATGCCTTCAATGATGACTCTTGGTTGTGGCATAGGAGACTAGGCCATATATCTTTTGACCATCTATCTAGAATAAACAATAAGGAAGCGGTAAAAGGTGTTCCTTACTTGAAATTTGAAAAGGACCGCATTTGCGATGCGTGCCAACTTGGGAAACAAACTAGGTCCTCTTTCAAATCCATCAAGAATATCATGATATTACGACCTTCGGAGTTAATTCATATGGATTTGTTTGGTCCTACTAAAACCAAAAGTCTAAGTGGAAATCGTTTTGCTTTTATTTTGGTTGATGATTTTTTCGTTTTACTTGGGTTTTCTTTTAAGAACACAAAAATCAAATCTTTTCACATTTTCAAACATTTAGAAAAAGAGTTAAAAAGGAAAATAATTCTTCAATTTTACGAATAAGGAGTGATAGAGGTGGTGAATTCAATAGCCAAACCTTTATCACTTACTGCGAAGAAAATGGAATTAAATAAAATTATCGTGTCCTAGAACTCCACAACAAAATGGAGTAGTTGAGAGGAAAAATTGAACATTACAAAAAATGGCTAGGACTATGATAAATGAATACGATCTCCCTCAATATCTATGGGCCGATGTCGTAAACACATCTTGTTACATATCGAATAGGGTTTCTTTTGCAAAATACTTCTAAAACTTTTTTCGAAATTTACTATTCAAGAAAATCAAATGTTTCTTATTTTAACTTTTGGTTATAAGTGTTTTGTTTTAAATACTAAAGATAATTTAAGTAAGTTTAATGCAAAATCCTATGAAACTATTTTTGTTGGTTAATCTAACACTAGTAAAGCTTATAGAGTCTTCAATAAATCAAATATGACTATTAAAGAATCTATACATGTAAAGTCTGAGGAATCTACTGTTTTTATTGAGAATATTGTAGAAATAGATTCATTAGGTGAAGATATGGAGAGGATTACTTTGAAAGACTCACCTCTACAAGAAGACAAGCCAAAGGTTGATGTGCAAAGTGAAGTTCAAGAAGTTGAAATGGAGCCACCATAACCACTTTCAAAGGATCAGAGATTCACTCCACATCATCTCAAGGATCCAATTTTAGGTGAAGTATCAAAAGGGGTAACTACTCGTTCCAAACTTCATGATCTTTGTGGCCATTATGCTTTTATTTCTTATTTTGAACCAAAGAACATCCTCGAAGCCGAGGGCAACTCATATTGGCTGCTTGCCATGCAAGAGGAACTTAACCAATTTGAGCGCAATCAAGTTTGGCATCTTATTCCTAGATCCCATGATAGACCAACAATTGGCACTAAATCAATTTTTAGAAACAAGATGGATGAGTCGGGCAATATTGTTAGGAATAAAGCTAGGTTAGTGGCCCAAGGTTACACCCAAATCGAAGAAATTGATTTTGAGGAAACTTTGCACCCGTAGCACGGCTTGAAGCCATACGGATAACATTTGCTTTTGCCTCCTATAAAGATTTTAAACTTTTTTAAATGGATGTCAATAGTGCATTTTTAAATGAGTTTATTGAAGAGGAGGTGTATGTTAAACAACCCCCTGGGTTTGTTGATCATACACATCCGGATTTTGTTTTCAAACTAGACAAAACTTTGTATGGTTTAAAACAAGCTCCTAGAATTTGGTATGAAAGACTCTCATTATTTCTTATTTCTAATGATTTTGCTAAAGGAATAATACATACCACTTTATTTACTAAGCATGTTAAAAATGATATTATTATTGTTCAAATATATGTTGATGATATTATATTTGGTTCTACTGATGAAAAATTTTGCAAAGATTTTGAATCATGTATGAAGAAGGAATTTGAGATGTCTACGATGGGCGAGCTTAACTACTTCCTTGGTCTCCAAATCAAGCAAAGGAGTGATGGGATTTTTATAAATCAAGCCAAGTATAAGAAAGAACTCATCAAGAAATAAGACAAGTAAGACTCCCATGGCTACTGCCATAAAACTTGATAAGGATGAACAAGGTATAAATGTAACCATTAAACTCTATCGTAGCATGATTGGTAGTTTATTATATTTAACGGCTAGTAGGCCAGACATTATGTTTAGTGTGTGTTTTTGTGCTCAATTTCAATCGTGTCATAAAGAGTTCAATTTGATTGCGGTAAAACGCATTATTCGATATCTTAAGGGCAATATTGGAATGGGTTTGTGGTATCCGAAAATCAGACAATTTTTCATGACGAATTTTTTGGATGTTGACTATGCGGGTTGTAGAGTGGATAGGAAGAGTACTAGTGGAACATGTCAGTTTCTAGGAAATTGCCTTATTTCATGGTCTTCTAAGAAGTAAAATTCTGTAGCCCTCTCAACCGTCGGGCGGAGAATGTTACAGCAGGGGCTTGCTGTGCTCAAGTCCTTTGGATGAAACATACTATCCTTGACTATGATTTGCATTATGACCATATTAAAATATTTTGTAATAATACTAGTACTATTCATATGACTAAGAATACAAATCAATATAGTAAGACAAAGCACATTGACATTCGATATCATTTTCGTAGAGATCATTATGAGAAAGGTGATATTAAAATTGATTATTTTTTCACCGATTTTTAACTTGCCGATATTTTTACTAAACCAATAGATTATAATAATTTTCATTTATTTGTGGTAAATTAAATGTTTGTGTTATGGACTCATGATAGTTTTTCAAATACTCTTAGAAAATGTTTTATTGGCTTAACCCTTTTTGATGCATGACAAAAAGGGGGAGAAGTATATTTGAGTTATTATTTCTTTCTTATGCTACAATTCATGTTTGTTAAAATCATTTGAGTTATCATTTCGCTCTTATGCTACAATTCATGTTTGTTTCATTTTTTTTTGAAAGGATATATTCTTTTCTTATACTTGTTAGATAGCATGATTTGAGGGGGAGTTTTTTCAAGCTCCTTACATTTTTGTTTTAAAATAACTCATATGTTTTGTCATCATTAAAAAGGGAGAGATTATTGGCCCAAGGTTACAATCACCCGATTTTAGAGTTTTGATGATCACTAACATTTATAGTTATTTGTACTAATTAAGTTTAAGTGTTTAAGATTGTTTCAGGGTTCTAAGGATTCAAGATGTTTTCTTCCCTAAAGGAAGGTGGTAATGACTCAAATACAGGATTAAGAATTCAAGTTATCCAACGATACAAATGAAAAGCCCGAGTTGAAGACCTTGTAGTCTCCTAAACCCTTGTAAGAGTTTTTAGTATGTTAAAGAGTAAGGATATGATATATGTGCTCAAGAAGTTACACATACAAAAACACACTTTTCAAAATACAAGTTTATGGGTAGTATTGGTTTTTAGATATTAATATATGTTTCATAAATTCTTCAAATTTTTATATTAAGTTTAGAACATGAATATTATATCCTATACTATGCTTTACTACCCTCAAACTATTTGAAAATATTTTAAAAATATTTTTAAAGATCAAAAATCTGTTTCTAATTCATTTTAGGCGATTCCGGTCGAACGGGTGGTCGACCGTAGTTGTTTCAGGCCAACACGGTCGATCGGCTGGTCGACCAGGCCTTATGGCCGTGGGCGTGCACGTCTGACGGTCGACCGGACCGATCGACTGTCAGACCCTGCGATCGACCGACCGGTCAACCGACTGCATGACCCTTACTCTCGAGTTTTGCTGGTCGACCGGGCCGGTCGACCGATAGTTCAAATTTCTGTTTTAAAAATAACCTACGGTCGATCGGGCGGTCGACCGGGGCCAACGGCTAGTTGCCATGTGGCTTGCCGGTCGCTCGGTAACTGGTCAGATTAGCTCTAACGGTTCTATTTTGAATCTGTTTTGTTTTTTATGGATTCTAACGGCTATTTCTTATTTCCAAGTGGTTAAACTCACCCCTAATGACCTAGTATCACTTATGAGTAGTATTTATCCATTCCCTATAAATAGACGTCATTGGTCTTTGGTTTTACATAAGAAAAATATCCAAGTTTTCAAGAGAAGAAGTGTTTCATTGCTTTTCATTTTTAAAGTTCTTTCAATTGCAAAATTTTTTAGTTGGTTTTCAAGTCTTCTTAACTTCTACTACTGAAATTTTTCTCTCACTTCTCTTTTTGAGCCAAAAATTATACTCCACTCTATAGAAGTTGTAAGAGAGAGTTTGTGATCTTTCTAAATCACCAAGTGACTTATATTCTTTGAGTTATGGTTCCTCTTGTATGAGGATTGTATTGTTGGAGTTGGGTACTCGGATCTTAGGTAGACCAATTATAATTCCTTGGGTGTAAGGTTCATGTATAGAGGCTTCCTTTGTGAATTTAGTGGAAATCCTTCATAGTAGTGACAGCAGAAACGTAGAGCAGTGGCTCGAATCTTGAAACAAATTCTATTGTGTTTGTGATTGTTTTTCTTCTTACTCTTTGTTGTCTTACATTCTTATACTTGTGCTAACACTTGCTTTGTCTTCATTATTGCATTCATTTCATATTTTTACATTTTCTGTCTATACTCATATTAATAAGGAAGCAATTAAGCACCTCAACTCATAATCTAGAGGAATCAAAGAGGAGAAGTTCTAGAGCCCTTCATGGGGAATTCGGTTTCAATTTCTTATTTTACGTGACCGCTTGCATCATTCATCTTAACTTGTTTAAAAAGAGCAGTAGATTAGCATTAACACCTATTCACCCCCTCTAGGTGCTTTCAAGTAACTTCTCTACAAAATGCCTGAGGCCTAAGCTCGGCCTCTATCTCGCCGCAACCTGAAAACATGAAACTGGGAGGGAGTGAGCTCATAGCTTAGTGAGGAGAGTAAAAGAAAGATCAAGAAAATGATATACATGTCACAGTAAAATTAAGCATGTTTTTTTTCAAATGGTAAGGCGAATATGGATAAAGAGAAGAAACAATTATATCAATGTAAACAATCAACCCAACTATCTCTATAGTTTGCAAAATGACCTGGCTTTTTCGGTCAGTGACTCTATAACTTAAATCTCTGCACTGTAATTTACATGGTTTATGAGTTGTATCAAATACTCTAATTTAGTGACCTAATTTATTACCGGATTCATTTCATGTGTACATAATCCATACGCTATACACGATGGTACACCAATCAAAATAAGTTAATCCAGATAAGACATATATCACAAAATATACTTATATATTGTATATCGTATCACCCTTCAAATACTGCATGGATTAATCCATACACTTCCACTCATCATATAATATTTTATTATCTCTTATAATAAAGCAGAGTTTCACGGTCTTGTATAAAAAACAAGCATACAATACTATTCATTTTGAATAAGCACATCTTACTTTATGACACACGGCCCATCTTATACCTCGCCTTCACACCTACCAGCTCCCATTGGCCCCTTCATTCGTTTAACAACACACAATATCATACCCCGTCTTCACATCTACCAGCTTTTACTGGCCTCATCCTTCAAAATATATATATACAATATAACTACATCGTCTTCCTCTTCTACCGGCTCCTGCCAGCCCTTTCCTTCAAATATATACACAAAGCAACAAAACCGTCTTTACACCTACCAGCTCTCGCTAGCCACTTTCTTCGTTTGTAAAAATAACACGATATGCATACACAACATCACATATATATCAATTATCAATGTAACACACATAGTGTCAGTCACATTATGATATAGTTTTTCTAACCACCAATCATTTAATTGATATGTCACACATGATCAAATTCGTGTAACTAATAGGTACATACTAGCATTCAGCATACATACTCATTTGCTTGTTGGTACACTCCACACTAACAAGTTCATACGTGTAACTAATAGGATCCATTTAAAGCCCACCAAATTCTGAATTAATTCAGAATAAATTCGAAATGAAGAAATCAGGGCTATATCTTGGCATATCAAGAGGTTGAGAAAAATCCTCCCTGAATCGAGCGATTGAAGCCACACAATCAAAGGCTGTTTTATCAACGTTTGGAGCAGAAACAAGAAAACCAGCAGAAGATACGGGCCAAATACCAAACCATAGATCTCCCCCCTTTTGGTGTGGCCACCTGGCCACACCAGGGCCGCGAAAACGCGGCCCAAGCCGCGTTTTCGCGGCTTGTTGGAGTTCGTTGGGGGAGCGTTTGCTCCCCCAATCTTCCCGGGATCCTCCTCGTTTTGTTTTAGGCTATAAATATGGGTTTCAGCAAAGAAAAATGCAGCGAAGACTAGGATTAAGTTTTGTGTTTATTTTCTTAGGATTTAGGCTCTTTGTTAGCTAGCACAAAAGTTGTAATCTTATTATTTACTTTGTACTCCAGTATCAAAACTTGTGAGAGAGAGGAATTGAGTGCTTATACTTGAAGATTGAAGTGACGTCAATACAAAAGTCGAGCCAAGTTTTCTTCCACTTGCAGTACGGTATGGTTTGCATTATTTCTATGCTTTCTTCTTCATTGTTTTTTATGAGTAACTAAACGGTTTTCTGGGCTAGCTATCATAACTCTCTCTTGTTCTTCTTCTCTTCTATTTTTAAAAGAAAAAGACCCAATGAATCATATGCATGCCTCACTTAAAAACCTTTCTTTTTAAAAGTGTTCCTGAAGGCACATGAGGATAAGTTTGCATTGTTGAACTCTCACTTCTTTCATGAAAATCTTTTGAATTTTTTTTACTTCATTCTTCCTTCTTCACGCTTGATGATTTAATATTCAAATTCTAATGATTTCTCGAAGAAAAGACTACACTCTTCCAACCATCTTATGTGCTTTGCTTAAAGCTTTCTAAAAATTAACTTTAAGTTTTGCAAATGATCACTTTAAGGCACTTGATATTTTAATGGAAGAATGAACAATTGAGTAGTGAGATAGTGAGCCCAGATTTGCTTTCTTATTATAAAACAACAAAACAACTCTCAAGCTTTCTAAATCACCTTCTCCAAAACCTTTCCTAAAAGTTGCAATTTCTCTTTTAATCATCTCTTTCTTTCCAGTCTCTTTTCCATAAAAACAAAACAAACACAATTCTTTGTTTTTAAGCAATTCACCAAAACGCTTCCATCGCATTCCTCCTCGTGGACACGACCCGTTATGTAACAGCCGAATTTTTATTGTACCTAATTTCTCCTCACCTTAAATATTAAAAAAAAAATAAAAAAAAATAAATAAAAAAATAAAAAAATAAAAAAATTTTTTGTTAAGGCATTATATGGGAGTAATCACCCTCCATAATTCTAGGCCAACAAATTAAACTTAATTAATAGACCCACTTCCCTTTTAAATGTTTTATTTAATTATTTGATTGTGGTGGCTTATGTGCATGTATTTTGGGCAAATTTATGACTTAGGTAATGGTAAAGGAAAATGTTAACATGATTCATCATATCCCCTTGATCACCAAGCTTATCCTAATACCTTTTTAGTGGTAAGTATGTATTAGGGGGGAGATTAAAGGGGCTAATATTATTAATCACCATGCTTATCCTAATATATTTTTTTTAGTGGTAAGTATGTATTAAGGGGGGGATTAAATGGGCTAATGATCCTTGAAAGTTGGGTTTCCATGTGGCACCTTGAGAGAGAGTCTTGGCCATGTGGCATCATGAAGATGCACCACCTAGTTCTTGCAATTCCAAGAAGTTGACCAAGCTTGCCTCTTCATCTTCCTCACTCAAAATTCTGCAGAAATTTTTCTCCCCATTTCCTGAAAATTTTCTTGCAATTGTGAAGAAATTGAAGCCTAAATCCCCCCATTTCATCTCATCCATAGAAATCTAAGATTTGAAACTAGGGTACCCTCTTTTTGCCCGAATTCCTACTCCTCTAGACTCTGAAGCAGAAATCCTCGAGAGGGAAGGCAGTGACGCAGGCGCACAGCAAGCAGAGCCGCAGCAGAGAGCGGGGCTCTGTTGCTTTGCCGCGGAACCGCGGCAAATAGGAGGTTTCCGCGGCAATCTGGGGGAGAGAAGGCTCGATCTTTGGGGAGGAGGTTTCTGGTGAGCTGGGGGTGAGATTTCCCACGGCCAAACAGTATTATTCTGAGGCTTAACTCTCTGTTTCAGAACATTGAAGCAAAGTGAGTAAACCTAACCATTTGGGATTATGTTATCCTATTAATGCTTGAAAAATCAGGACTTTATAATTGTGTAGGTGACCCCCAATGGTAGTATTGCTGTTTTCTTTTTGTGGTATCTTTACACTTGATGAAAATCGATGAGTATTACTAAGTTATTATGCCCTATATCATATAGTGATGTGATAAATGTATGGTATGCATGTTCTAGCTCACTAATTTGACTTAGATAAGGTAAATTAGGATCTCAAATTCGCTGTTTGGTAATTAACTTTAATTTAATGAAAATGCAAAGAGGGTATTATATGCTTGTTATGACTATACATTACATCGTGATGATATGCTTGTGTAGAACTCTTGTACTAGTATATTATGTATGCCTATTGAGCCAAATTAGCGTGTTATTTCGTTATCTCTCTCGGTTATTATCATGATAATCGATTCAAAATGAATATGATATAAACTTGAAGCTTGCTTTATGTTCACAAGAGCACATGGGGAATAATCTCTCTTTATGTCATAACTTTATGTGGTGTACTAGTGAGTACATGTGGATGATGCATATGTGCATGCGGGGTTGGATTTGGCGCATTATGACGTCACTATTATTTTGGAAAATCCAAGTACATGTTTCTTTGTTATGATACATCATTTTGGGCATGACATGTAAGTTAGTTCATATTGCTTAGTATGCATATCATAACTTTCACTTGTATGATGCATTTATCTATATGAGGAGGAAGGGGCCGTGCGGGAGCCGGTAGGAGGGGGGAAGACGGGGATTTGACACACGTATACATATATATATATATATATAGGAGGAAGGGGCCGTGCAGGAGCCGGTAGGAGGGGGGAAGACGGGGACACTTATATGTTTATATGAATTCTATATATATATAAGGAGGAAGGGGCCGTGCGGGAGCCGGTAGGAGGTGGAAGACGGGGAAATTTCATTTTGATTGAATGACATCTATAAGTGAACTGTCAAGTTGCTTTCATGATTATTAATGCTTGTGTTAAACTAGAAAGTCATTTTTGTGTGTAACGAGCCGAGTTGATGTGAGTGGGCTCATCCACGAGAACTTCTTACACATTCATACAATTATATCTTTTGTGTCATGATATAGTTAAATGCAACCTTTGATAGTGGTGTCACGTAGACCACATATGTATGGAACTTGGAACAAGTAAGGTAGCTTGAACTAGTTGTTGTTTTTGAGACTCATCGCAATTTACCTCTTCCAAACTGTTTATTTTATGAAATCATTATATCAATTCCCTATGATATGGTTTACTCATTGAGCTGTCGAGCTCATTGTATTTTCTTTACATCTTTTCAGGTTTGGATAAAGGTAAGGGACCCCTCTAATGGGAAGGTTAAGTTATGGATGGCATCATGTATTGTAGTATCATTTTGGTTTTGTGATATGATCTTACATGTGTAGGTATAGACCTATGGAAGTCTCTATTGAGGAACATGTTAAGTTGTACTTGAAGTACATTTTGTCCTTATAGTATTTGAGACCTTGGTCTTGTATGTAATATTATGTTCTGGGTTGTGAATCCTTTGGATATGTATGCTTTAAAATTTTGGAACGATGTCAATATATGGGAGTGCTAATTGTTGGATGTAACTCTTGAAATGTTGATATAAAGACTATGTTTGCAATGGAAAGAAACAAGTCATGATATATTTGTGGTTAAGAGTTGGTATATGTGATTGATAAGTAGGCCGGGTGTGCCGAAATTATTGGTGATATAAGTAGGCCTTCGAGCTGAAATCTTGATTTTTTTGTAAGTGAGAAATAAAGGAATATTAAGGATGATGCTGCCAAAATTTTTCTCAACTTATGGTTAACGGAGATAAATGTTGTTATAGGCCTAATCTTGTTTATTAGAAACTGGGCCGTTACAATTGGTATCAGAGCAGGGTTTAGGCAAGGTTAGCCTAGATAGATGTAGAATGTAGGACTGACTATGAAGTCATGTAAATGTGTACTAGAGTAAATTAGAGGTGGGGTATGAGGATGATGGTATAGTTTTAGAGTATTTGGCCCTAAAATGTAGGATATTTAACTGTTCTCCACATTTGAATGTGGGTACCCGCATACCTTAGTTCAAATGGATCTTGCAAGGGGTGCGGGCCCTTCTGTAAGAAATTTCAGTGTTATGGGACACCGGAAAGGGAGAACAATCAAAATATCACATAAGTCGGGGTCAAAACCTATTAGTAGGACAGTTATGCATAAGAGAAATTTATGAAGGATCGGCATGGTTATATAAGTGGTGAATTACTAGCATATCTTGATTTTATATTCATGCAAATTATTGCTTTGGGGAGAATTGGAAGGCACATCCGCTAATATAAATGTCTTACTTCTACAGATGGGAGATTCTGAGGTGTCTGGATCATCGTCTGACGGTCCGGAGTCGGAAAGTTTAAGTTGGATAGCGGACCCAATGGACTGGGAGTTTGAATCTGACGAGACCGATCCAAATGTCATTCTTAAGGGTTCCCCAGATGATTTAGATGCAGGGATTCACATGGGGCAAGATGAGGCGGATGACATTAATGAGGCAGAAAGTGCCATTAGAGACGCACCAGTAACTGAGGACTTGGGAGTCCTACCTAATGAAGAGATGAACCCTGACGGAAGGATTTTCGTTGGGGGTATTTGGTGGAATTCTTGCTGGGTGGAAGATATGGACCTGTACGATGATAATGAAAATTGGGGATGTGATTTTGATACTGTACTGGAGGAAGAGGAAGAAGAACCAGTAGAAGAAGAACCAATGGAAGAAGCACCAGTAGAAGAAGAACCAGTAGAAGAGGAACCAGAAGAAGAGGATCCAGAAGAGGAACCTGTGAGGGAAGATCGGGAGGAGAGCTCCTCGGGATCTAACATCACCCCTTGAAAGGAGTTTAGTTGGGTGGCATTTTTTTTGTTTTTCGTTTTTGTTTTTGAAGTAAAGGAATGTCGATTCACATGAGTATATATATATATATATTTTTTGTAAAGAAGCGGTCGTCAATAGTTACATGTATGAACCTGTATCCCTTTTTGACTGCATTGGTGTGTTTTGAATGAATGCAGCCATGCTTATGTATATGTTGCTATGAAAACGCTTTATGCATAAATGAAATCAGTGTTTTGTCGTGAACTATTCTACTTGTTATCATTGAGTTACCATTGATTATGTGCAGCTATTCTTCTAGGTATTAGATGGATTTGAATTTTCCTCCATCCGATGCCAACTCGGAGGGCAACGTCCCATTGCACAGTGCAATTGGGAGCGTCCATCCCCCGGCAAGTCAAGAAATTCTGAGTGGGCAATCTAATGTTAATCGGGAAATGCCGGACAGAATCCCAGATTGGCTGTTGCAGTTGGCAAGTGTAAACAACCCCCGTAGAGCTCTTGAACAATTTCAAAAGCTCAACCCACCAGCTTTCAGAGGAGGAGTTGACCCTATTCAAGCGGAAGAGTGGCTCCGACAAATTGAAAAGATATTGGATGTAATGGAATGTACTGAGACCCAGCGAGTATCATTCGCTTCTTTCATGTTCCAAGGAGAGGCCGAGCGCTGGTGGGAGATGGTAAAAGGAGGAGCTAAGAACTTGGGAAGGGAGATCTCTTGGAACTTCTTAGTTGCAAAGTTCAATGAAAAGTACATCCCTGGAGTAGTGAAGGACCGACTTGCGATGGAATTCCAAGAGCTGAAGCAGGAGCAATGGACAGTGAGTCAATACGAAGCTAAATTCACTCAGCTGTCCAGGTATGCTGAGAAGTTGGTGTCCGAAGAGGAAGATAGGACGAAGAGGTTCGTTAGAGGCTTGAGGCCAGAAATCAGGAGTAAGCTGATCCCTTTCCAACTGCAAGTTTACAGTCAAGCTGTAGAGAAGGCAATGGAAATTGAAAGGGATATGCAGGAGAATCAAGAAATGAGGACCAGGGAACTGCCCTATATGAAGCGCCCCCGGTATAATAATGCACCGAGTTTTGGAACTCAGTCTTTGAAGCCCGACAGAGGCACGGGATCTTCCATCATGCCCATCCAGGGAAGCAAGATGGGCACATGGCCCAAGCATAAGGGATTACCCCATTCAGCATCACCAATGTCCTCCCAACGCTCCAACTTTGCAGGAAACCGGCGGTGTCCTAGGTGCAACCAAAGTCACACCGGTAGTTGCGCCACCGGTAAGCAATGCTTTTTCTGTGGAAGAATGGGTCACATGAGGAGGGACTGCCCAAACTTACATGGATACCCAGGAGTTAGCAGAGGGACGGGAAGACCAACCATGGGAATTGCCCCTACAACAGGAGGACCAGCTACCGCCTATCGACAACCTTTCAACAGAACTCGCTCGGCCATGACACAAGCATCTGTACAACAACCAAGAGTTCAGGGGAGGATGAATGCAATCACTCAGCAGGAGGCTCGAGCATCCAATGCCGTAGTGGAAGGTACCGTCTATATATCCGATAATGTTGCTCGAGTATTGTTTGATCCTGGTGCTACACACTCTTTTATTTCTTCATCTTTTGCTGCAACTATTAACATGGACTCTGAACCCTTGAGCTATCAACTAGTGGTCTCAACCCCTGTAGGCGCCAGAGTGACCACTAGCGAGTGTTATAAGGGATGTAAAATCATCATAGGTGAGATGAATACACAGGCAGACCTGATTAAGCTAGGAGAAATGGAGTTTGACATCATCCTAGGAATGGATTGGTTGTCAACATATCGGGTTCATGTAGACTGTTATCAGAAGAAGATAATCTTTAAGTTGGAAGGGACTTCCGAAAGAGTTTATGAAGGGATGAAGAATAAAATCAGCACTCCAATCATTTCTGCCTTAAAGGCCACTAAATTATTGAGGCAAGGATGTCAAGGGTTTTTGGCAACCCTGATTGGTGAAGAGGACATGAAGATTAAGATTGAAAACATAGAAGTTGCAAGAGACTATCCTGATGTTTTTCCGGAGGATCTACCCGGATTACCCCCAGATAGAGAAGTAGAATTTTCCATTGATCTGCTACCCGGGACAAGTCCCATATCTAGGGCACCTTATAGAATGGCACCCGCAGAAATGAATGAATTAAAGGACCAGTTGCAGGAGTTGCTAAGCCTCGGTTTTATTCGGCCGAGTGTATCACCTTGGGGTGCTCCGGTATTATTTGTCAAGAAGAAGGATGGGAGCATGAGGCTGTGTATAGATTATCGAGAGCTGAACAAGGTCACTATCAAGAATCGATATCCATTGCCGAGGATTGATGACCTATTTGATCAACTTCAGGGTGCCAGCGTATTTTCCAAGATAGATCTAAGATCAGGATATCATCAGTTAAAGATCAAGCCGGAAGATGTTTCTAAGACTGCCTTTCGGACCAGATATGGCCATTACGAATTTTTAGTAATGCCATTTGGCTTGACCAATGCTCCAGCAGCATTTATGGATTTGATGAATAGAATTTTCCAGCCATATCTAGATCAGTTCGTAGTGGTGTTCATTGATGACATACTGATCTATTCAAAGAGCAAAGAGGATCATGAAAGACACTTGAGGATAGTATTACAATTATTGAGAGAGAAGCAACTTTATGCAAAGCTTAAGAAGTGTGAGTTCTGGCTGAACGAAGTTGGGTTCTTGGGTCACATCATAAATGAAGAAGGAATATCAGTGGACCCCGCAAAGATCGAGGCGATAAAGGGATGGCCTCAACCTACCACTGTCACTGAGGTGCGAAGCTTCCTAGGATTGGCTGGGTATTACCGGAGGTTTGTAGAAGGATTTTCTAAGATAGCTGCACCCTTATCCCAGTTAACTAAGAAAGGCCTCAAATTCCATTGGGGATGATCAGCAGAAAAGTTTTCAAGAACTAAAAGATAAGTTAACATCGGCTCCAATCTTAGCCATGCCCATTGGAAACGACGGTTATGTTGTCTTCAGTGACGCATCAAAGTCAGGCCTGGGTGTGTATTGATGCAAAATGGGAGAGTAATTGCATATGCTTCTAGACAACTAAGGAACCATGAGAAGAATTACCCTACCCATGATCTTGAGTTAGCTGCAGTCATTTTTGCCTTAAAAATTTGGCGGCACTACCTTTATGGAGTTTCATGTGATATATATACAGATCATAAAAGCCTGAAGTATATTTTCACGCAAAAAGAATTGAATATGCGCCAAAGAAGATGGTTGGAGTTGATGAAGGACTATGACTTAGACATTCATTATCACCCTGGAAAGGCCAACGTGGTGGCCGATGCTCTGAGCCGGAAGTCTGAGGGATCCTTGGCAGTATTGTTAACACAGCAATCAGAGTTGATAAAGGAGATGGAAAGAATGCAACTTGAAATTCACATTAGAGGGCCCCGGGATGGAGGGAACCACATAAATCAAATTAGTATTGGTTTCGATCTCTATGAAGAAATCAAGGAAGCTCAAAGGAAAGATGATCAGACAGCTAAAAATTTTGAGAAAGTGCAAAGAGGTGAAACCCAAGAATTTATCATTTCCAGGGAATTGCTGAGGAAGGGAAACCGAATAGTTATACCGCCAGATTTTAAACTCAAGGAGCGAATTCTAACTGAAGCCCATTGCACTCCATACACCGCACATCCTGGAACAACCAAGATGTATCGGGATTTGCAGACAAACTTTTGGTGGGAAGGAATGAAGAAGGACATAGCAAATTTTGTACAGAGATGTTTGATATGCCAACAAGTTAAGGCTGAACATAAGAAGCCTCCTGGACTCCTCATGCCTTTACAAATCCCTAAATGGAAGTGGAGTAATATTACTATGGATTTTGTTACAGGACTCCCTAGATCCCCTCAAGGTTATGATGCCATCTGGGTGATAGTCGACCGACTTACCAAGTCTGCTCATTTTCTGCCCATACGAATAAACTATTCGATGGATAGATTAGCCCAGATTTACCTCAGAGAGATAATCAGGATTCATGGAGTCCCTGAGACGATTGTGTCAGATCGCGACCCTCGGTTTCAGTCAAGGCTATGGATCAGTCTGTCCCAAGCTCTGGGCACCAAGCTACACCCAAGCACAGCTGCTCATCCGCAAACCGACGGACAATCAGAAAGAACTATACAAATATTGGAAGACATGCTGAGAGCATGCGTGTTGGATTTCGGGGAAATTGGGAAAGATACCTATCATTAGTGGAGTTTGCATATAACAATAGTTATCAATCTACTATTGGAATGCCGCCATTCGAAGCCCTGTACGGCAGGAAGTGTAGATCTCCGATTTGCTGGGAAGAGATTGGAGACCGAACATTATTCGGAGCCGATATAGTGGTAGATACTACAGAGAAGATCCGGATGATAAGGAAGAGAATGAAGGCGGCCCAGAGTAGACAGAAGACATATGCGGATCGGCGCCGAAGACCTTTGGAGTTTGCAGAAGGCGACACTTGAAGGTATCACCAATAAGAGGGATGGTACGGGGTGGCAAACGGAATAAGTTAGATCCCCGGTATATTGGACCCTTTGAAATACTGAAAAGAATTGGACCTCTGGCATATCGGTTAGCTTTACCACCAGAGATTGAGAAAATACATGACGTATTTCATGTGTCCCAATTGAGGAAGTATGTACCAGATCCGAGCCATGTTCTTAGATACTCCCCACTGCAGCTCCAAGACGACTTGTCATGTACTGTGGAGCCGGTTCAAATCCTAGACAGGAAGGAGAAACAACTGCGAAACAAAGCAATCCCTTTAGTGAAGGTGTTATGGAGAAGTAAAGAGATTGAAGAAGCTACCTGGGAATCAGAAGAAGAGATGATGCAGAACTACCCGCAACTGTTCCAAGGTACGTCAGGCTTCGAGGACGAAGCTCTCTTTTAGGAGGGGAGAATGTAACAGCCGAATTTTTATTGTACCTAATTTCTCCTCACCTTAAATATTAAAAAAAAAATAAAAAATAAATAAAAAAATAAAAAAAAAAAAAAATTTTTGGTTAAGGCATTATATGGGAGTAATTGTTGGCCCAAGGTTACAATCAACCCATGTTTAGTGTATTTTGATGATTACAAAACATATTAGTTATTTGTACTAATATAAATTGTTGTTTAAGTGTGTTTCAGGTTTATATATTAAAGAGATGAATTCTTCCCTAAAGGAAGGTACATTGGACTCAAGACAAGTCAAATTGGGCTCAAAGTACAATATTGAAGATCAAGTGAAGATTGCCCATGATGAAGTCTTGAAGACCTAGAAGTTTGTAAGTGTAGTTTTGTTAAAGATAGAATATGTGAAATTTGGCTCTAGGATTTGCACACACACTTGTTTTGAATGTTTTTATGTTTTTGAAAATGTTTATTTCTAAGTTTATGCCTTGGTTTATACATACATGTACTCAAAGCTTTTTATCTTCAAAAACATGTTTAAAACATGTATATAAACAAAGTTCAGCATAACACTTTATTCCAGAATTTTTTAAAGATTTTTTTACAAATTTTTCTAACTCAAAAATCTGCCCAAAAATTAACTATTTCAGGCAGACCGGTCGACCGGCAGTCGACCGGCTGCTGTGTCCAGTCATGCACAGGCTGTGCATGTCTGTCGGTCGACCGACCTACATATCGGTCGACCGGAAAAGAGATTGTTGCTCTCTGTATCTTTTCGGTCGACCGGGTCGGTCGACCGATAGAAGGAAACTGTGTTTCCTTTGTTGGATCGGTCGACCGGCAGTCGACCGAAGCTCCAACGGCTCTTTTGCCAGCAGGGTCCCGGTCGACCGGCAGTCGACCGGTAGGCCTGCATCAGCCATAACGGCTCTTTCTTCTTTTGGAATTTCTGAAAATCTGTTTTTGGTTTTCTCTTTAACAGAGTTTTTAGGAGTTGTTGGGACTCTTTTTCTGATCAAATTAGCTGGAAAAATCAGAGTTTTAACCTATTCTCTCCCTATAAATAGTGGGGAATAGGCCTTAGTTATTTACCAAGAAAAAAATACAAGTTTTCATAGTTTTCAAGAGAAAGAGAAAAATAGTTTAAAGCTTTCATTTCCATTCTTTCAAAATTGGTTTTTCAGTTGTTGTTTGATCTCTAATATCACTCTACAACTGAAGCTTTTCTCACCACACTTCATAGAGCCAAAAATTTCATATTCTTTCTATAGGTGAAGTTGTAAAAGAGTGAGAGTGTTTGTAAAAGAGTGTTGTGGTCTAGTTAAAGATCACTATTTGTAATTCTTG
Source organism: Agave tequilana (assembly GCA_038442645.1). NCBI lineage: Eukaryota > Viridiplantae > Streptophyta > Magnoliopsida > Asparagales > Asparagaceae > Agave > Agave tequilana. Next base: position 215,785 of record JAVJIF010001395.1, read on the forward strand.
TTCTTGTGGAGACAAGCTCCTTGGTGGAGTTTCTTTGTAAGGTGAAGCTACGGGCTTGAGGTCTTTGAAGGCCTAACTTGTACGGGATCCTAAGGGGATAGTGGAAACCCTTCACGGAGGTGAAGGCGGGGACTAGAGCAACGGGCTCGAACCTCGAAACAAATCATCTTGTTTGCGATTGCCTTGGCGTTCTTCTTGCTTACTTTCTTGCTTTATATCACTTCCAATTTATTGCTTGAGAACTAACTTTTATTTGTGCAATCCTTATTTGTTTACTTTACTTGATATTTTACTTGTGGAATCTTGTGTTGCTATACTTGTTGTGTTACATTGTGAGTTTTTCATTTTCATCATCACACTTGGCATTGATCAATCACACCTCAATACAACACGGTTGCATTGCGCACCTCTAACCCATTTAAGGGGAATTGGGAGGAAGGAGTTCAGAACCTCGCAAGGGGTATTCGGCTCTTAGTCGTGTTTTTGAGAGATTGTTGCATCACTCATTTCATAAGTTTAAAAAGATCATTAGATTAGCAATTACACCTATTCACCCCCCCTCTAGGTGTATTTCAATTGGTATCAGAGCTTGGACTCTAGGATTTGGCTTAACAACCTTAGAGAGATCCTCATATTGCTAATCATTTCATTCATTTCCACATAGTAAACATGGCCGATGGTATTAAGACACCCCCTAAGTTTGATGGACTTAACTTTCCCATATGGAAGGTTAAGATGACTGTTTTCTTGCAATCTCTAGGTAGCCGAGTTGCAAAGACCGTGACTAAACAATTTAGTGCCCCCGATGGTGATGAATCTACTTGGTCCGAAATTGAGACCAAGGAGTTTGATGCCAATGCTAGGGCTCATTATGCACTCCTACAAGCCCTCAATGATGATGACATAGCTAGAGTCATCCATTGCAAATCCGCCTATGAGATTTGGACCCATTTGCTAGTAACACATGAGGGGACATCACAAGTGAAGAGGGCTAAGATAGACCTTCTTCGGTCCCAATATGAAAATTTTAGCATGCAAGAACATGAAACCATAGATGATATGGTTACTAAATTTACTAAGATTACTAATGGGCTTTCTTCTCTAGGTGAAGACATCAACAACGACCAAAGGGTGAGAAAGATCATCCGGGCTCTTCCTCCATCATGGGAAGTGAAAGCTACAACATTAAAGGAACTCAATGATAAAGATGAGATTGAGCTCATCGGACTCATTGGGAATTTAAAAACCCATGAGATGGAGAGGAAGGCAAGGGAGGACATGGCACCCTCCAAAAAGAAGACCATTGCCTTCAAAAGTCATGCTACCTACTCCGACGAAGATGACGAAGAAGAAGATGACGAGGAGCTCTCACTTCTAGTCAAAAATGTCCGGAGGATGTACAACAAGGCAAGTTCCAAGGAAGGAGGAGATGGCAAGGAGGCAAGGAAGAAAGGAAGATCATTTGCTTTAATTGCCAAAAGCCGGGACACATAGTAGCGGAGTGTCCGGACCAAGTGAAGCCATCTTCATCCAAGAAGCCATACAAGAAGAAGGCTATGAAAGCAACATGGGATGACGAAAGTGAATCCGAGGAGGAGATCGACACCGCCAACATGTGCTTCATGGCAAATGAGAGCACAAGCAAGGTAACCCCCTCAACTCTTCTTGATGATGATTTATCCATGGATGAGCTAGGAGAAGCATTTATAGAACTTTCTCAAAATTATGACTTCATGAAGAAAAAGTACTTGAAAATGAAAAAGGATAATGAATCTTTGAATATTCAAGTGTTAAATCTTTCTAAAGAAAATAATGACTTGCATTCTTCATTAGTTTCCACTAAAAATGATTTTGAAAAATATAAGATTGCTTGTAAAGGAAAGACCCCATCTGTAGATTCTAATGAGATTGCCATGCTTAAGGAAAGAATAGACTCATTAGATGTTGTTTTGAAAAAGTGTAGTGAGTTTGATAAGAAGAAGATGGAGAATATGTTTCCTAAGAAACAAGCTCCTAAGAAAAATATTCATCATGCTCATGCTCATGCTCATATACATGCTACACAACCTATGCATCATGGTAAACCCCCAAAGCATGCTCACACTTCACATACACACCATGCATTCATGTATAGAAAAGTGTACTCATGTTCACATTGTGGACGGAAAGGACACTTAGCTAATTTTTGTTATGATAGACTAAGTGCATCACATCATAATGTTTGGGTTCGTAACACTAACTTTCAAGGACCCAAGAAAGTTTGGGTACCAAAGTCAACTATTGTTTTAAATGATGTAGGTACTTTCCAAAGCTCAAAGACGTAGAGGTTTATGGTATCTTGATAGCGGTTGCTCAAGGCACATGACTTGGGACATCAACAACTTTGCAACCCTATCAAGATATCATGAAGGTGGCACCGTCACCTTCGGAGATGACGCCAAAGGTAAAATCATCGGTATTGGTAATGTAAAACTTGGCACCTCTCCTTTAATTGAAAATGTGGTTTTAGTTGATGGCCTCAAGCATAATCTCTTGAGTGTTAGTCAACTTTGTGATAAAGGTTTTGATGTAGTTGCTTGTAAAGTAATTGATAGAACTTCCAATGTTTGTGTATTTTCCGGTTTTCGTGAAAGCAATGTTTATATGATTGATATGCTAAATATGTCTTGTAATATAACATGTTTAAAAGCCCTCGATGACGACTCTTGGTTATGGCATAGGAGATTAGGCCACGTTTCATTTGACCATATTTCTAGGCTTAACTCTAAGGAAATGGTGAAGGGTATTCCTTCATTGAACTTTGAAAAGGACCGAGTTTGTGACGCATGTCAATTTGGGAAACAAACTAAGTCCTCATTCAAATCAATTAAGGATATCATGTCATCACGTCCATTGGAGCTAATCCACATGGATTTATTTGGCCCAACTCAAACCAAAAGTTTAAGTGGGAGTAGATTTGCTTATGTTTTAGTAGATGATTTTTCGCGTTTTACTTGGGTTTATTTTCTTGAACATAAAAGTCAAACCTTTTCACATTTTCAAGCCTTTAAGAAAAGAGTTGAAAAGGAAAATGACTCCTCAATAATTAAAATAAGAAGTGATAGAGGAGGTGAGTTCATTAACCTTCCCTTTACCACTTTTTGTGAGGAACATGGAATAAAACATGAACTTTCTTGTCCTAGAACTCCACAACAAAATGGAGTAGTTGAGCGGAAAAATCGTACTTTACAAGAGATGGCTAGGATAATGTTAAATGAATATGGTCTACCACATTATTTGTGGGCCGAGGCCGTTCATACTTCATGTTACATTGCAAATCGTGTTTTCCTATGTAAAAATACTACTAAGACTTCTTATGAGATGTATTTTTCTAGAAAACCAAATGTTTCTTATTTCAAAGTGTTTGGTTGCAAATGTTTTGTTTTAAATACAAATATTAATTTGGGAAAATTTGATGCTAGATCATATGAGGCTATTTTTGTAGGTTACTCAAATACTAGTAAGGCTTATAGAGTCTTCAATAGGTCAACTTTGACTATTGAGGAATCTATTCATGTTAAATTTGAGGAATCTAACAAGTTTGTTAAGAATTGTGTAGAAATTGATGCTTTAGATGAAGGTTTGGAGAAAGTGACCTTGGAGGATGCTTCTACCATGGGAGACAAGCCAAAAGATGGTGATGGAAGTGAAGCCAAAGTGGAAGAGGCTCAAGGAAATAAACATCAAGCAAATGAAGAGGAGCCCTCTCAACCACTACCAAAGGATTGGAGATTCAATCCTCATCATCCCAAGGACCTCGTCATAGGTGAAGTATCAAAAGGGGTAACCACTCGCTCTAAGATTCAAGATTTTTGTGGTAATTTTGCTTTTATTTCACACATAGAACCTAAAAATGTCCTCGAGGCCGAGGCCGATTCATATTGGTTGCTTGCAATGCAAGAGGAGCTCAATCAATTTGAGCGCAACCAAGTTTGGCACCTTGTTCCTAGGCCCCAAGATAGACCAACTATTGGTACTAAATGGATCTTTAAGAACAAGTTGGATGAATCGGGTAATGTAGTTAGAAACAAGGCTAGGTTAGTTGCCCAAGGTTACACTCAAATCGAGGAAATCGATTTTGAAGAAACCTTTGCACCCGTAGCACGGCTCGAAGCCATACGGATGACCTTAGCATATGCCTCATTTAAAGATTTTAAGTTATTTCAAATGGATGTAAAGAGTGCTTTTCTTAATGGTTATATTGATGAGGAGGTGTATGTTGAACAACCCCCCGGGTTTGTTGATCCTACACACCCTAATTATGTTTATAAATTAGATAAAGCACTATATGGTTTAAAACAAGCCCCTAGGGCTTGGTATGAAAGATTGTCTTCATTTTTGCTTTCAAATGATTTTAAGAAAGGAAAAGTTGATAAAACATTATTTACCAAACATATAGATCTAGATATCCTCATAGTTCAAATTTATGTTGATGACATTATTTTTGGATCTACTAATGTTTCACTTTGCAAGAATTTTGAGTCATGCATGAAAAAGGAATTCGAGATGTCTATGATGGGAGAGCTCAACTTCTTCCTTGGACTTCAAATCAAGCAACGTAGTGATGGGACATTCATCAACCAAGCCAAGTACACCAAAGAACTCATCAAGAGGTTCGGGCTTGAAGGATCCAAAGTAGCAAAGACTCCCATGGCAACCACTACGAAACTTGACAAGGACGAACAAGGTAAGGAAGTAGACATCAAATTATTTCGTAGCATGATTGGTAGTTTACTCTATCTTACGGCTAGTAGGCCGGATATAATGTTTTCCGTATGTTTATGTGCACGTTTTCAATCATGTCCTAAGGAATCACACTTAATAGCGGTAAAACGCATAATTAGGTATCTTAAGGGCACAATTGATTTAGGTTTGTGGTATCCGAAAACTAACCAATTTACCATGACTAGTTATTCGGATGCCGACTATGCCGGTTGTAGGGTAGATAGGAAGAGCACAAGTGGCACTTGCCAATTCTTGGGCAATTGTCTTGTGTCTTGGTCTTCCAAGAAGCAAAATAGTGTAGCCCTTTCAACCGCCGAGGCGGAGTATGTAGCAGCCGGAGCTTGTTGTGCACAAGTACTCTGGATGAAACATACTCTTCTCGATTTTGATTTATATTTTGATCATGTTAAGATTTATTGTGATAATACTAGTGCTATTCACATGACCAAAAATGCTAATCAACATAGTAAAACCAAACATATAGACATTAGATATCATTTTCTTAGAGATCACTTTGAAAAGGGTGACATAGATATTGATTTTGTTTCCACAGATTTTCAACTTGCAGATATTTTCACAAAACCTTTAGATTATGCAAGATTTTCATTTATTTGTGGTGAATTGAATGTATGTAAGATTGATACTTAAAATATCTTAGTTTCTAATATGTTTGTTTTGTTTTGTTTTGTCTTAAAATATTTTTTTTTAAACCTTTTTGATGTATGACAAAAAGGGGGAGAAATATAAATATATATAAGTTTGGGAGAAAATATATGGAGAAAGTATATGTTGTTTGTTTTAAAAATATATTGTTTTGTTATTCCTTATGATAGTTTATTTTTGGTGATGATATTTTTCAATGCTTTATGTATGCTTACATAGTTGTTCATATTCATGTTAAATACATAGCATTGTTTAAGGGGGAGCTTTTCAAGCTCTTTCCTCTTTTATTTGTTTAAAAACTCATATGTTTTGTCATCATCAAAAAGGGGGAGATTGTTGGCCCAAGGTTACAATCAACCCATGTTTAGTGTATTTTGATGATTACAAAACATATTAGTTATTTGTACTAATATAAATTGTTGTTTAAGTGTGTTTCAGGTTTATATATTAAAGAGATGAATTCTTCCCTAAAGGAAGGTACATTGGACTCAAGACAAGTCAAATTGGGCTCAAAGTACAATATTGAAGATCAAGTGAAGATTGCCCATGATGAAGTCTTGAAGACCTAGAAGTTTGTAAGTGTAGTTTTGTTAAAGATAGAATATGTGAAATTTGGCTCTAGGATTTGCACACACACTTGTTTTGAATGTTTCTATGTTTTTGAAAATGTTTATTTCTAAGTTTATGCCTTGGTTTATACATACATGTACTCAAAGCTTTTTATCTTCAAAAACATGTTTAAAACATGTATATAAACAAAGTTCAGCATAACACTTTATTCCAGAATTTTTTAAAGATTTTTTTACAAATTTTTCTAACTCAAAAATCTGCCCAAAAATTAACTATTTCAGGCAGACCGGTCGACCGGCAGTCGACCGGCTGCTGTGTCCAGTCATGCACAGGCTGTGCATGTCTGTCGGTCGACCGACCTACATATCGGTCGACCGGAAAAGAGATTGTTGCTCTCTGTATCTTTTCGGTCGACCGGGTCGGTCGACCGATAGAAGGAAACTGTGTTTCCTTTGTTGGATCGGTCGACCGGCAGTCGACCGAAGCTCCAACGGCTCTTTTGCCAGCAGGGTCCCGGTCGACCGGCAGTCGACCGGTAGGCCTGCATCAGCCATAACGGCTCTTTCTTCTTTTGGAATTTCTGAAAATCTGTTTTTGGTTTTCTCTTTAACAGAGTTTTTAGGAGTTGTTGGGACTCTTTTTCTGATCAAATTAGCTGGAAAAATCAGAGTTTTAACCTATTCTCTCCCTATAAATAGTGGGGAATAGGCCTTAGTTATTTACCAAGAAAAAAATACAAGTTTTCATAGTTTTCAAGAGAAAGAGAAAAATAGTTTAAAGCTTTCATTTCCATTCTTTCAAAATTGGTTTTTCAGTTGTTGTTTGATCTCTAATATCACTCTACAACTGAAGCTTTTCTCACCACACTTCATAGAGCCAAAAATTTCATATTCTTTCTATAGGTGAAGTTGTAAAAGAGTGAGAGTGTTTGTAAAAGAGTGTTGTGGTCTAGTTAAAGATCACTATTTGTAATTCTTGTTCTTGTGGAGACAAGCTCCTTGGTGGAGTTTCTTTGTAAGGTGAAGCTACGGGCTTGAGGTCTTTGAAGGCCTAACTTGTACGGGATCCTAAGGGGATAGTGGAAACCCTTCACGGAGGTGAAGGCGGGGACTAGAGCAACGGGCTCGAACCTCGAAACAAATCATCTTGTTTGCGATTGCCTTGGCGTTCTTCTTGCTTACTTTCTTGCTTTATATCACTTCCAATTTATTGCTTGAGAACTAACTTTTATTTGTGCAATCCTTATTTGTTTACTTTACTTGATATTTTACTTGTGGAATCTTGTGTTGCTATACTTGTTGTGTTACATTGTGAGTTTTTCATTTTCATCATCACACTTGGCATTGATCAATCACACCTCAATACAACACGGTTGCATTGCGCACCTCTAACCCATTTAAGGGGAATTGGGAGGAAGGAGTTCAGAACCTCGCAAGGGGTATTCGGCTCTTAGTCGTGTTTTTGAGAGATTGTTGCATCACTCATTTCATAAGTTTAAAAAGATCATTAGATTAGCAATTACACCTATTCACCCCCCCTCTAGGTGTATTTCAGTAATCACCCTCCATAATTCTAGGCCAACAAATTAAACTTAATTAATAGACCCACTTCCCTTTTAAATGTTTTATTTAATTATTTGATTGTGGTGGCTTATGTGCATGTATTTTGGGCAAATTTATGACTTAGGTAATGGTAAAGGAAAATGTTAACATGATTCATCATATCCCCTTGATCACCAAGCTTATCCTAATACCTTTTAGTGGTAAGTATGTATTAGGGGGGAGATTAAAGGGGCTAATATTATTAATCACCATGCTTATCCTAATATATTTTTTTTAGTGGTAAGTATGTATTAGGGGGGGGATTAAATGGGCTAATGATCCTTGAAAGTTGGGTTTCCATGTGGCACCTTGAGAGAGAGTCTTGGCCATGTGGCATCATGAAGATGCACCACCTAGTTCTTGCAATTCCAAGAAGTTGACCAAGCTTGCCTCTTCATCTTCCTCACTCAAAATTCTGCAGAAATTTTTCTCCCCATTTCCTGAAAATTTTCTTGCAATTGTGAAGAAATTGAAGCCTAAATCCCCCCATTTCATCTCATCCATAGAAATCTAAGATTTGAAACTAGGGTACCCTCTTTTTGCCCGAATTCCTACTCCTCTAGACTCTGAAGCAGAAATCCTCGAGAGGGAAGGCAGTGACGCAGGCGCACAGCAAGCAGAGCCGCAGCAGAGAGCGGGGCTCTGTTGCTTTGCCGCGGAACCGCGGCAAATAGGAGGTTTCCGCGGCAATCTGGGGGAGAGAAGGCTCGATCTTTGGGGAGGAGGTTTCTGGTGAGCTGGGGGTGAGATTTCCCACGGCCAAACAGTATTATTCTGAGGCTTAACTCTCTGTTTCAGAACATTAAAGCAAAGTGAGTAAACCTAACCATTTGGGATTATGTTATCCTATTAATGCTTGAAAAATCAGGACTTTATAATTGTGTAGGTGACCCCCAATGGTAGTATTGCTGTTTTCTTTTTGTGGTATCTTTACACTTGATGAAAATCGATGAGTATTACTAAGTTATTGTGCCCTATATCATATAGTGATGTGATAAATGTATGGTATGCATGTTCTAGCTCACTAATTTGACTTAGATAAGGTAAATTAGGATCTCAAATTCGCTGTTTGGTAATTAACTTTAATTTAATGAAAATGCAAAGAGGGTATTATATGCTTGTTATGACTATACATTACATCGTGATGATATGCTTGTGTAGAACTCTTGTACTAGTATATTATGTATGCCTATTGAGCCAAATTAGCGTGTTATTTCGTTATCTCTCTCGGTTATTATCATGATAATCGATTCAAAATGAATATGATATAAACTTGAAGCTTGCTTTATGTTCACAAGAGCACATGGGGAATAATCTCTCTTTATGTCATAACTTTATGTGGTGTACTAGTGAGTACATGTGGATGATGCATATGTGCATGCGGGGTTGGATTTGGCGCATTATGACGTCACTATTATTTTGGAAAATCCAAGTACATGTTTCTTTGTTATGATACATCATTTTGGGCATGACATGTAAGTTAGTTCATATTGCTTAGTATGCATATCATAACTTTCACTTGTATGATGCATTTATCTATATGAGGAGGAAGGGGCCGTGCGGGAGCCGGTAGGAGGGGGAAGACGGGGATTTGACACACGTATACATATATATATATATAAGGAGGAAGGGGCCATGCAGGAGCCAGTAGGAGGGGGAAGACGGGGACACTTATATGTTTATATGAATTCTATATATATATAAGGAGGAAGGGGCCGTGCGGGAGCCGGTAGGAGGTGGAAGACGGGGAAATTTCATTTTGATTGAATGACATCTATAAGTGAACTGTCAAGTTGCTTTCATGATTATTAATGCTTGTGTTAAACTAGAAAGTCATTTTTGTGTGTAACGAGCCGAGTTGATGTGAGTGGGCTCATCCACGAGAACTTCTTACACATTCATACAATTATATCTTTTGTGTCATGATATAGTTAAATGCAACCTTTGATAGTGGTGTCACGTAGACCACATATGTATGGAACTTGGAACAAGTAAGGTAGCTTGAACTAGTTGTTGTTTTTGAGACTCATCGCAATTTACCTCTTCCAAACTGTTTATTTTATGAAATCATTATATCAATTCCCTATGATATGGTTTACTCATTGAGCTGTCGAGCTCATTGTATTTTCTTTACATCTTTTCAGGTTTGGATAAAGGTAAGGGACCCCTCTAATGGGAAGGTTAAGTTATGGATGGCATCATGTATTGTAGTATCATTTTGGTTTTGTGATATGATCTTACATGTGTAGGTATAGACCTATGGAAGTCTCTATTGAGGAACATGTTAAGTTGTACTTGAAGTACATTTTGTCCTTATAGTATTTGAGACCTTGGTCTTGTATGTAATATTATGTTCTGGGTTGTGAATCCTTTGGATATGTATGCTTTAAAATTTTGGAACGATGTCAATATATGGGAGTGCTAATTGTTGGATGTAACTCTTGAAATGTTGATATAAAGACTATGTTTGCAATGGAAAGAAACAAGTCATGATATATTTGTGGTTAAGAGTTGGTATATGTGATTGATAAGTAGGCCGGGTGTGCCGAAATTATTGGTGATATAAGTAGGCCTTCGAGCCGAAATCTTGATTTTTTTGTAAGTGAGAAATAAAGGAATATTAAGGATGATGCTGCCAAAATTTTTCTCAACTTATGGTTAACGGAGATAAATGTTGTTGTAGGCCTAATCTTGTTTATTAGAAACTGGGCCGTTACACGTTAGCCACAAGCTACATGGTAAATTCTTAAACTCTTTGATTGTTCTTTCTTTTAGTAATCAATTTTTGGCACCGTTGCCGGGGAGGGAACTGTGTATTTGTTTTCTAACAAGTTTTGTGTGTTGTTTTAGGGACTTGAAAATTAAGATCTAGCATTCAAGCTTTGCAAGAGAAGACTTGAAAATTCTGTGCCCCTATTCTCGAAAGTAGGAAACAGAATTTCAAGAAATTGCATTGTAAAATCTGAAAAAATTCATTGGACTACTAAAAACTCTTTTTTGCAAGACATATTGCTCACAAAAATTTAAGTTTTTGTATGTCATATTTGTGTTATTTCTGCTATCCACCATCCCTGTTTTAAGCCAACAGTAAATCACTTGTTGAAAAATTAAAAAAATTGATTAGACGTTTACATTTTAGGCACGAGTCTTTTCAATTCATTTACTTTACTGTTGAAGAGTGTTGGAGCAAGGTTCGTACGCATTGCATTCAGAATAGGACTCATTTCTTGGTTGATTTATATCGCTTTGAGTGAATCTTGTTTATGTTGTACACTTGCACAAAATTGATTTTAAGGGCAACACCAATAAAAGATAAGGTGGGAATTTAATCACCCTTCCTTAGCCCAAAAATCAGATTCCAAGCACTCACAAACCTAAGCCTAAGTAAAATCTGATAGACGTTGGCCTTAGGGACATCTCGAACTCATTAGGAGATTATCCTAAGGGGAAAAAGTGTTGGAATTTGACTCCTATCAAATCAGTGTCTAGGAAAGGGATTAAGGGCCGAAAGCCCGAAGTTGGTGGTTACTTAATTAAGGAACGTCTTTGACGGATAACCTCCCACCAATCTTGCCCTGACCTGGCTGATTAGCTTGTGGTCGAAGTTTACATTATACCTCCAGTGGACAATCAACCAGTTAGGAGTTATCTAGGTCAAGGTTACCTTAGACTAGACTTTGTTTTCTTTTCTTGACTATTGGTGAACTTGTTTGTGATTGTGTTTGTGTATGCAAGTGTGGTCAAGAGACCCTAATTCATCTAGTTTAACTAGAAACACATCACCACCCAAGTTCGAAACAAGACTAGATTCGGTTATGGATCGACCGACAACTTTGCAGGATAGGTTTTACCCCATTAGAACATCACTTCCATCCTGCATCCAACTTCCATCGGTTGGTGAACACAACTTTGAGGTTAAGCCACAGTTCATCAATACACTCCCTAAGTTTTATGGCTTAAAGTCCGAAGATGCTTATTTCTTCATAAGAGAATTTGAGGAAGTATGCTTAATGATGAAAATCCCACAGCTTGCAGATGATGCTATTAGGTTGAGATTTATCCCATTTGCTTTTAAGGACCTAGCCAAGAAATGGCTCTACAGCTTAGCGGCCGGCTCTATCACATCTTGGGATGGTTTCATCAAGGTTTTCTTGAAGAAATTCTATCCAATCCATAAAACCGCTCTCATTAGGAAGACGATCATGCAATTCAAGAAAGAACCTAGTGAACCGTTCTGGAGGTACTTTGAATGCTTTAAAGACCTCCTTGTCCAATGTCCACATTATGGAATAGAGAAATGACGACAATGCCAAATTCTTTATGACGGTTTAGACTATTCTACCAAAACCCTCTTAGAAAGTATGTGCCAAGGGGATTTCTTGCAGAAAGATGAAAATGAGGGATGAGATTTGTATGAAAATCTAGCTGAGAAGACCATCCAATCGGAATCTGCTAGTGAGACCTCTAGGAATCCTAACTCCATCTCTTCAAAAGGAGGTCTTCATTCTATCGAATCGTCCATCGCTAATGAGGCTAAGTTAGCTAAACTGGCTAGAAGACTGGAAGCTCTAGAAATGAAAGAACTAAGTCCAGTCAATCAAGTCAGCCCGAACCAATTTTCAACCCCGGGCTGCACTTACTGTCAAGCCATGAATCATGTGTTCGAGGAGTGCCCTGTGTTTCAGGCTCAGCAACCCTACCATGAACTGACGAATGCGGCCTTTTCAAGGCCGAACAACAATCCTTACGCACCAACGTACAATCCCGGCTGGAGAAATCACCTAATTTCTCATGAAGCCATCAAAATAATGACCACCCCGGTCAAACCATGCAAACCACTTCCATCATTCCAATAATTCTTCCAATCATCAACCCAACTTTTTCAATCCCCCGCACAATTCTCCTAACAATTTTGCAAATTATCAACAAAATTTTCCCAACCAAGCTCCAATATCGTCCTTCCAGAATCCTCAACTTGAAAGGAGAATGACTGATTTTGAGAGAAACATGGAAAGGTACATGAAGAACCAGGATTCCCTCATGCAAACAATACAGAGGCTAGAGGGTCAAATGAGCCAGTTAGCCAACCCACAACATGAGAGACAAAAGGGTACCTTGCCCAGTCAACCAATTATGAATCCTACGAATTCACAACAAGCTCATTTGGTTAAGGATCAATCACTGAATCAATGTAATATTGTTCATACATTGAGGTCGGGAAAGAAAGTTGATAACAAAGTGTCAACACCACCTAATCCTAGTCAGCACAATCACACTTCAACATCCACCTCATCTAATCCCACCCCTCCTAAAGTTGATGAATCTGAAAAAGATAAGTCAACCAGTCATGTGCACCAGCCTATAGTACCATTTCCTAATAGGCTGAAAAACAAGAAAAATCCGCACATGGTTAAGATAATTGAGATCTTTAATCAAGTAAAGATAAATGTGCCACTTCTTGATGCCATCCAACAAGTCCCATCTTATGCTAAGTTTCTTAAGGACATGTGCACCAAGAAAAGAAAGACTAATGTACCTAAAAAGGTCTTCTTAACCACTAACATTAGTGAGCTACTATCGAGTCCGATCCCTGTCAAGTATAAGGATCCAGGTAGTCCAACCATTGCCTGCACAATAGGACAAGCTGAGATTAGTCGTGTACTTCTTGACTTGGGGGCAAGTATCAACTTGCTTCCATTCTCAGTTTATCAACAACTCGGGTTGGGCGATCTTAGTCCAACTCGAGTCACTATCCAACTGGCTGACCGTTTCCAAAAGGGGAGATTAATGATGTCCTTATCTGGGTTAGGGAGTTTATTTACCTGTTGATTTCATAGTTCTTGAGATACAACCTTTGTCTAACTCCAATCATAGGGCTCAAACTCCTGTTATCCTAGGGCGACCATTCCTTGCTACTGCCAATGCCATCATCAGTTGTAGGAATGGATCCATGAGGTTAACTTTTGGGGACATGACTAGAGAAGTTAATGTCTTCAACCTAGACAACCAACCTCGTAAGATAAGAGATTAAACATTTGAGGTAAACTTTGTTGAAGACAATTGTGATGAAGAGAATGAAGATTCAGAAGATGAGTCGCTGTTTCTTAATGAATTATTTAAAAATGAATGCGATTATCTTGAGGTCGAAGATCCTAATGTTAGAGTACCCTTTAAAAAGGGGAAATTTGATTTGAATATCTTCACTTTCGATGAGCCAACCAATAATGTATCGCATGAGGATATAATTCAAGAACCTCCGATTGACATACTCTTTGAAAACCTCTTCGAAAAAGAACTCATGTGTTTGGATGAACCAACTAGGGATCTTTTGGTTAATTACACATCTCTAGGGGAAAGTGTTGACTTAAGATTTGAGGAGATATATAGAACTGAGCTAGATTCCTAGGCATTCATAATGAAGAAGTTCCAAATGAGAAGGGTGGTGGTGACAAATTTTTGAATAATAATTGTAGCAATATGAGGAAGAAACACCTAAAGAAGGTGAGACAGGGAAGGCAGAAAGCTAAAATGACAAAACAATTGGCCTCCCCACTGTGCCCTATAAAGAGGACCCATTGGAATGATGGGAAGAGAGCTAGAGGGATAAGACCGAAAAAGACCTAGGTGTGGGAGAAACTTGATGTTGTACATATTCCTATATAATATTTGCACCTCTTTCACATTTCATTTCATGCATGTATACATTTCTTTCATACATTGGGGACAATGCGTGAGATAAATGTGAGGGAGGGTTCTAACATGACTAACTAATATATAAAAAATAGAAAAAATATATATATAAAAAAAAACAAAAAAAAACTTTTTGAAAGGGGTAGACAATATTTTGATATATTTTTTTGTAAGAAATTAAGTCAATTTTAAGGAATAGGAGAATCATAATTAGGATTTCTTACACTTGGTCAAAATAACATAACTTGTTTGATTTTAGGGTCAGGAAGAAAATTTGTGAAAGTAATTTAGTCTTGATATTTACCTTGATGACATATGCACACTAAATACACTTACACACTTGGGGTTTAAAAACAGAGACTCTTATGCCTTATAAAAAAAATATATTATGAAAAAAAAAACAAGTCTAATTATTGATTAGTTAGGTGCTTTGGCCTAAGCAAGCCTTAGTATTTATGCAAAAGATAGTAAGATAAGTTTGTATGTATATAAATCCTCTGATTAAGCTGGGTATTTATGCCTCATGAAGCATAAGTATCCACGCCTAAAAGGGGTACATCGTATAAATAAAAACCTTAGTTTCGTGGCCTTATCTGCTCGAGTGTTTAAGTCCTTAAGGGTGTTTTCTCACCTGGTACCCTAAAACTGTCCGGTTTGAGTGTCACCAACTAAATGCTCGTTACATGGGCAGATTAGAAAGCCTAATGAAATTGAGGAATAAATTTTCACCAAAAATAAATAAATATAAGGATAGGAGTTAATGTTAAAAAAAACCCTTAGTCAACTTCACAGTCACGATGGTGCATACGACTCAGGGTAAATTAATAGACTAGATGAGAAGTACAATTTGACGCCTTACTTTAATTGATGACATGTTTTTGAATAGAGACTAAGTTTAGGAATGAAAAATTTGATATTCCTATAACTTATCGATTACTTAAATCCTTATAAATATACTTCAAATATTTTCTCTTCTCAAAGTGCTTTTCGAAAATACTAACTTTTTTCTCTTTCTTTTTGGATTTTGTGGGTGCAATCCGCTGAAAACCCTCACGAAACAAAACTTGTCCTCTAGGGGTAACCTAGAGGTTTAACGGCTTGTTACACATGCTCAGTGCAATCGAGTGACCTGCGAAAGTGGTCTAATAATTGATTAGAGTTAGTCTGATGTTGTGCTCGAGGGCGAGCAAAAGATAAGTGTGGGGGAGTGATTAGTCACATATATTGCATTTCATTGTCACCTTACCATGCTTTTTAGCTAATAAATCCTATTAATTAGTTTTCTTTTTCTTTGCTAAATGTAGGCCCAAGTGCTTAAAGAAAGAAAAGAGAAACAAGCCCAAAAGCCCACCAAATTCTGAATTAACTCAGAATAAATTCAAAATGAAGAAATCAGGGCTATATCTTGGCATATCAAGAGGTTGAGAAGAATCCTCCCTGAATTGAGTGATTGAAGCCACACAATCAAAGGCTGTTTTATCAACGTTTGGAGCAGAAATAAGAAAACTAGCAGAAGATACGGGCCAAATACCAAACCATAGATATGCCCCCTTTTGGTGTGGCCACCTGGCCACACGAGGGCTGCGGAAACGCGGCCCAAGCCGCGTTTTTGTGGCTTGTTGGAGTTTGTTGGGGGAGCGTTTGCTCCCCCAATCTTCCCGGGATCCTCCTCGTTTGGTTTTTTGCTATAAATATGGGTTTCAGCAAAGAAAAATGCAGCGAAGATTAGGATTAAGTTTTGTGTTTATTTTCTTAGGATTTAGGCTCTTTGTTAGCTAGCATAAAAGTTATAATCTTGTTATTTACTTTGTAGTCTAGTATCAAAACTTGTGAGAGAGAGGAATTGAGTGCTTGTACTTGAAGATTGAAGTGACGTCAATACAAAAGTCGAGCCAAGTTTTCTTCCACTTGCAGTACAGTATGGTTTGCATTATTTCTATGCTTTCTTCTTCATTATTTTCTATGAGTAACTAAACGGTTTTCTGGGCTAGCTATCATAACTCTCTCTTGTTCTTCTTCTCTTCTGTTTTAAAAGAAAAAGACCCAATGAATCATATGCATGCCTCACTTAAAAGCCTTTCTTTTTGAAAGTGTTCTTGAAGGCACATGAGGATGGGTTTGCATTGTTGAACTCTCACTTCTTTCATGAAAATATTTTGAATTGTTTTTACTTCATTCTTGCTTCTTCGCGCTTGATGATTTAATATTCAAATTCTAATGATTTCTCGAAGAAAAGACTACACTCTTTCAACCATCTTATGTGCTTTGCTTAAAGCTTTCTAAAAATTAACTTTAAGTTTTGCAAATGATCACTTTGAGGCACTTGATATTTTAATAGAAGAATGAACAATTGAGTAGTGAGATAGTGAGCCCAGATTTGCTTTCTTATTATAAAACAATAAAACAACTCTCAAGCTTTCTAAATCACCTTCTCTAAAACCTTTCCTAAAAGTTGCAATTTCTCTTTTAATCATCTCTTTCTTTCCAGTCTCTTTTTCATAAAAACAAAACAAACACAATTCTTTGTTTTTAAGCAATTCACCAAAACGCTTCCATCGCATTCCTCCTCGTGGACACGACCCGTTAGCCACAAGCTACACGGTAAACTCTTAAACTCTTTGATTGTTCTTTCTTTTAGCAATCACATATCAGTTTCGACCAACATGTAATATTTCAGTCATAACTTAAGGTACAGTATCCAATAGAGATATGGTATGAACCGTTAGAAAGAAGATTCAATTGTATTTCCAACGGTAATTATTATGATACCATTGAACCTTAACACACTGGTGAACTGAGCCTAATTTTACAGGTTATGATGCTTAACAGATTTCTGCACCTATAAGAAAGATCCACTAATTTACTCAAAATGATTGTTTGAAAGTACACTTGGGGGGGTGAATAGGTGTAAGGCTAATCTAATGACAAATGATGCGGAATCAAAAACTAATTGCAACACACTTAGTGTAACCAAAGAGTGTAGTTGAATTCCCGCTAAAGGAATCTGAACTAACTCCTCTAAATACCTCTAAATAAGAGTTGAGGTGCTATATGAAGCTCTCTTGGTTAAACACAAGTATGGTCACACAATCAAACCAAGCATGTATATGATATGAATAATATGAACAATGCACAATGTAAGAGAGAGAGTTAGAGAAAGTGGATCAAACGCAAACACAAAGATATGTTTCGAGGTTCGAGCACCCAGCTCTACGTCCCCGCCTTCACACAAAAAGGATTTCCACTATATCGTCCACACAGGACTTCTCACATAGGGAACCTCCACTGAGAATTTGGGTAAATACAATTTAGAAGTACACAACTCCTCTCTCAACAAATACAACCTTTCACTAGAGGCAAGGCACAAAGCCAACACAATATCAACCTCACAATTGAGGGATAGGCACAAAGCCAAACCACCACAATCACCTCACACTTGAGGGATAAAGTACAAAGCCACCACTCCAACAATCATCTTTTCACTAAGAGGGATATCTATACAATCACCTCTCACTAGATGGATATCACAAAGAAAGGAGGGTTTACAACACTTGGCGGCATCAACAACCACAAACTAATTTTCCTACAAAAATAGATCCTAATAGATAGGATAGATAGATAAGCTCAAGAGTGAGAAAATAAAGAGTTTGAAAATTAAAAACACAAAGAAAAACTCTTGAGAAAAACTCTATATTGAAATATGAATGAAGATCAAAACAACTCCCAAAGACTTTCTTTTTCTTTGAATTTCCAACCCTTTTTAAAACAAATAAAGATCAATCTTTTGGCTCTAAAACTCTTTTAAAAACTTATATTAAACACTATAAAGAATGAAAATTTTGCTCTTAAAAAATTTGTATAAAACAGCTCAAGAAATGGGGTATATATAGTCCCAAAGAAATCTGCCCGTTGACAGTCTGGCAAAGGGCAAAACTGCCCTTCCGGTCGACCGGGCGGTCGACCGGCCAACAGTCATAATTATGATCGTTGAGCCATCGGTCGACCGGCCCATCGACCGAAAACTAGAAACAGAGAGCAGAGCTCTCTGCCGGTCGACAGGGCGGTCGACTGGGACCATTTCTAGAGAGCAGAAGTTCTCTGGCGGTCGACCGGCATCCCAGCCTGGGCTGCGTGTACGTCTGTGCACGTCGGTCGACCGGACCGGTCGACCGACTTCTACCTCGGTCGATCGTCTGGTCGACCGGCAGACAGCTTGGTCCAACAATATAGGAATTGAAAACTTGAGTTTTTGACTTCAATTAAATCCTATAAAATCACATAAATTTCACAAAAATTAGTTCTTATTAGATCTTTGAAATACAAATATGTGTGACAAAAATTTAACACATATTTCAAACAATTTGAACCATTTTGTGTTCTTAAAAATTTGTCTTAAACTAAAAACCGTATTTTTCAAAAACTAGGATTTTTGAAATGGAAAGCCGTTTTCTCTAAAACTCATGTAAATACAAAAACATGATATTGAAATAACTTTGAAGCATATTATGTATGGATAGAATCCAATATACATGAAAGATATTATATCTATGTTTTGACATTAAATACAAAAATAAGTTTTGTTTAATGCCAAACTCCAAACAGATGAATAGGCTTTTCAAAATAAGTTTTTTCTAAGTATATGAAGCATAGATGTATATAGATCAAATCTAATATACATTAAAACTTATAAACTTGTTTTGATTCTACCTATTCATGAAAACTAGAAATCTAAAAATGGTTAAACTGAAAACAAACATGAAACTTTAAACTTGTGTATGTATTGTGAACTTGAGCATATCAACACTATCTAATCTTTAACACAAGATATAAACCATAAACTAAATAAACCGAGGTCTTCTTATAGAACTCCGTCTCCAAGTCGACTCGATCCAAAACCGATCCAACGAGCTTGACTCCAATCAAGTGCTAGATGAGATCTTGACGCGCGATCTCTTGAATCACCATGTGAAAGCTCCAAAACACCTTTGTTGAAGCTAATCACCTACTAATATCTTGATCAAATATCTGAAACTAAATATCACAAGATTATTAGTAAACAATAACTACATGAGTTAATCATCATCAAAACTAGAGTAAAGGGCCTCTGGGCCAACAATCTCACCCTTTTTGATGATGACAAAACTCATGGAGTTATATATGCATGGATTAAAGTTAAGCTTCATAGAAGCTCCCCCTTAACTCATGCATAGCAACAAATAATAAAGATATGTCGTGAATGCTCAACATAAATATGCATAAATATGATATTTGATGCCAATAAAATAAACATGCATAGCAATAGAAGCTCCCCCTTAACTCATGCATGGATTAAAGTTAAGCTCTTGGTACCAACAAAAGATGATCTTGATATCAATGGTAAAAGATAACAAATTAAACAAACATACATATATAAAAACTCTAAATTTCTCTCTCCCTTTTTATCAATTCATCAACAAAGGGGTACAAACACTAAAGACATAAATAATATTTTTCTTCCTTATTGTCAAACAACAAAAATCAGTAAAGGGGCATAAAAAAATGTTCTCCCTCTTTTTGCATAAAACAAATAATAAAGATACATATATGTGATATACATTTATGAAGAGGAAAGACGTGAAGTTAACTCCCCCTGCATACATGCATTACATGAAAAGAGATGACTAAACCCTAATCACACAACGCATAATATGCAATGTATAAAAGGAGATGTGAAGCTCCTCCTACACACGTGTAAGACATAGAGAAGAGCGATCAAGCTCCTCAATATGAGATACACTCAACATGAATTTATATAAAGGGAAGATGTTAAACTCCCCTTGCATATAAGCAATATATATCAAAACTTTTAATACAAATTTATGATACCAATTGAAAATAAATAAAAACTTTTAAGATACCAAAAGATACAAATTGAAAATATCTTGTAAACTTTTGATACCAATGGAAAATAAAACATTGTATGTTTTTGATACCAATAGAAATATATATATGTATTCAGAATCTTCATACCAATTGTAAACATCTTGTAATTTTGATACCAAATGAGAATATTTATAATTTTGATATCAATTGAAAGTGAAAACCAAATATTTTTATGTAGACATAACTTATTTCAATATAGATACTAATTTAAAATGAAATATGATACCAATTGAAAAATAAACTAACTATTTGGTAAATAATTCTTTTTGCAATAAAGATACCAAATTTTAGAATAAAGCCAATTTAGGATTTTTGATACCAATATTGAAAATGTTAGCATATTTCAAAAAAAATTTCATTAAGAGCATAGGAAACAACTTGAAAAATAATATACCAAATAACATCATTTTTTAACATAAAGAGTGGGAGTAAGATATCAATTGAAAATACAATCGATTGAAAACTAAACATGAAGTTTTCTCCCCCTTTATGAAATACCAATGAAAATGATGCATAAGCTTGTATAAAATATCAATTTGAAAACTAATAGTCATTAAGGAGTAAATCAAGCTTAGCATAAACATAATTTGTGCTTTAAGATGTAAAGATATAGTAAGCACAATCAAATCATATATATATATATATGTATGAAAAAGTAAATACCAATAGAAATTGATACTTTTTGAAGTTTTAAAGCATACATATATAGAAAACCAGAGATGAGTATACAACCATAAAAATATCAATTGGGATACCAATTGAAAATATGATGAGGATCAAGTGTATAACTCATACTACCTCTCTTTCATGCACATGTTTAAATTAATTTTTCAATAAAGAGCATACAAGGCATGGTTGCCCATCCAACCGCCCTTCGATGGGTAGGGGTTTTTAAAAATAAGTTTAAAAATAATTATAACACGTTTGAAAACTCCACCACATGAAGAATAACGTAACTAGTTTTATGATAAATTTGAAAACTAGTATGAAATCCTCAAAGTAAGGAATAAAACAAGAATATAATCCATGAAAAATATGACAATCACACAATCATCAACACTCAAAGTCTATAAAGCTCATATAATCTCATGAAAATAAATCATGAGTAAACATCAAGTAATATGTGAGTGAAATAATCATGTAATCACAAAATCCTGGGAATAGGCAATGAAGGCTTAATGTGAAATTCCTTTATAAAAATCATCAAAACTAAATCTACTTTAAGGTATATGTATGTTTAGTCTAAACTAGAAGTATACATACATATCCAAACACAATTGAGTCCATAAAAGAATATTGCATGAAAGGCAAATGACTCAAGGGTATACATGTATATCTTAAAGTTTTGATAAATTTAGTATATACATGAAGCTAAAACACATTATCATGAATAATATGTACAAAAGGGAATACAAGTTTGAAATGCAAGATCATCAAAACTAGGCTATACTAGCACAGATAATGAGTACAAATGAGCAATCAAGCACAAACATATAATAATTTATTGTGGCTCAATAGTTGTACAAGTATTGACACAAGTTTTAATGAAAACTACATCTTAAACATGTAATCAAATCATGAAGCATAAAATAAAATATAAATCAATAAGATCATTATGTGAATGCACATGTCTTAGATCTATGATATACACAATAGCTAAATAAGTGTGAGAACACAAAAAATATGGATCCATATGAATATGAGTGTATCTCAAATACTACATATGTATATCACATGTCTAGTTTTCATGGCATTTAACATAATAATCATGAAACATCAAAACATGCTAAAAATGAATAATATGAAAGTATGTAAACTAAATGGGAGTTTAGAGATCGTTATCACAAACTATGAGGGCAAATCTCTAGGCTCCAAATCAAGGTGGTCCTCCCACCAAACTCGGTCCTCCCACCAAACTCCCTTTGAAAGTGATGCATCCAAAATAGTCACTGTTTAGCTCGGAACGCATTCACCTCAAGGCACCAATACTCTCACGTCGAGTGAGAGCTCACACCTACATCAAATAAAATAGGAGTGGTCTTTGGTACCCATACTCTTTTGGGTCCATGAGGGTTAGCACCTTTCCTAACCCAAACAAATCTATTTACTAAATTTACATTATATACTCTATCATAACAAAACTTAGTAATGTGGCCCTTACGTCCACAATATGTACATATGTACACATGAACATACATAAAGTTATGAGTGTGAATGTGGGAAGCATGTGTATGTCATGGTTTGTGTGCATGCATAAGTAGAACTTGTTTCTTGCGAAATATTGATTCCAACCGTGTGTGGGTCAGGCACATTGGCTCAAAGTGAAGCCCAAACAATCAACACTTTTCTTCAAAATACAAATATCATTTTTAATACTTAAAAATAAAGTGAAACATGCAATAGGTAAGTTAGATGATGAAGCTACACTAGCATAGCAAACATGAGTATCTAAATCATTTTTTAAAAAATTATTTTTATTAGAAATTAAATCTAATTCCTTTGAAATAGAAATAATTTTGTTTTTTAAAGAATCATTTCTTTTAAAACAAAAATAAGTTTTGAAGATAAATCTTCATTTTTCTTCAAAACTTCCTCACATTTTTCAAAATTTTATTTTCATTTAGGGCAAGTTCAAGTTGGGATTTCAATGAGTCCCTTTCATTAGAAATCTCAACCTTCTCTTGCAAAGACACATCAAGTTTTGAAATTAAATCTTCATTTTCTTTATTTAATGCAAAACTTTTTTTAAAGCTTTATATTTTTCTAATAATTTTTCACAAATAATGGAAAGTTCTTCATTTAAAGCATCGGCATCAACTGAATCATCGTCAGAAGAACTAGCACAATTATCTAGATGAGTTTTCAAATTTACCTCAAGGGAGTCATTCCCTTTAACCATGTAGCAACGTTGTTCAGATTCATCCTCACTAAATTCTCTCTCCACTATGTTAGGCGTTTGAAGTTTTGGAGAGGTCAACGTGTTCCACACTGTAAAGGTGGAATCACAATGAGAAACCATATTTAAATATTCTTTACTAAGTGATTTTCTAAGTGCCTCTAGGACTTGTGCATTGGCCTCTAAATGCTTGCTATTACTAAGGTAAGATTTCTTGGTAATGGCAAAGTAAACTTTTCAACCTATGGCTTTTAAATGCCAACTCATCCTAACCTTCCATATATCAATTTTAGAGATATCAAACATGGGAGGATTATCCATGAGTGCCAGCTATATATGTGCAAGTGCAAATGTAGATTAGCTAACCAAGATCTCACTCCTAGATGGTTAAATCTAATATCAGAAGCGTAGGCTCTGATACCAATTTAAAGTACACCTAGAGGGGAGTAAATAGGTGTAAGGATAATCTAATGACAAATGATGCGGATTTAAAAAATAATTGTAACACACTTAGTGTAATAAAAAAGTGTAGCTGAATTTTCGATGAAGGGCTCTGGCCTAACTCCTCTAAATTCCTTTAAATAAGAGTTGAGGTGCTAGATGAAGCTCTCTTGGTTAAACACAAGTATGGGCACACAATCAACCAAGCATGCATATGATATGAACAATATGAACAATACACAATGTAAGAGAGAGAGAGAGAGTTAGAGACAGTGGATCAAACGCAAACACAAAGATATGTTCGAGGTTCTAGCACCCAGCTCTACGTCCCCGCCTTCACACAAAAGGATTTCCACTATATCCTCCATACAGGACTTCCCACACAGGGTACCTCTACTGAGGATTTAGGTAAAAACAATTTGGGAGTACACACTCCTCTACCAACAAATACAACCTCTCACTAGAGGCAAGGAACAAAGCCAACACAATATCAACCTCACAATTGAGGGATAGGCACAAAGCCAAACCACCACAATCACCTCACACTGAGAGATAAAGCACAAAGCCACCACTCTAACAATCACCTCTTCACTAAGAGGGATATCAACACAATCACCTCTCACTAGAGGAATATCACAAAGAAAGGAGGGTTTACAACACTTGGTGGCATCAACAACCACAAACTAATTTTCCCACAAAAATGAAGGGTTCACCTAGAGGGGGGGTGAATAGGTGAAGGCTAATCTAATGGTCACTTAATGATGAATGATGCAAATAATGCGGAAGCTAAAAACAATTATGACCTAATTAAACTTTTACACTAAACACTACGTATAACCAAAGAGTGTTGCCGAATTTCCCGTGAAGGGCTCTGGACAAACTCCTCTAGATTCCCCTTGAATGGGTTGAGGTGCCGCGTTGGCTCTCTTGGTTGAATACAAGTGTTAGCAAACAAACCCAAGCAAGTATATCAATTTAAGCACACAAGAATATCATGCATATAAAGATAGACAATAATTGAATGCAAGATATAATAAGAGACAAAGAGAGAGAGAGAGTGAGCAATCGCAAACACAAAGGGTTTGTTTCGAGGTTCGAGCACACTTGCTCTACATCCCCGCCTTCGACACACGAAGGATTTCCACTATGCAAGATCCCACTGGATCTCTCCTCGGTGCCGCAACACCTACAAGCCCTCGGACTCTCTAGTCCCGTACACACCGCAAGCCCACCGGCTCGCCGAGGCCGCACCTCAAACAATGAGCTCGCACCCGAACTCAAAACACCGAGTCCACACTTGGACCCTAAACAAACACGAGCACACTTGCCCGTCTCCTCAAAGAACAAGGATGAAATCTTTGGTGATCTACAATACTTTGATCACCAATTACAAACTCTCACAACACAATCCTATGGATAGATAAGGCAATGGATAGCTCAAGTGATTGTGAGAAAAACAAGGATGAGAGTGGTGGAGGAAAACTCAAAGAATCTCTTTTAAACACTCTTGATAAACTCTCCTTTAATTGGAAATATTGGCTCTAATTTTGTGGAGAAAAACCTCTGGAATGAATGGGAAAAACTGGCTCTAAGAGTCTCCAAAATCTTCTTTCAAAACAGTCCACAAACCCCCAAATATATAGGCTGTCAAAAACTAGCCGTTGGGGCTTTGTCAGAACTGCCGGTCGACCGGGGCGGTCGACCGCCAACGGTCGGATTTCTGACCGTTGGAGCCACGGTCGACCGCCCGGGTCGACCGACCCACTGGAGCTGAGAGTCTAACTCTCTTTCGGTCGACCCGTGCGGTCGGCCGAACTTTCCAGAGAGCTCTGCTCTCTAGAGCGGTCGACCGTCACGGTCGGCCGTCCTCCAGTACACATAGGCGTGCACGTTTGTGCACGTCGGTCGACCGGTCCGGTCGGCCGACTCCTGTATTAGTCGACTATTAAAGGTCACTAGTCAACTTATACGAAGCCTGAAACAATTTTCTGGGATTAAAAAGTTAGTCTTTTTGGCTCAAATAAAATCCCATAAAATACTTAAAAATCTACAAAAATAGTTTAACCAATATACTTTGATAATCAAACATGCTTGCACAAAATCAAGGCATGTTATAAAAGATTGGACTATTTTTGTAAGTTGAAAATATTTGGCTCAAGATAAAAACTGTATTTTCCAAAACATGTTTTCTAAACTTTGTTTTTCCAAAACATATTTTTCCAAATCTTCATCAAATACAAAAACAAGATATTATAATTCATTTTAAGGCATAGTGTGTATGGATATGATCCACTACACAATCAAGATGAAATATCTATGTTTTTGACATTAAACTCTAAACTTGATTCTGGATAAATGATATGTATATAAGAAAATACCAAAATCCAAACAAGTATTTTTCCAAAAAGAAAAATCTTTTCTAAACTAAAAAATCTTTTATGAAAACAATTCTATCAAGAGTGTGTGTGTATATGTATTTGAGCAATCCACCAACTATCTATCCTTTACATTTTATCTAAAAACAAAAACTAAATCTTATATCTAGACACAAGTCTTCATCTTCTTGAAGTCTTCTCTTGAAGGCTTCTCATCTTTTTGACTTGGTCCAAGCTTGATCCAAAAGCTCCTTGGATCACACCGTGCTAGCTCCAAATCTTGACATTTTATCCTTTGTTGAGCTATGCACCTACTAAGATCTTGATAATGAATCTGTCACTAATTAAACACAAGATCATTAGTAAACATAACTTCATGAGTTGATCATCATCAAAACTAGGGTGATAGGCCTTTGGGCCAACAATCTCCCCCTTTTGATGATGACAAAACTCATGGAGTTATATATGCATGGATTAAAGTAAAGCTTCAAAGAAGCTCCCCCTTAACTCATGCATAGACATAAATAATAAATATGGCAATGAGGCACATGAATATGTATGCAAGTATGGGATAAAAACATGCAACAAGCATAAATCAAAATCTTTTTCTCCTATAGCAATACAAAAATATATATGCATAAAGAACAAGGAAGACAAATACTTCTCCCCCTTAAGCAATGAAAACATGCATATAAACTCAAATACTTCTCCCCCTTTTCGTCACTCATCAACAAAGGGTTCAAAGTAAAATCAAATCAAACAAATTTTTCTCCCCCTTTTTGTCATAAACAAAGAGAGAAATAAGGGGTCAAATCAAATATATCAACAAAAAATTTTTTTTTTAAATTTTTTTAAACAAAATTTTGAAAGGTATCAGAGCTTTTGTAAAACAAACAAATTTTAAGATACCAAATTGAAAATAATCATTATTATAAAATATATTGATACCAATTGAAAGTTAACAAATATGAAGTTGAAGCATATTGATACCAATAGTAAACATAATGATCAAAAAAAATTTTTTAATTTTCATCATAAACTATGTGCCTTTTTTTTTTTTAAAATGAGCCAATTGAAAGTTAAGCACATGAAAATCATATATATGTATGAGAAATGAGTATACCAAGTGAAATTGATACATACATATATAAGAAACAAAATATGAGTATATACAAAATAAGTTCATATTGATACCAATTGAAACGATTCAAAGATACCAATTGACATAACAATAAGATCAAGTGTATAACTCATAACCTACCACCCTTCATATGCTCAAGATAAAAGATTTTCAATGAAGCATATAAGGCATAATCGCCCATCCATCCTCCCATAGATGGTAGGGGTTTTCAAAAATAGATTTGAAAAATAGCTTTGTTTGAAAAACTCTACCAAATGAAGAACAATTAACTAGTTAAAATAATTTTTTTTGAAAAACTAGTTAAAGATCCTTCAAAAACATGAAATCAAAGCATATATATTTCATGAATCATACTAAATACATAAAAGTTCAAGCACTCATAGTCCATAAAGTTCAAAATTATCTTGAAAAGTAAAAGATGAGTGTTCAAAGGTTATGTAAATAGTATTTTCATGAAAATAGACATTGAAGCTCAAAAAGATCATAAGTCACATTTTTAACAAAACAAAAACATGAAAAATTATTTTTCATTAAAACACTAATCTTCATGGTATATGTATGATTAATCCAATCCTAACAATACACATACATATCCCAAATCTAAAAGAGTCTATTAAGGATGTTTGCATGAAGGCAAGAGACTCACGGGTATACATGTATATTTATTAGATTTGAATTAAAAATACATATACATGAAGTAAAGCATAAAAATAAGGCAAAACATGGATAAAAGAGAATCATCAAAACTAGTCTATACATATGTATATAGTGGATACAAATGAGCATGAAGTTCAATTATATTTGAATCAATTGTAATTCACTATTTGTATATGTATACATGCAAGTTTGACACATTTTACATCTAAGCATGTAAATACCACATGAAGCACAAAAATATGAACATGCTATGAATATGAAATTAAAGCATGTACATAAAAAGTAGGAGTTTAGAGATTGTTACCAACTCCAAAGCTTCCTAACATGGTGGCCTTTCCACCAAAACTCCTTGATAGCGATGCATCCAAATGTATGTCCATCAAGTCCATTGCATCCACTACCAAGGCACCAATCCTCTCACGTTTTGTGAGAGCCCTCACCTACATCAAAAGCAAATGGTGGGGGTTTTGGTACCCATATTTTCTTGTAGGGTCCACGGGGGTTAGTCTTGTATTGAGGGACCCAAAATCTTTTATTTTAGCAAAATTAAAATGATCTAATCTACCATAACAATATTTTGCTAAATGGCCTTTGCGGCCACAATGTGTACATACGTACACCTTAGTATGCTTATGTGTAGGAGTGTGATCATGTTGTGCAACATAAGCAAATGCATGGTTATGATGTGCATGAATGAGTGGAGTTTGTTTCTTTGAAAACATTGACTTCAACCTAGAATGATTGAAAGCACAAGAGTTCAAAGTTGAACTCAAACCATCCATTTTATTTTTCAAAACTTTTATCTCATTAGTGGTGGCATGTAAAGCATGATGAGATAAAGAATCATTTTTCTTTTTCTTTTGTGAAACAAAATCTTTTTCTTTTTCACAAAATTTTCTTTTCAAAGATTTATTTTCTTGAAAAACAACTTCTTTTTGTTTTTCCACCAAATTAACTTTCTTTTTCAAAATAGTGTTTCCCTCACATAAATCATTCAATTTTGCAAGCAAGGAAACATTCTCATTTTTCAAATCTTTATTTTCTTTTTCTAAGCATGCCATTTTATTTTCTAATGAATCTTTTTCATCAACCATGGCATCAAAATTCTTTTTCAAATTTTTGTTATCTTTTTCTAAACATGCAATGTTAGATCTAAATGTATTATATTCTACATGCATGCAAGTAATGTTCTTTTTCAAATTATTATTCTTCTTTTTAAGCATGTCATATTTTTCAAGCACAAGATGACAAAAGGTAGTAAGCTCATCATATGACATGTCTTCATCATCGGATTCAGAGTTTACCTCAAGGGGGTTATCCCCTTGGACCATGTAGCACACGTTGGAGATGTCGCTTCCAACATCCGAATCGCTCCCGGCATAATATAGATCTTTTTCGCCGAGGGAGGTGATGATGTTCCAAGCTATAAAAGCCGAATCAATATTAGAAACCCTAGATAAATAATCATCATTTAGGGTTTAATTGATAGCATGAAGGGCTTTTGCATTAGCCTCAAAATTCTTACCATTTGAACAATATGAATCATTAGATATGGTAAGATAAACATGAATGCCTAAGGCCTTGAGGTACAAAGTCATCTTAACCTTCCAAATTTGGATGTTAAGAATGTCAAACATGGGTGGTGGCATGAAGTCCATGGTGTGTGTACAAAAATATTATGATTAGCCTAAAAATAAGGATCTTTTACTCTAGGTTGTTAGACCAAAATCAGAGTACCATGCTCTGATACCAATTGAAGGGTTTACCTAGAGGGGGGTGAATAGGTGAAGGCTAATCTAATGGTCACTTAATGATGAATGATGCAAATAATGCGAAAGCTAAAAACAATTATGACCTAATTAAACTTTTACACTAAACACTACGTATAACCAAAGAGTGTTGCCGAATTCCCCGTGAAGGGCTCTGGACAAACTCCTCTAGATTCCCCTTGAATGGGTTGAGGTGTCGCGTTGGCTCTCTTGGTTGAATACAAGTGTTAGCAAACAAACCCAAGCAAGTATATCAATTTAAGCACACAAGAATATCATGCATATAAAGATAGACAATAATTGAATACAAGATATAATAAGAGACAAAGAGAGAGAGAGAGAGAGAGAGAGTGAGCAATCGCAAACACAAAGGGTTTGTTTCGAGGTTCGAGCACACTTGCTCTACATCCCCGCCTTCGACACACGAAGGATTTCCACTATGCAAGATCCCACTGGATCTCTCCTCGGTGCCGCAACACCTACAAGCCCTCGGACTCTCTAGCCCCGTACACACCGCAAGCCCACCGGCTCGCCGAGGCCGCACCTCAAACAATGAGCTCGCACCCGAACTCAAAACACCGAGTCCACACTTGGACCCTAAACAAACACGAGCACACTTGCCCGTCTCCTCAAAGAACAAGGATGAAATCTTTGGTGATTTACAATACTTTGATCACCAATTACAAACTCTCACAACACAATCCTATGGATAGATAAGGCAATGGATAGCTCAAGTGATTGTGAGAAAAACAAGGATGAGAGTGGCGGAGGAAAACTCAAAGAATCTCTTTTAAACACTCTTGATAAACTCTCCTTTAATTGGAAATATTGGCTCTAATTTTGTGGAGAAAAACCTCTGGAATGAATGGGAAAAACTGGCTCTAAGAGTCTCCAAAATCTTCTTTCAAAACAGTCCACAAACCCCCAAATATATAGGTTGTCAAAAACTAGCCGTTGGGGCTTTGTCAGAACTGCCAGTCGACCGAGGCGGTCGACCGCCAGATTTCTGACTGTTGGAGCCACGATCGACCGCCCGGGTCGACCGACCCACTGGAGCTGAAAGTCTAACTCTCTATCGGTCGACCAGTGCGGTCGGCCGAACTTTCCAGGAGCTCTGCTCTCTGGAGCGGTCGACCGTCACGGTCGGCCGTCCTCCAGTACACATAGGCGTGCACGTTTGTGCACGTCGGTCGACCGGTCTGGTCGGCCGACTCCTGTATTAGTCGACTATTAAGGGTCACTAGTCGACTTATACGTAGCCTGAAACAATTTTCTGGGATTAAAAAGTTAGTCTTTTTGGCTCAAATAAAATCCCATAAAATACTTAAAAATCTACAAAAATATTTTAACCAATATACTTTGATAATCAAACATGCTTGCACAAAATCAAGGCATGTTATAAAAGATTGGACTATTTTTGTAAGTTGAAAATATTTGGCTCAAGATAAAAACTGTATTTTCCAAAACATGTTTTCTAAACTTTGTTTTTCCAAAACATATTTTTCCAAATCTTCATCAAATAAACAAGATATTATAATTCATTTTAAGGCATAGTGTGTATGGATATGATCCACTACACAATCAAGATGAAATATCTATGTTTTGACATTAAGCTCTAAACTTAATTTGGATAAAAGATATGTATATAAGAAAATACCAAAATTCAAATAAGTATTTTTCCAAAAAGAAAAATCTTTTCTAAACTAAAAAATCTTTTATGAAAACAATTCTATCAAGAGTGTGTGTGTATATGTACTTGAGCAATCCACCAACTATCTATCCTTTACATTTTATCTAAAAACAAAAACTAAATCTTATACCTAGACACAAGTCTTCATCTTCTTGAAGTCTTCTCTTGAAGGCTTCTCATCTTCTTGACTTGGTCCAAGCTTGATCCAAAAGCTCCTTGGATCACACCGTGCTAGCTCCAAATCTTGACATTTTATCCTTTGTTGAGCTATGCACCTACTAAGATCTTGATAATGAATCTGTCACTAATTAAACACAAGATCATTAGTAAACATAACTTCATGAGTTGATCATCATCAAAACTAGGGTGATAGGCCTTTGGGCCAACAAAAAATAGACCCTAATAGATAGGATAGATAGATAGCTCAAGTGTGAGAAAATGAAGAGTTTAGAAATCAAAAACACGAAGAAAAACTCTTGGAAGAAACTCTATATTGAAATATGAATGAAGATCAAAATAATTCCCAAAGACTTTCTTTTTCTTTGAATTTTCCAACCCCTTTTAAAACAAATAAAGATCAATCTTTTGGCTCTAAAACTCTTTTAAAAACTTATATTTAAACACTAGAAAGAATGAGAATTTTACTCTTGAAAAACTTGTATAAAATAGCTCAAGAAATGGGGTATATATAGCCCCAAAGAAATCTGCCCGTTGGCAGTCTGGCGAAGGGCAAAACTGCCCTTCCGGTCGACCGAACGGTCGACCGGCCAACATTCATAATTATGACCGTCGACCAACCGGTCCCGAAAACTGGAAACAGAGAGCAGAGCTCTCTGTCGGTCGACCGGGGCCATTTTTAGAGAGCAGAAGCTCTCTGGCGGTCGACCGACCCGGTCGATCGGCCTCCCAGCCTTGGCTGCGTGCATGTCTGTGCACGTCGGTCGACCGGACCAGTCGACCGACTTCTGCCTCGGTCAACGGGTCTGGTCGACCGGCAGACAGCCTGGTCCAACAATATAGGGATTGAAAACTTGGGTTTTTTGACTTCAATTAAATCCCATAAAATCACATAAATTCCACAAAAATCAGTTCTTATTAGATCTTTGAAATACAAATATATGTGATAAAAATTCAACACATATTTTAAACAATTTGAACCATTTTTTTGTTCTTGACAACTTGCCTTAAATCAAAACTGTATTTTCTAAAAACTAGGATTTTTGAAATGGAAAGTCGTTTTCTCCAAAACTCATGTAAATACAAAAACATGATATTGAAACACTTTGAAGCATAGTGTATATGGATAGAATCCAATATACATGAAAGATATTATATCTATGTTTTTGACATTAAATATAAAAATAAGTTTTGTTTAAATACAAAACTCCAAACACATGAATATGCTTTTCAAAATAAGTTTTTTTTAAGTATATGAAGCATAGATGTATATAGATCAAATCTAATATACATTAAAACTTGTAAACTTGTTTTAATTCTATCTATTCATAAAACTAAAAATCTAAAAACGATTAAACTGAAAACAAACATGAAACTTTAAACTTGTGTGTGCATTGTGAACTTGAGCATATTAACCCTATCTAATCTTTAACACAAGATCTAAATCATAAACTAAATAAACCGAGGTCTTCTTGTAGAACTCCGTCTCCAAGTCAACTCGATGCAAAACTGATCCAACGAGCTTGACTCCAACCAAGTGCTAGATGCGATCTTGATGCGCGAGCTCATGAATCACCATGTGAAAGCCCCAAAGCACCTTTGTTGAAGCTAATCATTAGTAAACAATTACTACATGAGTTAATCATCATTAAAAACTAGAGTGAAAGGCCTCTGGGCTAACATTTGTTTATCCAGAAATTTTATACAAGCAAATATCGGGGAACATAAATTGCAGACATATTCATGAGAATTTCTCTAAAATTTTAAAATTAACAAATAAACTTGGATCAAGATAAGATCTCCTTCACCTAGATTTTTTCACCTCTTCGTGGCCGCCGAACCTCCACCGGTGCCATGATCGCCCTTCATTAGAGCAAAAGAAAGAGAATTAAGTTAGGAGGAATCAAGGGAGAGAAGGTTAAATTCTCTTGGGGTTTTGAATTAACATGAGAGGGGAGGGGTGAGAGAGAGTATGGTAGTGGAGAGACAAGGGGATCATCCCTTTCTAGGCCCTCCGCCGGCGGCCTCCCCGCTCCCTGCTGTTGGCCCAAGGTTACAATCATCCAGTTTTATAGTTCTGATGATAACAAAACATATGTGATTATTTAGTACTAATCAAGTTCAAGTTTTTAAGTATATTTCAGGATTCTAATAGAATCAAGAAGTTTTTTTTCTTAAAGGAAGGTGTTGAAGACTCAAGGATATTCAAATACGGGATTGAAGCTCAATGCACTCGATGTCGCTAAAGGAGAAACCTGCTTGAAGATCTTATAGTCACCTAGAGCCTTATAAGATATTAGTTTGTTAAAGTGTAGACTATAGTTATAAAGATCAAGAAGTTACACACACAAAGTACACAATTTCAAAAAATACAAGTTTTTATAGTATTGATATTTTGCATGTTTAGTTTTGATACATGTCTCATAATTTTTTCAAAATTTTATAATAAGTTCAGAACATGTATTTCACTACAATACATTGCTATATTCTTGTTTTGAGTGACCGTTTGCATAATTCATCATAAATAGTTTTAAAATTGAGCTTGATTAGCAAAACACTTATTCACCCCCCTCTAGGTGTATTTCACCCGTGCCCTACGCTGGCGGCCTCCTCGCACCGCGCACGCTGCTTGCATACGACTGGCTTGGCCGCATGCTGCTTAGCCTCGCCCTATGCGCGGCCCCCACGACGCCGCCCTCAGATCCAAGGGGGAGAGAGATAGGAAAGATTTGAGAGGAGAATTTTGTAAGGTTGAGAGTTTGGGAAAAATGAAAGAGATCGTAATGAGAATGGAAAGATGGAGATGGGGAAATTTTTATCCCCTATTTACACAAACCACCCAACAACATATTTTTGCACTTTATACATTTTTCCTCCCTTCCTCTCATTATGCCACATGTCCCTGCTCATGCCACATGTCTTCATCATTCTCAAGCAAAATTCTAACCATCCATCTACCAATCTCATGCATACCTACCCCTCTCTACTAATTCTTCTCAATACATTATTGTAGTATTTTCTTGGTATTTAATTTATATACTTGTATTTACACAATATACATATATACTACTTTATTACATATATAAGTATGAAAATATATTGGAGATACACAAGTATATAAGTACATATATTCATACAAGGATGATCATGTTCACAAAGATTTACACATACCTAATATACATGTATATGTATATATGTGCATATATCAAATACCTATGCCCCCCATTTCCAAAATTTTTTTCCACGGGATGACTAAACATTCATTGTTACACCAGCTTAATTTGGTCCTCACCTCAGATAATCAATTTATTCTCTTTAACAATTACTAAATCAAGATTTAGAATTTCAGGGTGTTACATAAACGGTAGTTGGTAAATCCTTACTAAATCCGTTGATAGCTGAGGATTTGATAAAAATCCTAAAGGACCTGATCCTATTTGATTCCTTAGGAGTTCTCTACCAATTTTTTCCATGGAATAGTAGATCCACAAAGCAAATAAGTCACGTTAAAGTTGTCACCTCTGACTTTTCTTTCATTTTAGGAGTATTATTTTCCTATTTCCCAGCAGAAGCGATTCCCGAAACAAATTTTGGGATCACAATCTCCTATTCCCCGGCGGAATTTTCTAGCAATATTCTTATAATTTGCAAAGAACGTTTAATTCCACCAAAGTCCCCTGCCAATTCCTATCCATGAAATTGTAGGACAACATCAAAATGTAATCATTTTTTCAATAAAATGAACTACAGATTAAGCCTATCATGTTAACATTAAACCGCTAACAGTAAAACCTTTTGAATATCCCTGGTGGATTCTGCTAATATCCCCTGCAGATCAAATTCCACTTGCCATTCTCTTCAATAGAATGATAGGCTATTTAAATTGTTATTATGTTCAAACATCTTTAACAGTAAATGAAACCTTGTCAAGTTAACATCATACATCTGACAAGTTACTTTTATAAATCCCCAAGCGGAAAAGTTGCCATGATCACTTCTGACAAAATCTCTTTTAACTTCTCAGCAAAAAATTTGGTTGTTATATTAATGATCACGTCTAACAACTCTTTAGGGAATAATCATTTCCTTATCGAATTCCCATGGAGTTCTTTATGTTACGATAATGATTACCTCTGACATCTTAGAGAACATAAACTCTCTATAACTTCTTATGAAATTCATTTTGAACTCCCTAGTGAGTTTCTAATAGACTCTCCTCAAAGTCTTTATTACCTTTTTCAATCCCCTACTGGACTTTTCGATTGTCATGTTTACATTATACCTCTGACAATTTCTTCCAAAAATGATTCTCCAAGGAAACACAATTCTTCCCATAGAATTCAAAATCAAATCACATCCCCTAGTGGAATAACATTTTACCCTCATGTCCAGCCTATCACCTCTGAACGGTAAATTGTGAGCTTTATAGTTTCTCAATCGGTTATGTCCATGTTACCTATGAACCGATAGATAACCAAGTCTCATCTTTCAGTCCAGTAGGGACTACTCCTTTTAC
This sequence comes from Agave tequilana, assembly GCA_038442645.1. Classification (NCBI taxonomy): domain Eukaryota; kingdom Viridiplantae; phylum Streptophyta; class Magnoliopsida; order Asparagales; family Asparagaceae; genus Agave; species Agave tequilana. The sequence goes on from JAVJIF010001395.1 coordinate 251,657, forward strand.
CGTCATGTCCAGGCTATCACCTCTGAACGATAGAAATTCTGAGCTTGATGGTTTCTCAATCGGTTATGTCCATGTTACCTCTAAACCAACAGATAGCCATGTCTCAATAAAGACTACTTATTTGCCGTTATTTTCAGTTCACCATCTCTAAAAGGCAGGGATTTGAGTCTTGTAACTCTCAATCGGTTATATCCATATTTCCTCTAAACTGACGGGTGACTAGATCTCTCCCTTTTTAAGGTACTCAAACTGTCATGTCCAGTCAACCACCACTGAACAGAAGAGTTCATAACCTTGTTCTCCTTTTCTCTGTCAGGGCTAGGAGTTCTTGCTATCAAGTTTATATGACTACTTCTGAATAGTGAATTACGAGCCTGGTTTCTCTTAGTTGGTCATGTCCAAACTACATCTGAACTGACAGGTGCCCAGATCTAATTCACCTTTGCAGTCTTTAGTGGGCTAGCTGCTAAGTTAATATAACTACCTCTAGTAGCGGATTCAAACTTTAATGTGTCTTAGTTTATCATATCCAGTTAACTACCTATGAATAGACGGGTCCCTAAAACTGTGTTCACCTTTCATTTTGTCATCATGTTCAGTCTGTCACCTCTGAATGACAAAATTTTGAGCTTTGTGGCTTCTTAATCGGTCATGTCTAGTCCATCACCTCTGAACTGACAGATAGCAAAGTCTCCCCTTTTCATTTACTGTTATGTCCAGTTAATCACCTCTGAACAGTAAACACTCCTCGTTTGGTAATCTCTAATCGATTACATCCAGTTCATCACCTCTAGACCGATAATTATCCAATTTCACCCTTCTTTATCATTATGTTCAGTTTATCACCTCTGAATGACAAGATCCTATGTCGGATGATTCCTAATCAGTTATGTCCAGCTATTCACCTCTAAACTAACGAATTTTCAGACTTAGTCTTTTTGGATTTAGTGATTCCTAACAGATTTCTAAATCTACCTACTTTTAATCCCCAGTATATTATTATATTTTACTGACTTTATCATGTTCTTAACCTCTAAATAATTTAAGTCACATTTGTAATTTCATCAAAAATTCAACTTGGTGAATTTTTCACCCTTTTTGTTCCTTCGAAAGGAACTTTTTTTTACTAAGTTTTCTTCTAAAGAAAACTTATATTACCTATGGGCTTTTACACAAGCAAACACAGAAAAAGATATGGAGAGAGTAAATGAATCAAGGGCAAATATTTTATTAATCCAAGAAGAAGAGATACATGAAGATACATTAAACTGGTCTCTCGTATGATATGAGTTTACTCTCTAGAGAAGACAGTTTTTGTTTCCTATTCTCTTCAGTCCTAGCAAGAGCCTACGACTTCAGATCTCCATGGTTGACTATCACCAGCTAAACCAAACGGGCCTGAGCATCCGCTATCAACACCTCTTCTCTGCCTCCAGCTTGAGGAACTGATTGCTCTGAGCACTCAGCTGGTCTAGCCGAGCAGTTTTCTCCGCATGCATTGGCTCAGCTTTGGATATCAAAAAGTTGGCCCTCTTGATCATCGCCTCAGCTTTTTCTAGCTACTCATTGGCATCGGCAAGTGCATTGTTAGAAGCATCAATGACATCAACAATTTTGATCTTCTCAGCCTCCAGGGATTTAAACTCTTGGGACTCTGCTTTCAGTGTCTGTTGCGCCTCTGCATAAGTCTTCTGTATATGCTCAAAGAGACGCTTAACCTCCCCTTCAACGAATGGGGTCAGATCTGAGCCATTCAGGTGACGCCACTCGCCCACATCTTTCTCAATGTCTTCCACTATCAACTCCAGAGAGGCAGCTTGATCGATTCTCCTAAAATCTCTAATGGTCTCGATGTTCTGCATAAGGACCACCTTCAAAAACTCAAATGGACTGGCTGAACCCTTTAATACCAGAGAGATGCATTGCTTCAAACTTTTGTAGAAGGTGTTAATCATCTCCGCCACAAACTCCTTCTCCACTTCTATCACTTCGAGTGAGGAAGTAAGCTTTGGAGGAGGAGTCTCTGTGAGTTTGGTGGTCATGATCGCCGAAGGTGTCAAAGGGGCAGTTATCAGTACAATAGAGGAAACAAGTAGGAGCTGAGGAGAAGTTTTCATGGAGATAAGAGTGTTGGGCACCAGAAAAGTAGGGCTGGTGATCATTGAATCCAGATCGATAACTGGCATTGGCGATCTTGAGCTGACTACCAGTTCCAAGCCAAAAGTAGCTGAAGCTGAAGATGTGGCGGAGTAAAAACCGGCTCGCTAGTGGACTCAAGCTGAAGCCCAATTTACTTTGAAGTTGGTACGGTGGAAGGCGCAGACGCTGCCACGTCAGTTATCATCGAATCACCAGCGGAAAAGGGTCAGCGTTGAATGATGCTATGGTAAAGAACATCAGTCTCTGCAATGTCTAATGTGAGAGAAGCGGTTGTCACTCTTGAGATGGACCTAACCTTTGGAGTTAAAGAAAAAAAATATTGTATATAAAAAGTTGACTGCTAAATCCTTACGATCATTGCTTGGAGGAGCTGAGGTGTCAACAGTAGTCACCCTAGTGCTGATTATCGCAGTAGGTACATTCTCCATGTGGGAGGTGACTCCAGCGTCAACAGTTTTAGCAAAAGACACCTCGATAGTAGGGTTCACAGGGGAATCCACCTGGCTGTTTGATACATCCTTGATGCAATTTCAGTAGGTACTGTACATGCAACAATGGTAGTTTCAGTAAAGCTTCCCCCAGTAGCTAGTTACTCTGCAGTTGGCTCAAGGATTGGTCATCTTTCTTCAGGAGTTTCCAGAATTTCCACGTTCTCAAACTCATATCCCTGAGGGGCAATCTCAACCTTCTCCAAAGTGGTGGCAGCCCCACCAGAAAGTCCCACATCTAGCTCTTGATCCCAAAGGTCTTCGGAGAGGAAATAGGTCACCTTATCCCCCTCCTTTTCGGTGGAGATCGTCAAATGTTTCCTCTCCTTCACCCTAAATTTCCTGGCCTACATCTGAGATTAAGACTCGAAATAATTAACCATGGAAGTGAAAAAGAATAAAGAAAAATGACATGAAGAGAGTCAAGCTTACCGGGGACCTGAGTAGGCTCATTCAGAGTCTCTTTCCGACCAGGCAACCTGATAATTAATGGAGGAGGAACTTCTGCTACAGACTCACTCACTGCAGCAGCAGGAGCCTGTCGAGCATCTTGACGAGCCCTCTTACTACTTGCTTCTTATGAAGTTCTTTTTGAATAGGCTCCTTCCTCGTGGGTTCTTTAGAAGGAAGTTCCTTTGGCTCTGGCTTCTTCCGCTACCGCTTGAAGTGCGTGTCGCGGTCTTATTCCTCTTCCTCTTCTTCAAGTGGCTCTTTACCTGCCCGATTAGTAGCTTCCGGAGCGGATTCTCTACCACTAACATCCTTGAATCGAGGACTCTTAACATCTAAAGCTTCACTTCTAGCTTCCGTCAAAAACTCTGGGAGACCTGGGACCCTAACTCACTTCCCTTGACCTTGCTCTGCCGCTTTCTACTTCAACTGCTTGAAGATGAGCTTGGTCTCGGTTGAGTTGATGTTAAATTCTAAAGGATTGGAGTTGGAGGTCCGATACCATTGACAAAACCCCAGCGACGTCAATAAATTTGGGGATAAGTATGGCATGCAAAATCGATCCTTGGTGTAGCCGACAATGAAGTGTCTCCAAGTTTTGGCACCGTCTATCAAGCCCCCAATTAATCCTCAGGGAGGGTTGGGGTTCCCAACATAAAGTTGGTCATATCCAAACTGGCGTGAGAAGTGGCTAGGGACATACGATTTCAGATTACAGATATCTCTGCACTAGTACACCAAGTGAGATTTTTGGATACTGACTAGCCACTTGAATACACCCTACCTAAGAGAAGATCTTCTGTCCTTCACACCTTGGAATTCTTCACCATATCCATCACCGGGAATGGAGGGGAAGCATCTGTAGAGGCTATACATGTCATAACAACATACTAATTTTTATACCCTAGTTGTGTAGGTCAGCATCCACTGTGACCCATCAAAGCGCCGAAGGCACGCAAACCCATGCTTTCTGATGGATCTTCTTCAGGTTGGATAATGGCGGGACACTGCAATGTGAACCATGCCATCAGATATGTGTAGGGCATTTTCATCCTAAGGCAGGGTCCGTCAGGAGGAAGCACTTGCCCCTTTCCCCTCTTGGAAGCCAGTGGTCTACAGAAAGCTTCTATTAGTGCTCGAAATCCGCATTGGATACCGTAGACCATGGCAGGAAGCAACCCAAGAGATTTGTCATAAGCAAGTTGGACAGCAGGAAGAAGCATCGACGACAAGATTCCATCATGCAGAGGAGATGAAATGACACATTTCTTCAATCAAACCAACAAGATGCGAGCGAGGAAAGCATTTTGAGATATATGGTGTTTTACCTGATGATGAAAGCTTTTAAACTTGTCACCCTTTCATAGATCGTGCCATCCTCCTCCAAGGCAACATCTTCATGAGCACTGGACACCATCTTCTGGTGGATTTCATCATCTGAAATCGGGAATTGGACATCTTCTGGGGCACCGTCTAAAACTGGAAAAAAATAATCTGCCCAGACTTTTATCCCGTTTGCATTCCCGCAAGTGTTATGGATGTCCATGCAAATGTAAAAATGACACATTAATTCTCAATATATTTCAAACATCCCCGAGTTGTCCTTCTCCATCTGCTCTAGCTCTATTGTGTAAGGAAAGTACTCCTCATATGGCATCGAGCCCATTAGGAGGTTGGATATCTCCCACATCTTATGCAACGCCAGTCTAATTCACCAATAAGGGTGAAGAAGATCCCCGAGGCTAGATAATACAGCTTGAAGATAGCAAAGAAGTTAAGCACATAGATTCTATTCCATAGCAGATGGCTCTAACTGCTTCATGAAGTCCAATCGGCATCAGCTCTATCTCAAATTGTTCCAAGATATAAAGCACCAAATCCCTCCACCATGGCTCTTGGATAGGGTGTACCCAGCCGAGCGCCCTAAATTCCCGTGCCAGATAGTTGTCGTGGACCTTGATGAGCTGGTTCAGAAAATTTTGGAACATTTCCGGATTTTTTTCTTATGGGGAGATCTTGTCCAATTCTCCCAGGATGCATGCCAAGTACAGTCTTGGGTAACCTACAATGTCAAGATCCCAATATGAACAGAGTCAGTGAACCAAGTCACCGACCATCTCATTTTTCATGGCGCCGTTATCGATTGGAAGTACAAAAGCGAAAAGTGTCCCCTGCTCGATGGAAATAGTACTTCTCACCCTTCACATTAAAAATCCATTGGTCTTTCCCGATTAGTAATAGTTGGTCAATGTCGGATGCTGCATTCCTGAACATGAAATTTGGCTTTCGGTATATACAACATGATTATGGTCTTCGAGCGGGGCAGTAGTCAATATGCTCCGCGTCATATGCTCATCAGCCATTAGGATTAAAGCATCTCTTTCTGGTGAACTTCTTTCACTGAAGAGGAAGCCTGACCCAAGAACTGAAAATGCACATTCTATCCTGAATAAGCTGTTCGATGGTTCGGTGCATAGTGAACTGCAAAAAGACAAACGACAAGTTTGTTAATAAATCGAAGAAAGTATATGGACCTTTGGCTGTATTAAGCAGAGAGAAAGGCCAAGTCTTAGCCTCGCCTATTTGGCATGGCTAGACCAGCGTTAAAAGGCCACATCTTAGCTTCGCCTATATGGCAGGGCTAGATCAGCCTTAAAAAGGCGAAGTCTTAGCCAGCCAATTCTTTGCCTCGCTTATATGGCAGGGCAAGACCAGCATTAAAAAGGCTAAGTCTTAGCCTTGCCTATATTACAAGGTTAGACCGGCCTTAAAAGGCTAAGTCTTAGCCTCGCCTAGACCAGCCTTAAAAAGTCCAAGTCTTAGCCTCGTCTATATAGCAGGGCTAGACCGGCCTTAAAAAAGCCAAGTTTTAGCCTCGCCTATATGGTAAGGCTAGACCGGCCTTAAAAAGGCCAAGTCTTATCTAGACCGGCCTTAAAAAGGTCAAGTCTTAGCCTCTCCTATATGGCAAGACTAGACTGGCCTTAAAAAGGCCAAGGCTTAGGCTCACCTATATGGTGAGGCTAGCTTCTCTTGAAAGGTGACTCTTAGCTTCATCAAGAAGCTGAAAGAAAGGCTAAAACTTTTCCTCAAAATTTGCCAAATGCGAAGAGTCAAGGGAACTTAATCCCTAAAATTAGCTGGTAAAGCTAAAATTGAGAGAGATAAACTCCCTAAAATCACCAATTAATTGGTGAGGTCACTGAAGCAATGAAGCTCACCAGCTATAGGCCGAGTGACAACCGGAACGAAAGCTTATGTTGCCTCAGGAACCTCTGCCTCCTTGCCTGGATGATGAGAGGATGCCATGGAGTCATTCTAAGAAGGTAATAACCTTGGTGTGTTTAAAATGAAAATGAGGGAACAGAAGCCCTATTGTAGACTCGATGGAAGAAGAGAATAAAATTCTCTATAAATGGATTATAGGGGCCCTATTTATAGGCCCTATAGTACAGCCTTGCCATTGGCGCTTTAGATTTTGAAGCCCAGGAGAGGCTAAAGTGATTGTTATTCAATTTTGCATATTTTTCCACTTCCATATCATGCATATTGTAAATAAAAATGTGATTTTTAATCCTTTTCTCTCTATTTTTGCAGGTCCACATTTTAAAAGAGAAAAGGCCCAAAATCTCTTTAATTAGCAATAATTAAAGGGAATTAATTCAAAGCCCAAAAGAGAGCCCAAGTTTGAATCCAGAATCAGGAGAGATCCACGCGCCAACTCAAACTTCCAGAAGGTCTACGTGGCTAACAACCTACGAGATACGCGCAACAGAAATCTTGGCCTCAACGGCCAAGATTCTGCCGCAGATTCTGGGTAACTGCCGCAGATCTGCGGCAGTTGTGAGGTTGTTGAAGCCCGGATTTCTCTCCAACAACCTGGGCTCTAGATCCTTCTCTCTGAGGCCTATAAATACAGCACCAGGGTCTGCACGAGCTCAAGAGAGGAGAAAGAGAGAGATTAGGGTAAAAGCTTGTATTTTGTGAGAGAGTGTTGGTATTCTCTTAGGTTTTAGTTCTTCCTCTTCTCCTCCTAGAGATTTTGTTAAAGAGAGAAAAGAGAGTGTTTTTGAGAGCTTGTAGGCAAGGAGGTGACATCACTTGTAAGCAAGGATTAATCAAATCTTCATTCTTCTCTTTACAATCTCTAGTACTTTGCTTTACTTTGCTTTACTTTCTCGCTTTACTTCTATTGCATTTCTACTTTCATCATGAATTGTTGTTTAGTTTCTTTTGTAATGGATAGCTAAATCTCTCTTACATGGCTAGCTAACAACTCTCATTGCTAACTTCTAACTCTTTGGGTGATTGCTAAATTCTATACTTGTATTGTTAAAGTCTCTTTTGCTTTCCAAGGAAGTAGAGTTGCTTTCACTTGGTAAATGCTTGTTCATACTCCATATGATTCATGTGTGCCTCATTTAGAGCCTTGTCTAGAACAAGTGCCTTGATGGAACATGGAAATGGATCACCAAACATATGCTATTTGTAGAACAACTTCTTTACTTCAAGCTAATTTGTTGTTATGCCTTGAATGACTAATGAATGTTGTATCTTCTTCCTTAGCATCCCTTGAGTACCACTCCTTGTAGTCCACCATAGAAAATCTATCTCGGGAGCCAATGAATCAATATGAGGCTACAAGCTAAGACCGAGAAGAACACTCATCTTCAAAACGGGAAAAATACTTGACCAAACAAGCAAGTCATCTCTATTACCAATGAATCAACATGAGGCAATCATGCATCACCCTTGAGCTTAGTAAGTTAGCAAAGTAGTAAAGTTAGCTAGCCATGGCTTTTATCATCTAAAGTTTTCTAAACATTTTCTTTACTAGCTTTCTCTCTTAGCAATACACTTTTCCAAAGTTCTTTTGATTTCCTTTCCATCATGAACAAATCCACCAATTCTTTCATTTTCTTTTCCATGCTTTTTGCATTTGTTTAAAAACAAAGAAGAATCTTCATTTTTCTTTCTTCACTACGAACCGTAAAGCTTCCATCGTGAGCTCTCCTCGAGGATCGACCCGTATAAGCTCTTTGCTACTACGGAGATTGGAAAGGATACATTAATCATTTGAAATACATTTGTGGAGTGATCAAGCACTAAGGTTGACTCTAAACCTTCACTCTTTTACATAATATCTGTGCAAATACTTAACACTATCTTTTCCTAATCAAATTTTTGGCGCCGTTGCCGGGGAGAGCAACGGTTTTTGATTTCAAGTGAAGAACTAAACGAATCTTCTTCTCTGTTGCAGGTTACAGGTGAAGAAAACAGGAAAATTTGCATTGCAATAACATATAAGTGGCTCTGGGCTTCTGCTCTTGAAAGCAGAAACCAGAAGCCCTCTGAATTGCCGCAATTTCACGGCATTTGCCGCAGATTTGCGGCAAGGAAGAGTGAACTACTGACAAGTTTTCTGCAGGGTTGCTTGCTCTGCAAAATATAGCTGCTGCAATACTTAAATTCTTGTATGCTTCACCTTATATCTGCTAATAATCAACAGTAAAAAATTTGTTGCAAAGTTAAAATTTGACTAGACATTTGCATTCTAGGCACGTGTCTTCTCAATTCATTTACTTTTACTGTTGAAGAGTGCTGGAGGCAAGGTACGTGCGCATTGCATATTGACTAGGACTCACTCTCTGTTTGATTTAAAAAACGCTTTGAGTGAACCTTGTTTGTTAATATCGTACACTTGCACCAAAACTGATTTTAAGGGCACCACCCATAAATAAGATAAGGTGGGAGATTTTATCACCCTTTCCTTAGCCTGAAAACCACCATTCCAGCACTCACAATCCCAAGCTTCTAATAAAAACTGATAGACGCTGGCCCTAGGGACATCCGGACTCACTTAGGAGATTATCCTAAGGGGGAAAAGTGTTGGAAAGTGACTTTTGTAAAATCAGTGTTTAGGAAAGGGATTGAGGGCCGAAAGCCCGAAGGTTGTTGGTTACTTAATTAAGGAACGTCTCTGACGGAAAACCTCCCACCAACCTTGCCCTTTCCTGGCTGATTCGCTTATAGTCAAAGTCTACACTAAACCTCCTGTGGACGATCTAATCAGTTAGGAGTCGTCTAGGTCCAGGGAACCTAGATAGCTTGGATTGATTTTCTTTTTCTTGTTTGTTATTTTTCACTTTCTTTCGCTTGTGTGATCGGTGCACGTTGATTGTGTATGCAAGAGTGGTATCGGGATCCGAATTCTGCTAGGCTTGTGAGAATTTCTACACTAGCACATACACCACCACTTGACACAATCCCAATCATGACCAACAATATTTCGTTGCAAGACAAGTTCTACCCGATTCGCACCTCACTTCCTTCATGCATTCTTCTTCCAAATACCAATGGAAATAACTTTGAGTTAAAGCCGCAGTTCATAAACACTCTTCCACGATTCCATGGCTTAGAATCTGAGGATGCGTACTTCTTCATCCGAGAGTTTGAAGAAGTATGCCTTATGATGAGAATTTCCCAGTTGACAGAGGACGCTGTGAGACTTAGATTCATTCCCTTCGCACTTAAGGATATTGCTAAGAAGTGGCTGTACAATCTTCCTGTCAGCTCAATTTCTTCATGGGATGATTTCGTTAAGGTTTTTCTTAAAAAGTTTTATCCTATCCATAAGACAGCCCTCATGAGGAAAAATATAATGCAATTCAAGCAAGAAGCCAATGAACAATTCTGGAAGTACTTTGAGCGCTTCAAAGACCTAATAGCCCTGTGTCCCCATCACGGTATAGAAAAATGGCGCCAGTGCCAGATTATCTATGATGGGCTCGATTATCAAACTAAGACACTCCTTGAAACCATGTGTCAGGGAGAATTTCTAAAAAAGGATGAAGATCAGGGTTGGGATCTCTTTGAAGCCCTAGCGGAAAAAACAGTCCAGTGGGAATCATGTCCTGAGAAACCCACACCCACAACTTCCAGAACCGGTTTACACCCTTAGAATCCTCGATAGCTGCAGAAGTTAAAATAACACAACTGATGAGGAGGATAGAACAACTTGAGTCTAGGGAATCTTCTGCTGTTAACCAGGTCAACCCATCACCGGTGGCCAGTCCATCACCTGTGGTCAACCCGGGTTGTACCTACTGCCATGATCTTAATCATCTGTTTGAGGAGTGTCCAGTATATCAAACTCAAATATTCAGGAGAGTACGAATGCCGCATACACCAGACCTACTTACAATCCTTACTCCAAAACATACAATCCGGGATGGCGAAACCATCCAAACTTTTCTTGGAGTCAGTCTGGTCCTGAGCAGACGAGGCAACCATTTCCACAACAATACCCTGCTCAGTCTCATCCATCGACTTACCACCAGAACCCACCAAACGTCCATTCATACCAAAGTCCACCAAGATTCCAGTCATATCAAAATCCAGTACCTTACCCAGCAAACTTTCAGCCCCAGTATCAGCATCATCCACCACCAAATCCTTCAGACAAGAGACTTTCTGATTTGGAGAAAATGATAGAGACCTTATCTAAAACCCAAGCTTCAATGATGAACAATCAACAGCAGGATATGAATAAATTGCAAATCCAGATAGGGCAGTTGGCTAACTCTCTGAATGAACGACAAAAAGGAATGCTACCTAGCCAACCTGTGCCCAATCCAAAAACTCAATTTCCCCTGCACGAAGTTGAAGACTTGGGCCCCAGCCAATGCCAAGCTATTCAAATTCTTAGATCTGGAAAGCATGTAGATAACAAGGTTTCAAATCATCCCACCAAATCTATGTCAAAGCCACCACCGTTTGCTCCAATCCAACCTATTCAAGATAATCCTTCTTCAAGCACACAACCATCCACTTCCTAGTCCAAAGGAAAAGAAAAGATTGATGAGCAAACATACAAGCCTGTTGTACCATTCCCAAATAGGCTTAAAAATCAAAAGATGAATGCTCACATGGAGAAGATAAGAGAGATATTCAACCAAGTCCAAATCAATGTCCCTCTCCTTGATGCCATACAACAAGTCCCATCCTACGCCAAATTTCTAAAAGAAATGTGCACCAAAAAGAGAAAAGCAAATGTCCCTAAAAAAGTCTTCCTGGCTTCCAATATTAGTGAACTGCTCAATGGTCCGATCCCTGTAAAATACAAAGATCCAGGGAGCCCAACCATTTCTTGCATCATAGGACAGACCACAATAAATAGGGCTTTGCTTGACTTGGGCGCGAGCATCAATCTTCTCCCCTTTTCCGTGTATCAGCAATTAGGGTTGGGCAACCTTCGTCCGACCCAAATGACGATACAATTGGCTGACCGCTCTGTAAAGATTCCCAAGGGGGAGATTACAGATGTTTTGATACGGGTCGGGAAATTCATTTACCCCGTAGACTTCGTCGTTCTTGAGACACAACCCGTACAAAATCACAGAGCACAGACACCTGTCATTCTCGGACGTCCTTTCTTAGCCACCGCAAACGCAATCATCAACTGTAGAAATGGCTCGATGCGTCTAACCTTCGGAGATATGACAAAAGAGGTGAATGTTTTCATCTGGGAAAGCAACCTAGGGATTTGGACAATGATTCTTTCGAAGTGAACTTGATAGAAGGTTTAACAAGTGAACATGATAAGGAGGTTGAGTATGAGTCTGAAAAGGAATTTGAGTTGGAGTCTGATGACTTCAACCTTGATCAGATTGTTGAGTCGACTGTGGAATGGGTCACTAATACCACCCCTATTCTTCCCTTACACCAAGAACAGCCAGTTATAGATCCTATCCCTTCTTCTGAGCTAAAGGTTCTTCCTGACCATCTCAAGTACAAGTACTTGGATGAGAAAGAAACCTTTCCTGTAATCATTGCATCCCATCTAACTGAACAACACGAAGAGGATCTTCTTACTGTGTTAAGGGAAAATAGAGAGGCCATTGGTTGGACCATGGCTGACATCAAGGGAATTAGTCCTTCCATAGTTCAACACCGGATTCATTTGACGGAAGATGCCAAGCCAAAACGAGACCCTCAGCGCAGACTAAACCCAATCATGCAGGAAGCTGTTAGAGCCGAGATCTTGAAGCTATTAGATAATGGGATTATCTATCCCATATCCGATAGTCAGTGGGTAAGTCCAGTTCACGCTGTGCCCAAGAAAGCAGGATTTACTGTGGTAGAAAATGAGAAGAAAGAATTGATACAAACACGTCTTCCAACGAAGATTCGAGTTTGTATCGATTACAGAAAGTTGAACACTGCCACACGTAAAGACCATTTTCCTCTTTCGTTCATTGACCAAATGCTCGAGAGATTAGCGGGACATGAGTACTATTGTTTCCTGGATGGATATTCAGGATATAATCAAATCCCGATCGCTCCCGAGGATCAAGATAAAACCACCTTCACCTGTCCTTTTGGAACATTTGCATATCGAAGGATGCCCTTCGGTCTTTGCAATGCTCTTGCAACGTTTCAACGTTGCATGTTGAGCCTTTTTTCAGACATGGTGGAGAAATTTTTGGAGATTTTTATGGATGATTTTTCCATTTACGGGGATTCTTTTGAACAATGCTTGTACCATTTGAAACTGGTTCTACAACGCTGTAGGGAGAAAAACTTAGACACTTAACTGGGAAAAGTGTCACTTTATGGTCAAGCAAGGAATTGTTCTAGGGCACGAAGTTTCACACAAGGAAATTGAGGTGGACAAGTCTAAACTGGAAGTCATACAAAAGCTCACTGAACCAACATGCTTAAAGGACATTAGATCATTTTTAGGGCACGCCGGCTTCTATAGACGATTTATTCAAGGGTTTAGCAACATTGCAAGACCTTTGACAAATCTCTTAGGAAAGGATGTACCCTTTATATTTGATGAACAATGTCAAAAATTATGGAATGAGCTTAAGAGTAAACTTGTCTCAGCACCTATCATTTCTGCACCTGATTGGACCAAGCCTTTTGAGATTATGTGTGATGCCTCGGACTTTGCTATCGGCGCTGTTTTAGGGCAGCGTATTGATACTAGGCAACACGTAATATATTATGCTAGCAGAACGCTGAATGAAGCCCAACTCAATTATACAACTACTGAAAAGGAATTTTTAGCTGTTGTCTTTGCGTTGGAAAAATTTCGCCAATATCTGCTAGGGTCCAGGACGATTATTTTCACTGATCACTCTGCCCTAAAATACTTAATGCAAAAGAAAGATGCTAAGGTAAGACTTATTCGATGGATACTTCTTTTGCAAGAATTTGATCTGGAGATAAAGGATAAAAAGGGCGTTGAGAATGTGGTAGCTGATCACTTGTCTAGAATCCCAAATGCACCAAAGGAGAGAATACCAATTAATGACGATTTCCCTGACGAACACATTTTTGTGATGAGTGGAGAGCCCTGGTATGCTGACATAGTGAATTACCTTGCTACCAGGCAAATACCTTCTCATTGGTCAGGCCAGGAAAAACACCGTTTCATGCATCAAATGCGGTTCTTCTTCTGGGATGAACCGTATTTATTCAAATATTGTCCTGACCAGATCATACGAAGGTGTCTTCCTAAGGAGGAACATCAGAGTGTCTTGACATTTTGTCACAAACTAGCTTGCGGTGGACATTTTGGTCCACGGAAAACTGCTGAGAAAGTACTTCAGAGTGGATTTTACTGGCCCACTCTCTTTAAGGATGCATATACCTTTTGCAAGCTATGTGATAGGTGTCAAATGACGGGTCGAATCACACAGAAAGACATGATGTCCCTTACACCCATCTTTGAAGTCGAAATTTTTGACTTATGGGGCATCGACTTTATGGGACCCTTTCCTCTGTCCTATGGTAACCAATACATTTTGGTAGCCGTAGATTATATTTCCAAATGGGCTGAAGCAATTCCAACAAGGACAAATGACAATCAAGTTGTCATCAAGTTTTTACGAGACTACATCATTTCTCGCTTCGGAGCCCCTCGTGCGATAATAAGTGACAATGGGAGTCATTTTTGCAATAGGGCTTTTGAAGCCCTGATGCGTAAATACTCTATTACTCACAAATTATCCATGGCATACCATCCTCAGACCAATGGGCAAGTAGAAGTCACGAATAGACAAATAAAACTCATCTTGGAGAAAACCGTTGGACAGAACCGTAAGGATTGGTCCATCAAACTCACTGATGCCTTATGGGCTTACAGGACTGCTTACAAGACTGTCCTCGGTATGTCTCCATATCGAGTTGTATTTGAAAAACCTTGTCACTTGCCTGTGGAGTTAGAACACCGAGCTATGTGGGCTTTAAAGCAGCTGAACTTGGATTTAGATAAAGCCGGTGCTTTGAGGAAGTTGCAGATATCCGAGCTAGAAGAACTAAGAAATGAGACATATGTCAATGCTCGGATAACAAAACACAGAACCAAGCTCTTTCATGATAATTCCATTCACCGGAAAATTTTTGTCTCAGGACAAAAGGTTCTGTTGTACAACTCAAGACTCCATCTATTTCCTGGTAAATTGAGAACCAGGTGGTCAGGACCATACATAGTGAATAAAGTCTTCTCACACGGTGCTATAGAGATTCTTGATCCTAATAATGGCAACACATTTACTGTAAATGGTCAACGTTTAAAGCCATTCTTTACCACCGATGTCGTGTCACAAGAAGTTCATGAATTGGGTCTTTTTGACCCAGTTTATCTGTGACCATTCCATCTGTACAGTTTCCCGAGAATTTCCCTGCATATCATTTTGGGATCACTTTTGTAAATAAAATTTTGTAAATACAAATAAATAAAAAAAATAATGAGGGACTTTTGTGCTTAAAAGAGTTTCAAATTCCTAGGATTCTACCTTCCCTAGGATCCCATTCATTTTCAAACTCCTTTTCCTAGGGTTGTAAATACACTTTTGACCTAGGGTTAATATTGGAAATCTCATTTTCTCTCCCTCCTATAAATACTCTCTTCACCTACCCCTCCTCCCTAAAAACGCAAAGTTCCCCTCAGATCTGAAATCCTCCTTCAATCACAGACCTCTGAAAATTTTCCCTTCCTCAGAAACCCTTTTTTGTCGCAATTCCACAACCTTTGCCGCAGATTTGCGGCAGTCCTACTACATTTGGAGCGCAGAAAAATTTCTGACCGATCGAAATTTTTCTCTGGTGGCAGATCCAGTACCCATTCTTCCAGAATCAGTTCCTGGTGCCCTCTACACACCTGCTTTTGGATTTCCCCCCACGAACTCCAGGGGTGGTTTGCTCTTTGATCCTTTGCTTTAAATTCATTATTATACATGGCCCCGAATCTGTTTGTGGAAAGGGATTTTTCAAAAATTCTGAATAATAATGGGGGGTATGGGCACATCTTTGTTGATAGATTACATACATGGAATTGGTATTCTCTGGTTTACGATAACAGTGAAAATGATGCATACTATTGCCCTGAACTAGTCAATACATTTTATAATGCACTCGATCATGCATCTATTAATTATGAGACACACCAATTCGTAGTTCATATGCCATTAGGTGACATCCTTGTCACAATCCCTCTCATTACTGAAATCATTGATGTCCCAATTCACCCCCACCATAGCGACCCCTTGCCACTGATAGACTACATGACCGTCATGGGGGTTCGCTGCACAGAGCAGGATCGTGGGCTCAAAGTCAATACGACCTTTAGGAATGTGCATTGCATTGGACGCTGGATCCAACGCAACATTTTAGGGCTTGAACATCAATCATCCTTTAACAAACCCGTGTTGCAAATCATCCATGATTTAATGACTCGGGACCACACGGTTTGTTTAAATAGGGCCATCTTTCATGCAATCCTTGACAATTCCTCCCGCACTCGGGGAGCCAAGCATTCCCATCCAATCTTGATTACACGTCTATGTAGGACCTTCCTACCAGACGATATCTTTAATTCTTTTGACCGAGTGTTTATTACTGCAGAGAGACCCACCAGTTCATATAATGGTTGCTTGCACGCAGTCTGGACACCTAGTGCCCAGCCCGAGGATATACCTGTGGAGTCCTCTTCGGAGGAAAGCTTAGAGGAAATAGATGAGCCACAATTTTGGAGGCAGGATCCCCCAACGGACTCTCGTGCCTTCATGTCCACCATCTGGCGGGGCATGAAGAAGATCTTTAGGGGGCAGATTCATCTTAGGAAGAAGGTAGAGGAGCAATCCTCTCGGTTAGACAGTATGGAGGCAGCATTGAGACGATCACAGTCAGCTGGACCTAGCACCACTGCTGGTCCAAAGCGACGGAGGGAGTAGCTTTATCCTTTACCTATTTCATGCATCATTTCATCTTACATACATTGGGGACAATGCATGAGATAGGTATGGGGGGGAGATACGAACCTAGGATTTTTCATTTTCTTTTTAGGATTTTTATTTTCTTTTAGGATTTTTACTTTCTTTTTAGGTTTTTTATTTTCTTTTAGATTTTACTTTTCTTTGTAGATTTTCTTTTAGATTTTACTTTTTCTTTTAGAAAAATAAAAAAATAAAAATATATATATAAAAAAAGGAAATTCTTGATCCATGTTTAAAGAATCAAACTTGAAATTTAGGGATTAAGGAAACTCTTAACTAAGATTTCTAATTACAAGTTGAAAAGAGGAGTTTTGTTGGATTTTTAGGTTAAGTAATAAAGGATTAGAAAAATTACTAGATTTTAATTCTTTCTTTAGGATATATATATTAAACATATTGAAGGATTAATCAAAGACTTTGTTACTTTATTTACATATATATAATAATAAAAAATAAAAAAAATAAATATATAGAAAAAAAATGTATATAAATAAATAATAAATACTTAGCCACTAATTAAGCTGGTTAGCTGTGCCTCAAGAAGCATGGCCAGTCATGCCTAAAGGTGGTTAAGTCCTTAAATTCCTTCGTGGCCTAGTTTACTTGAGTCATCGAACCCGAGGGATGTTTTCTCATCTGGTGCCCTAAGACCGTCTGGTTTGAGAGTCATCGGTAAGAGACTCGTTACAAGGGTAAACTAGAAAACCTAAGGATGCTAAGGAAATATAAATAAATAAACATTGTATATAAAAAGAAAGTTATATATATTAGTAAATAAATGAACTTAGTCTAAGAAAAGATCCTTTATATTTATAGATGTATATATCCTAGGATTGATGCAAAATTCAGTTTTTGATCTTTTCCCTAAAAACTTAACCTAAGCTGAAAACAAAACTCCAAATAGATGCTTATGAGAGGAATGACAAGTTTAGGGTAACCTGAAACTTATAGCTCAAGTTAGAATCTTTAAAATATGGATCAAAATTTTCACTAACCCTTTTATTTTTCTTTATAGATTTTGTGGGTGCAATCCGCTGAAAACCCTCAGGAGACAACACTCCTCCTCTAGGGTAACCTAGAGGTTTAACGGCTTGTTGCACGTGCTCAGTGCAATCGTGTCACCTACGAAAGTGGTGTAATAATCTAGTTAGGATTTTCTTTTTCTTTCTTTTTTGCTCGAGGACGAGCAAAAGAATAAGTGTGGGGGTGTGATTGTTATTCAATTTTGCATATTTTTCCACTTTCATACCATGCATATTATAAATAAAAATGTGATTTTTAATCCTTTTCTCTCTATTTTTGCAGGTCCACATTTTAAAAGAGAAAAGGCCCAAAATCTCTTTAATTAGCAATAATTAAAGGGAATTAATTCAAAGCCCAAAAGAGAGCCCAAGTTTGAATCCAGAATCAGGAGAGATCCACGCGCCAACTCAAACTTCCAGAAGGTCCACGTGGCTAACAACCTACGAGATACGCGCAACAGAAATCTTGGCCTCAACGGCCAAGATTCTGCCACAGATTCTGGGTAACTGCCGCAGATCTGCGGCGGTTGTGAGGTTGTTGAAGCCCGGATTTCTCTCCAACAACCTGGGCTCTAGATCCTTCTCTCTGAGGCCTATAAATACAGCACCAGGGTCTGCACGAGCTCAAGAGAGGAGAAAGAGAGAGATTAGGGTAAAAGCTTGTATTTTGTGAGAGAGTGTTGGTATTCTCTTAGGTTTTAGTTCTTCCTCTTCTCCTCCTAGAGATTTTGTTAAAGAGAGAAAAGAGAGTGTTTTTGAGAGCTTGTAGGCAAGGAGGTGACATCACTTGTAAGTAAGGATTAATCAAACTTCATTCTTCTCTTTACAATCTCTAGTACTTTGCTTTACTTTGCTTTACTTTCTTGCTTTACTCCTATTGCATTTCTACTTTCATCATGAATTGTTGTTTAGTTTCTTTTGTAATGGATAGCTAAATCTCTCTTACATGGCTAGCTAACAACTCTCATTGCTAACTTCTAACTCTTTGGGTGATTGCTAAATTCTATACTTGCATTGTTAAAGTCTCTTTTGCTTTCCAAGGAAGTAGAGTTGCTTTCACTTGGTAAATGCTTGTTCATACTCCATATGATTCATGTGTGCCTCATTTAGAGCCTTATCTAGAACAAGTACCTTGATGGAACATGGAGATGGATCACCAAACATATGCTATTTGTAGAACAACTTCTTTACTTCAAGCTAATTTGTTGTTATGCCTTGAATTACTAATGAATGTTGTATCTTCTTTCTTAGCATCCCTTGAGTACCACTCCTTGTAGTCCACCATAGAAAATCTATCTCGGGAGCCAATGAATCAATATGAGGCTACAAGCTAAGACCGAGAAGAACACTCATCTTCAAAACGGGAAAAATACTTGACCAAACAAGCAAGTCATCTCTATTGCCAATGAATCAACATGAGGCAATCATGCATCACCCTTGAGCTTAGTAAGTTAGCAAAGTAGTAAAGTTAGCTAGCCATGGCTTTTATCATCTAAAGTTTTCTAAACATTTTCTTTACTAGCTCTCTCTCTTAGCAATACACTTTTCCAAAGTTCTTTTGATTTCCTTTCCATCATGAACAAATCCACCAATTCTTTCATTTTCTTTTCCATGCTTTTTGCATTTGTTTAAAAACAAAGAAGAATCTTCGTTTTTCTTTCTTCACTACGAACCGTAAAGCTTCCATCGTGAGCTCTCCTCGAGGATCGACCCGTATAAGCTCTTTGCTACTACAGAGATTGGAAAGGATACATTAATCATTTGAAATACATTTGTGAAGTGATCAAGCACTAAGGTTGACTCTAAACCTTCCCTCTTTTACATAATATCTGTGCAAATACTTAACACTATCTTTTCCTAATCATAAAGCACTCGAGTGCTTAGCCTCGGGAAAGGAAGTATCATCCCTCACAGCGCATATGAGGCTAGCGCTAAAGTGACGCTAACGAATCAACTTCACTTTGAAAGCGAAGTTATCTAGAAGAGTTCGAAGGTGAGGCTACCCCAGAGGCGAGCCTATTTCAGCCCGAAGGCGAGGCTACCCAGAGGCGAGCCTATTCCAGTCCGAAGGCGTGGCTATTTTTAAAGCAAGCCTATTTTAGCCTGAACATGAAGCTATTCCAGCCTAGAAGCAGGGCTAAATTTCAACCCTGAAGGTCAAGCTGAGTTCAACCATCAAGGTGAAGCTCAAATCCATATATCTGTGATCTTTTCTTCAATAATCGAAGCAATTCAAAATATTACAAAATCGGAACCATCCCAGTGCAGATTAACGAAAACATTGAAGGGGGGGTTTTGTTGACACTCTAAAAAGACGAACTTTCAGACAACTCTTCAACTGATCTGAACGGTATCTAACTTGTCGACATCTACAAAAGTCGAGTTATAGACAAGCTGACTACCAGTTCTACCTACCTCAAGGGACAAAGTAGAAACTTAAACCCAGCTGATCCAGTGAGCAAACAGCAGGTTAAGTATTGCTTTTGAAGAAGTCTAAGTAGGTCTATGAGGCTAAGTCAGCTCATTATTTAACCTCGCATGAGCCCAAAGGGACTAGCTTCTCATGAAGCTTTATACCCTCGCAAAAGGCTAAGTTTATAACTTCGCGTGAAGCTTTACAGTGGGCTAACTCCTAGCCTCACTTGAGGCTAATACAAGTTTCGTCTGAAGTTTTTCTTGTGAGCTTCACTCGAAGCTCTTAATAGCTCTGTAAAAGAGCTAATTCCCAGCCTCGCTCGAAGCTAACTATAGCCTCGCCTAAGGCTTTTATTAGCTTCGCCTGAAACTTTCTGGCGTCTTCACTTGAGGAGTTATGCTAGCCTCACGTGAAGATAAATCCAGCTTTGCTCAAAGCTGACTGCACCCCCTGTGGGAATGCTTCCCAGGTCAATATTTGACCTAGTCATTAGTAGGCTAACCGCACTACTTTAGTGGGGTTAATGCCACTTCAAGTGGGTGGTTACACCAGCCCACTTCGCCTGAAGTTAAGTGGAGAAGGCCGAATCAAAATGCCAGCTTTAGGCCAGCGCGAGCCTGCCTATCCTTGCAGAAGGTCTGTATTTAGCTTCTCATGCAGCTTTGTAGCCTCGCGTGAGGCTCAAAATAGCCTCTAGCGCGAGGCTAACCGACTATTATCTGTCTTTACTGAATTTTAGGGGCAGTTACACCCCTCAAAAGCTTATAAATAGCTCATTCTTGAGATGAGCTTGGGCAGAGATTTTTTGACTGATTGGGCTATTTGGATGATAAGCTGAAGATAAAGAAGAAGATGCTAAAAGAGAAAAGGAGTTAACTCTCCCTTACGTCCAATAAATTCAGAGAATTATTTCTCCAAATCAGGGTGCAAATACCCTAAGATCTTCCTCTCTCAAGAAATCTTCGGAATCAAGCGAGAAAGAATTCCTCAAGGCTCAATAAATCGCATCGTCAACAGAAAAAATGATCGCGCGTTAATCAACTTCCACCGACACACTTTCCCAGAATCTCAAAAGAGATACTTATAATTTTTCTTTTAATTACTTGTAATTTTTTCCTCATAATTTTATAAGTTTTTCCTTTATTAAATTTTCAAGGGAAAAAACAGACTTCTAGGACTCAACAAGAATCACTAGATAACACCCAACATATGTTAACATACCTCCTAACAAATTGGAACAATGAGGAAACCTTCAACAACCACGAATGAAAGAAGGAAAACTTCAATAAAGAAACTCTGGAGAATGAGCATTCAAACGAGATTATTCATTGGTACCCTCAATGGGGTAGCCTTTGACTAGTCAGGAGCTTTCCTAATGGCTTTATTAATTCCTCGTCTTGAAAATTTGGTTCGTCTCCCGATTCTATGAGGATGAGACTGAAGTCACCATGGACTAACTCTTGTCAACAGTTCAGAAGGAAAGAGAACTATAAGGGATTACATAGAGAGATTCTGCAACCTTTCTCCTATGCCTTACAGGTATGCCTTTGTCTATATTGCTTTAAACATGCAGGCACAACTTTCTCGACAAGTTGGAAGTTCACATGAGAGCTGTTAAGGCCCATACATGAAAAGAGCTTGTTGAATAAGATGAAATAGCTGAGCAATCAATTAAGAAGTTTGAACCCTCCATTTCCAAGAAGAGATAGAGAGCCAACAACAAGGGACGCAACACAATTCAATCTTCTAAAGCCAAAGAGAAAGAAACAATGGCTGTCGAATTGTCCAGAGAATCTTCGCTGAAATCGAAAAGGAGTAGCTCTAACAACAACCTGGAGTTCAGCTTTCCTCAGAAACCATACTCCTTCAAGGATGAGTAGGAGGTGACTATCTCACTTGCTCAACAAAGGTAACAAGCTAAAGTTACTAGAGGTTCAACAACCCGGTGAAGTTGGATGTACAAGCGATCCTAACTACTACCTCTTCCACATGATGGTTCAACATCCTACTAGTAGATGCTTCGTCCTTAAGGATAAGATCCAAGCACTGATCGAAGCAAGTGATTTGACTTTAAGGTCAAAACTGGAGAAGGTTACCGCCAATATGGTGACCCTCAATTCTAAAAATTTCTCTAAGGTGACTGTTTAAAATGGACTGACCCCCATCCTGAAAGGGAAGATGGAAGTCACCAATCCACTGGATGAAAAGCAGAAAGCCAAGGACCTAACTCTGTTGACAACTAAATCTGAAAAAATCATGTAAGTGCACTTGGATATTATCAATAACCAACAATGGGAGTCAAGCCAGCCTAAGCTTAAGGACAAATCCTGCAATGTCATCTCCCTTTCACAGGAAGACGATATAACAATGATAACTTCTCGCAGCATCTTTAAAGAAGAGTAATTCACCTTAGCAGCACAACCCGCTACCTTATAGCCGGTAGGCACTCAGTCTTGCAAACAGTACATGAGATAGTATGACCAGACACCCGATGAGACATAACAGCTAATGACACTGAGGAATGCTACACCTGTCTAGGCTCCAACACCTGCACTACCACTAGACAAGGTGAAACAAAGGGAAGTGCGATTTGATAAAGCTTTGAAGAAGAATCCTTCTCAAGGACTCAACATTTTTCGCTTTGATATATTGGCACAACTTGCCAATATTCCTGCCCGTATCACTCTGCACGAGCTACTTTGCCTCTCAAAGGAAATGAGGGAGGCACTTAGGGATGCGCTTGCTGATTCATAATCTTTTATAGCACAAGTGCCCTCAGTTTCTACTGATGATAACGGGACTCCATGTCTCCACTGTTATTTAGTAGCGCAGCGAGTTCTAAGCATCACTTTTACTCCTGAGAACATGCTCTTCAAGGACAATCAGCATGATAGACCTCTGTACTACATAGGGTATATCAGATCCCCCTCCGTCAAAAGGATTCAAGCGAACCCGAGATCTTCTTTAAGCATCATCCCCAGGAGACTGCTCCACTTTCTTGGCATCCCCTTAAACAAGCTATCAACAATGACTACTACCATCTATGGCTTCAATACCAGGAGTAGTCACCCCTTAGGGAAAATCCATTCAGATGTCAGATCGAAGACTTGAAGACGGAGGTGACGTGTTATGTAACTGATGCAGACACATCCTACAACATGCTACTCAGGTCACCTTGGATCCATGCAACTGGATCATCCTATCCACTCTTCCCAGTGCCTCAAATATGTCAACGACAAGGCAATAGTGAGAACGGTGATCACTGAGACACAACTCTTTAAGGGAGTGGTGAACTGCTTCACTGATTCTCTCCCGACAGACCAATAAAGGTAGTAAAAGAATCGTTGCCAGACGACATTGATAGCGGCAATGAGACAGACTCTGAATCAAAGGAAGATACACTAGCTACTTTTGCCATGGAGCTAATTGTAGCATATGTGGATGATCTTAACTGTAATGATCCCACCAAAAAAGAAGATGAATGGGTAATCAATAAAAATGTTGCTTTTGATTATTCTTTATATTTTAATGATGTGCCTAATTTCATCGATAGCAGCTCCTTACACATGCCCCTTCCCACATCAATGACGACATGCATGCACATAGAAGATAACGATGGATCTGTCTTCATCGTTCCATCCCCTAAGAAAGGCCAATTACTTATTATATTCGGCAGAGTCTAACTTCAGATATTAACATATGTAGACTCTGGTGAGGATTTAGAGCCCCCGTAATTCTTTCATTATTCACGGTCAGCGCACCACATAATGAAAGAGACGGGATACGACTTATGTCATAGGGAAGGCTTGAATTTTGAAAAGAGATGGCACATTCCTTTGCAGCCCTTTTTACTAAAAGAAAAGCTGCCAATTACTATGATCAGATATGCAAGGGGCTAAGATACGTCACTATATCCACCCAGTCTGAGTGTAGGACTGAGGAGTCCTTACCCTCACATTCTTCAAATTCATCAAGCTAGAAATCTACCGTTAGTGTGGGGGTTGTCTTCAAAAAGCTCTTCGCCAACATGACGCCAATCAGTCAAGTAGAGCAAGATGAGGATGTTGAGTTGTTCGACGCCGATCCATGGGCATAATAGCTTGACCTCCAATGGAAAAATCGTTTCGAGTTGCTCAAACCTCCCACCGAAGACAAAGTAATCCAAGTTAATGTAGGCGATCAAGCAAATCCAAAACTTATTTCCATAACCGAAAGCTTATCGCTAACAGAAAAGAAAGATCTTATATCTCTTGATGTCTTTGTGTGGAGTTATGAAGACATGCCTGACCTCGACCCTGAAGTGACCATGTATCGTCTCAATGTCAAACTGGATGCCAATCCGATCAAACAGCAGTGACAGTTTTGCCCAGACATCATGGAGGCGATCGAAACTGGAGTTCATAAACTCATCGAATGTGGCTTCATGGGAACAACACCCAGAATAGGTCACTAACATTGTGCCCATACCCAAGAAGAACGAGAAGATCAGGGTATGTATTGACTTTTGTAATCTTAACACAACCTGTCCTACGAACAAATTTTCATGCCCATCCTACATGATGATTGACAACACATGCGGCTTCAAAAGGATGTTCTTCATGGATAGCTTTTCAGGATACAATCAAATTAAAATGTACCCTGATGATAATAATCATACGTCATTCCAAACACTATTCGGGGTGTACTATTACACGGTAATACCATTTGGTTTAAAGAACTTTAGTGCAACTTACCAATGTGTGATGAGCACAATTTCTGTGATCACCTATGGAAAATGGTGGATACATCACAGTCAAAAGTCGCAATAAGGACAACCACTTTCACGATCTAAAAATGGTATTTGACATCATGCAGGCTCATCAACTAAAAATAAACACGACAAAGTCATTCTTGGGAGTGTCAAGCAGTAAATTCCTTGTATTCATTGTAACATCCAAAGAGATTCACCTTTTTTATTTTTTTCCTTAACAAATATCATAGCAATAAGAACTTTGGATCTTTTGATAATTTAGACACTTGGGCTTAAAATAAATTTCAATTTCTTTGTAAACTTTGGTCAATCAAGCATTCAGAGAGATAATACAAAAGGGAGTGGACAACAATGGGCTCCTCCATACCTAGTTTGTTTAAGCAAAAAGTGCTGAAAAAGGGAATAGAGAACGAGGGAAGTCAGTGGAAGAAGAGTTCGGAGTGGGTGTATAAGTTAAATATACACATACATATATACAAATGTCTATGAATTATGAACATGTGTTATAACCTTGGCCTTAGCAAGTTGGTGATGACCATCATTATCCTTTTGCTAACTGTACGTTGATCCTTTTAATGCTTATCACGAACACAAAAGAGAGAGGATAAGGTGACTGCATTGACTAGCACAATGTGGAGAGTGGACCCTTGCACTTGCATTTGCCTTTTCACTAGTACTACTCATGGGTGGGGCTTATAAATTTGGCAAACCTAAGCATGGACCCAAAGTCTCTTCCCCTTATCAACACCTCTTGCATATCCTTTGCCATTAATTGGTTCAAGTGGTGGCCTTGAGACAACTGCAATCTCTTGCACCAAACAAAGAACAAGAGTTTGGAAGAGGCACCGAAAGATCATTATATTGTTTCTACACGTCGTACGCAAAGATAAGGTCAAGCAGTTGGATTGCGCAATCTCTCTAAATGCCTCTGCATTTCTCTGATCTAAACTTAGGGTAGGATTTGCCATTTAAGTTCCAATATTTCTTGATAAGGGAAAGTTCCATTAACTTTCATAGAATTGCTCAACCATGGCATCAACCCAAGCACCCTAATGGCATAAAGTAGTAAAGTTTATGCTGTATCATATGCATTTTTTTTTTTTGTCGTATCATATACTTTCTTATCCAGTTCAATACATTATGCTGCATAATAGTGCATTGTGGAGTACTGGTATCGCAGCCTCATTAGTTGGATCGAGTGTACAAGCCATAATCATCGTGGATAACAATGTGATTTAGCTATCATGTCTAATGGCGGCTTGACCATTTAGAATCGTCAACGTTGGCAAACTTGATTGGAGAACCAATAGATACAGTTCCAAATCTTCTAGAAATATCTCACAGCTGGGACATCTTTGCAATTTTGCGCACTATAAAATTTTTAAGTGTGCTGATGGTTTAAATTCGAATGAACTATGCTCCATATCAGCATCAGTACAAAGAACAAGCCATGCACCTTCCATATGCAGTTGGTCCTGGATGGCAATATCTATAATTTACACAAATATTTAATCCAAGTTACTTATTTGATTCAGGTTACAGATGTAACCTGAAGTCAAGTAATTTTTCATGGTTCAAAATTTAAATTAATATAGTTGGCATGTTTATTCAATGCTGGAAGAAATCTAGTCAGACATCTGCCCGCAACATGAATGCCAAGGTTCATTATCCATGATATTGTTGCACGCAGCGGAGACCTTGGCGATATAACAATGCTTGTAAAAGAAAAATAATTGTAGAGTAAACTAGCAATATCAAGACAATAGAGTAGAAACAATGACAATAACACGAGCATTTAACGTGGTTCGGCCCAAACTTGACTTACGCACATGAGGAGAGAACTTGAGAGAGTTTTACTAATAAAATTGGTACAAAGATATTTAACCTCTCCCTGATCCCACAAGAGTATTCGTTTTTCCCTTAAATCTACACCTAGATAATAAGAATGTACCTTCTCTACCTTCTCTCTATGTATCGTCACCTTCCTCTCTCTTGGCTTTCTTTTCTTACTTTTTAGCTTTTTCTCCTTTATTATAGGGCTAGCTTACAACATTTATTCATACGATTTTACAACATAAATCTTATTCAGGCTATGAGATGATCTTGGCCATCGGATACTTGAATAACTTTCTTTGATTTAGATGTATTCTAAACCCTTCAAACTTTAGAAATAAGCCTTTATTAAATAGAAACTCATTCCTATTCGTACTTCAACCAGAAAGGAAAACCTGATCACATAAAATCCGAAACAGAAACGAAATCGTGCATCAGATTAGTTGACTTGGTCCTATAGACTAGATGAATAATACCATCATGAGTCAACTTATAATGACTATAAGTCGACTTCTATAAATGTTCCACTTTCTATTGTGCATATTAGTCAACCAGTATAGTCAATTAGTCGACGATTAGTACTTGTTAGTCGACTGTACAGTTGACTAACCTGTCTTGATCTACTTCTTTTCTTTGTTCTTCTTCTTCAAATTGATTGAATCTTCTTGGACCATCATCTCCTCTTGAAAATAAGGCAAAATCTCAATAATCTCCATTTTGACTTGCTTTTCAAGTCTTTTTGTAAAAACACTTTGAAAATTTTGGATTATTACCTTGATTCTTTTCTTAATTATAATCGTATCATGAAGCCTTTAACTCCTGCCCCCTCTCTCCCTGGCCTTTAGCTGATTTATCGTCATGGTTTGGGCGATCTCAGGCATTACCCGAATGCACCCTTTTTTCCTTCATGTGACACTTTGTCCCGGTTCATGTCCTGACGCTGTCTTCCTTAAAGTTCCACCTCGCAATGAGCTCCCTTCTAAACTTATCCCTGAAACTCCACCTCGAACTAAGTTTTCTTTTTTCAGCTTGTATAACCCTCCACAATCTCTCCTTTCAAGATTACCTTATCTCCTTGGCTAACTGTGATGATGCCTTATTGTACTTGAATCCTGCATCCTTATTCGTCAAGTACTCCTATGGATATAAGATTATATCATGTCTCCGGACATATCGAACTGCCTCCAGAGCATGCATCATCCCATCTCTGCGTGAACATTAACTGTTCCAGTGCTGATAACCTCCCAAGCTGAGCCATCTACCATCTTAATAGTCTCTTCCTCCTTTGCAACCAAGGAGTTGAACATCTCCTTATGGGAACATACATGAGCTGTACTACCAAAATCAAATATCCAGCGTTTATCTTGAGAAGTGTTATTGATAAGATATTTTCACTTTCACTGTTACAATTAACTGCAAAAGCACAGTTGAGCGATTGCAGCACTTGAGGGTCGATTCTCCGGGATTGGTGTTTCTTTCTGATCCTAACACTATTTAGGAGAATTGAGTGAAAAGGATGGGATTTGAATGGTTGTTTTAAACTAATTATCAGATAAGAAAAGTCATGCAGCTAATATTGGTTCCCTAAATTAGCATCATGTGGTCTATTTATGTCTTTATACTAATCTATTGACTCATCAAATCACTACTTCTAACAGGCAATTAACTCTCGAACATTCGATTTAAGCATAGGATACTATCTCTATTACATTATCCATCAAAGATAACAAAACTAACTAATTAAATTAAATGCAAAAAAGATAGTAAAACTCTAAGTATGGATCATTAACTTAAGATACATGACCTGTCAAATATCTTATAATTTTAAAAATTAATTTTCTAAAAGTCGTAGATCAATTGATGTGTACAAACAACCCTAAATAAAAGATTAAAAAATGACCACATGAACATCTAGCCTAGGCTTATCTCCCTAGGTACTTGCGGAAATTTAACACTCATGATCAGACTAACAACAATATAATCTACAAATAGACCATAATTAAATTCCTAGTTTATTTATTACAACAAATAATTAATTAAACTAATTAAACAAACTAATTAATTAAACAAACTATATTAATTAAACCTGTTAAATTAATTAAAACAACTAAATTTACCAGAAACCAACGCAGCTCGAGCACGCAAAACGAGGCAAAAACTGTGTGGACCCCGCTGACAGCTGCCCACTAACCTTTTCTCACTGTCTCGGGCGCAGAGAACTACAAACAAACCCCCACTCTCACTCTCTTCATGAGCAGTTACGAGGCGTAAACACATGGATGAGACTGCGATGTCCCTCTCGGCTTCACGTGCACGCCGATCGAGGCAGACGCGTGCAGAAATGACACAACCATTGTCATCTTATTGCATGTGAAATGAGGGGTGAACTTCGAAAAGTGACAGTCTACCGCAAGGTGATTAACGCAATGATTAAGCACAGTAATATCTTAAAAACTAGAATTGGCTGTTGTGGCCATGATGAAGCACTAAAATAATTTTATAATAAAAGACAATTTTTGATCAAAAAAGAGGCGGCCGAAAACCATAGGCAGAGGTTGATTGTACACATATTTTGTAAATTTATTATTACATTCTCACATTTATTTTCTAATAAACTCTGCTATTTAACTTATTTTAATGTCTAAATGGTGTGCAGGGTAAATAATGGAGAAGGAGAAGATAATCCTAATAATATCCCATTTAATTCGGATTTACATAGATATATTTGGTTAGCTCGAAGAATCATGAAGATAATCCTAAATCCAGAGATTCAAAGACTGTTTTATCTATATACAAGGGGGTATATAAACAAAGGAGATCCATGCGCTCAAGATCTGGTCTAATGGCAAGATCTTGGCTACGCAAAAGTGGCTTTGGCCGCGTTTGCGTAGCTAGACGGTAGCCGTTAGGCTAGCATCTTAGTACTTATTGATCAGGAAAAACCATGCATGAAAGGTGTCATTTTGAAATCAAGAGTTAAAGTGTGTGTACCTTGGCTTCCTCCAAACTTCCATTATAGCATAGAGGCTAAATGGCTCGAATCCATAAGGACGGGAGGCGATAGAAGCTTACACGGTATGTTCACATGTATGTTAGAAATTCTTCAATGTTTTAAAGAATCAAAAGAAAAGATAACAAAGAATGAAAAGAGAAGCACGGTGATAACAAAGAAGTGGGAAACATAGAAGAATGGTGTTTGTGATTTTTATTTGTATAACTATAATAAAATAAGAAGAGAAAGAAAACCCATGGCCACTAACTACTAATGGCTCCACTAACATGCTAACCTCTTAGTGATAGTTACCTCACATGTATCCTTGGCCATCATTAGTTCTTAGTTCAAGAGCATTTCAAAGCATGACCTAAAATAATTTTTGCATTCAAACTCAACAAAACAAGTGCATGCTACACTTAAACCATCAAAACTAAATAAGAGTAAGCATGAAATAAAGTAAAGTTATCTTGTTAGAGAGTTAGGATGTTAGAGTGTTAGAATTCATCATCATGAGCCATCAATGGCTCTTACAAGAGCAAGGCTAAGTAGAGGCTATTAGATTCATGTGGATTATCAGGTAAGAAGTTAGCAGGTTATGTTGGCCCAAAGGCCTTCCACTCTAGTTTTGATGATGATTAACTCATGTAGTTATGTTTACTAATAATCTTGTGTTGTTTAAGTTTCAGATCATTAACCAAGATATTAGTTGGTGATTAGCTTCAACAAGGTGTTTAGAAGCTTTTCATGATGATTCCAGGGCCAAAGCGTCAAGATCACACATTGCCTAGCCCATGGATGAAGTTTTGGAGCAAGTCTACTTGAAGATGAAGATCGTCAAGAAGACTTAGGTATCCATAGTTTAGATAGTGTGTTTTAGATCCATTTGTAAAGCTTAGTATAGTTGATATGCTCAAGTGCACAACACACACGTTACATGATTTGGATTTTGGTTTTCATGGATAGTAGATCAAAACAAGTTTACTTTATTTCTATGTATATTAGATATGTTCTAGATATACATATATGCTTTAAAGTTACTAGACAAACTTATTTTGACTATCCTATTCATGTTTTGGAAAAATCAAGTTTGACAAAAATACAAGTTTTGTTTTTGATAAAATTGGCAAGACACAAAAATGATAAAACAATTTTTATGGTATTTTTAAAAGAGATAAAAGATTTTTATAAAATATTTTTCCCAAGTTTTCAAACTCAGTTTTCAGGTCCAGGACTCAACCAGTCGACTAAGCCAGGTTATTAGTCGACTTGGCTGATGTCCAGTAGACCGGGCCGGTCGACCGGATGTGCACAGATCTGTGCACGTTTGGAGTCACTGGGACGGTCGACCGAGCCGGTCGACCGGGTCTGAGAGCTCTGCTCTCGGGTTGTTTGGGTCGACCGTGCCGGTCGACCGAGATGAGAGCTCTGCTCTCTGTTTGGTTGGGTCGACCGGGCCGTTCGACCGCAGTTGCCCAACGGTCATATTTCTGACCGTTGGCGGTCGACCGGGTCGGTCGACCGGCAGCCTGTCAGGCTGCCAGCTCAGCCTAACGGCTAGTTTTCTGATGGGCCTATATAAACCCCATCTCTTTGGGGATTTTGGCCAAGTTTTCTAAGAGGAAAAATTCCAGTTTTCTGAGGTGTTTAAAAGAGTTTTTAAAAGAGTTTGTGGGCTTTAAAACTTCTCATCTTCATTATTTTGGGTTTTTGGAAAATCAAAGAAAACTAGGTTTTGGGATTTTGATTTGATCTTGCATTTTCTATCTTTTACAAGAGACTTCCCAATTAGTTTTTCTTTGTTGCTTGTTTCCAAAAACACCTAGTTTTCCACACTTGAGCTATCATACTATCCTAATCTATTTAGGATCTTGTTTTTGTGGAAAAGAAAAGAGAAAAGAAAAGAGAGAGTTTTGAGGTTGTTGTTGTAACCTCTAAGTTGTACACCCTTATTCTTGTTGTATCCCTCTTCGGTAGAGGTGATCGGGTGTTTGGTTTGTATCCCTCAAGTGTGAGGTGATTGAGATTGGTTGTGAGCCTCTTCGGTAGAGGTATTGGTTGTTGTTGTATTTGGCTACGGGCCTACCCCTTGGTTGTGAGGTGGTTGTTTGAGAGAGGAGTTAGGTACTCCATTGTTGTAAAAATCCTTCTCGGTAAAGGTTCCCTCGGTGGGAGTCCTCGGTGGACGGTATAGTGGATTGGAAATCCTACACGGTGGTGTAGGCGGGGATGTAGAGCAAGGGTGCTCGAACCTCGTAACATATCTTTGTGTTTGCATTTGATCCACTTTTCTCTAACTCTCTCTCTTTACATTTGTGCAAAGCATCATACTTCATTCATATCATATTTGCTTGTGTTGAGCATAATTCATCTTGTCATATCATATTTATTTGCTTGTGTTGTGCCTTGCATAATCCATATTGCTATATCCTTGATTGCTTGGCTTGATTGTGTGTGCACATTGCTTGGATTGCTTGTGTGTGTGTGCCTAACTTATACTCATCCAACAAGAGCTTCACATAGCGCCTCAACCCATTTCAAGGGGAATCAAGGGGAGTTAGTCCAGAGCCTCGCAAGGGGAATTCGGCTACACTTATTGTATTGTATTAGTTTGTACATAATTTGCATTAGCTTCCGCATATAGCGCACTTAGTTTTGCATTAAGTTTTAGATTAGCACTAACACCTATTCACCCCCCCTCTAGGTGTTTTTCAATTGGTATCAGAGCTAGTGCTCCTGATACTTAGGCTTAACATCCTAGGAGTGAGATCCATTTGCTTGCTAATCTATTGTTTGCATTTGCTTGTTTGCACACATTTAGTTTACCATGGCCTTCATGACCCCACCTATGTATGACCCTTCCAACATTCATGTTTGGAAGATTAGGATGACCGTTTATTTGCAAACCCTAGGTCATAAAGTTTATCTTGCTATTACTAAGGAATCCTTCCTTAGTGATCGCAATCATATAGGGGCCAATGCACAAGCCCTAGAGGCCATTAGAAGCACATTACCTAAAGATTATCTTATGTGTGTTTCTAACATTGATTCCGCCTTTGCAGTGTGGAACAAATTGACAACAACAACCACCACCTCGGAGCTTCAAGTGCAAATTCAAGAAGAGGAATCTAGTAGAGAATCCGATTCACAATGCTTCATGGTCCAAGGGAATGACTCCCTTGAGGTACATTCGGAACCCCACTTAGATAGTGATGATTGCTCTAGTTCTTCATGTGATAATTTTGATGCCCATGCTTTAAATGAAGAACTTTCTATTGTTTTTGAAAAATTAATTGAAAATTATAAGATTTTGAAAAAGAAAAGTCTAGAAATTGAAAAAGAAAATAAGAGTTTACATTCTAGACTTGATGTTGTTTTGCAAGAGAAAGAGGAGATTGCTAATGAGAGGGATTCATTAAAATCTCAACTTGATCTTGCACTTAAAGAAAATAACTTTTTGAAGTCTAAAAATGATTGCCATGCTATTTTGAAGAAAAATGAAAATTTGTCTTCAAAAGTTGATTTTGTTTTAAAAGAAAATGATTCTTTGAAAATTAAGATTGCTTCAATTTCTAAAGATTTAGAAATGTGTTTAAAGAAAAATGTTGTTTTACAAAATAAAATTGATGCACATGTTTGCCATGCTAGTGTAGCTTCTTCATCTAGTCTACCTAATGTATGTACCTCTTCTTCTAAGATCAATGATGATATTTGTATGTTAAAGAAGAGAGTAGATTGTTTGGGCTCCACTATGAGCCAATGTGACATGAACCACACACGCTTGGAAACCTTAGTTCGTAAGAAACAAGTTCCAACTTTTATGCATGCACACCCTCCACGGCATACACATGCTCCTCACGGACACACTTCTCACATGTATGCTCATGTGTACACTTGTACACATTGTGGCCGAAAAGGCCATCTTGCTAAATTTTGTTTTGATAGAATACATGTTTCTAATTTAGCAAAGAAGTTTATTTGGGTTAGAGAAGGTACTAACCCCCAGGACCCAAGAAGATATGGGTACCAAAGACCACCCCTCCTATTATTTTTGATGTAGGTGTGGGCTCTCACATGACGTGAGAGTGATGACACCTTGGAGTGGATGCGTTCCGGACTTAAAGGAGATCAATTGGATGCATCACTTTCAAGGAAAAGTTTGGTGGAGAGGACCACCTTTGTTTTAGAGAAATAAAGCGGTGCCCTCATTGGTTTTGGTATCGAATCTCTAACTCCTTATGTTTACATGCTTTTCATGTTTATCTTTCATAGCATGATTTGATGTTTAGTGATCATCTTGAATATGTCATGATTGATTAGATTAGTGTTATACTTATTAGTTGGTTGAAACATCCATGTTTTATATGGACTTATATTTTCGTGTTTTCACCTTGGTAAAACTAATTTGTATGACCTAGATCTAATGCACATGCATGTACATCTTGTTCATATATGATTTGTATTTTATATTGTTGATGTTTTATAGCATGTTTCATTGTCTATGAATTAGTATGTAAATACCATGTTTATTAGATCCTTGACACTCATGTTTAGCATTTTGAGACACCCATGTTTATATGGACCCATATTTTGTGTTCTCACCGTTTGTTTTAGCTATCATGTTTATCATAGGTTTAATAACATATGTATTTGCATGATAATCATGTTTTTCGACACTAGTATAAATCCTAGTCTAAATGATTTGAGTTTTGTTTTTATGCATTATGCCTTGATTACTGTTTAGATGTTAGTTTTCATTAAAACTAGAAGATTTATACTTGTACATATAGTGGGCCACAAATAAATCTATATATGTTTGAGTTGAATGCTTATTTGAACCCATTAGATGTGCTAGTACAGTCTAGTTTTGATGATTCATACATTTTAAACTTGTATTCCCATTTTGGATTTGTTTTATGAGTTTTTCACTTCATGTATATGTTTGTATTGCCAAACTTTAAGATATACATGTATACCCCTTGAGTCATTTGCCTTTCATGCAAATCTATATATAAGGACTCAATTGTGTTTAGGGATATGTGTGTATACTTCTTGTGTTGACAATTCATACACATACTATGAAATGAAATTTATTTTGGTGAAGTTTTTCTTGATTTTGTGTTTAATTTTTTAACTTCATGTATATGTCTATCTTGTCCAAACTATTAGATATACATGTTTATCTTTTTGAGCCACGTGCCTTCATGCATATACACTTTGTGGACTCGTTGTGTTTTGGATATGTATGTATACTTTAGTTTGTATTAGACATACATATGCCATGAAAGTTAAATAAGTTTTGATGATTTTCATGATTAAGGAATAATTGAACTTAATGAAAAATTTTCATGATTATGATATTCACACTTTATTTGTACACTCACTTTTATTGCTTGCTCATGTTTTGTTTTCATGAGTCAAAATTGTGCTTAATTAGATTAGAGTGTTGATTTTCATGTGGATTTCTTATTTCATGAAAAACTATTTTGTTTTATTCCTTACTTGAAGGATTTCGTACTAGTTTTAAAAATTTTTCCTATAACTAGTTCGTATTCTTCAATTTGGTAGTGATTTTCAAACAAAACTACATTTTCAAATCTATTTTTGAAAACTCCTACCATCAATGGGCGGATGGATGGGAGATCATGGTCTTGTATGCTCTAAAATGAAAATCATTTAAAACTTGAACCTTGATTGGGAGGTATTGTAATATGATGTATACACTTGAACTTTTTGCTATGTCAATTGGTATCATTGAACTCTTTCAATTGGTATCATTTTGATCTTTTTGTATACTCATATGTTTATTGTGTATGTATATTTTCAATTGGTATCATCTATTGGTGATTGGTACTCATTCTATTTCATACACTTTTATTTGTGCTTAAGATATAAATTTTTCACAAAATCTTGTTTATGCTAGTGCTTGAGTTTCAATTTTGTTTCAATTGATTACTTTTAAATTGGTATCAAGCCTATGCATCATTTTAGTTGGTATTTCATAAAGGGGGAGAAAATTTAATTTTGTCTTTCAATTGGTGATTCTTCAATTGGTATTTGTTTCCCACTCCCTTACTTTATGATTGAAAATTTCATATTGGTATCATATGTTTAATATGAAAATTATTTACAATTGGTATCAAAATTTTGTTTAGACATTCAAAATTTATTATGTTTAATTTCAATTGATATCAAGATGTTTCATGTGTTTTTGCTTAAAATTGGTATCTAAAAATTTTTTAAAAAAAATACAAAAGTTTTGATTTGTATTGACTATATACATATAGATTTATGATGAGTGTATCTTGTATTGAAGAGCTTAATATCTCTTCGTTATGTGGTACACGTGTGTAGGGGGAGCTTCACATCTCCTCTTATGCATTACATAATGTGTGTTATGTGAATTAGGGCTTAACATCCCTCCTTCATGTAATGCATATGTGTAGGGAAGCTAACTTAGCATCTTCCTCTTCATGAATGTATATAGCATATAACATCTATTGATCTTTTTTTTTTCAATTGATATCAAGTTGCTTCATTGACATATTTATCTATTGATATCATGTTGTTTATAGTCACCCCTTCTTGATCTTTTTGATTGACAAAAGGGGGAGAAAAATTTGTTTGATTTGATTTTCCTTTGTTTACCCCTTTGTTGATGATTGACAAAAAGGGGGAGAATTATTTGAGAGTTTAACATGTTTTTATATATGCATACTTATGTTTTTGCATATATTAAGTTTTATTGGTAAGTATTAAGTTTTTATTGGTATCTAGAGCATCTAGTGTTTATGTTGTTAATGCTTTATTAATTTAATTGGTAACTAGAGCTTCTAGAACATGTGTTTGTGTTTTATGCATATTGATGCATACATGTTTATGTACATTCATTGCATATATTTTATTTACTTGTCTATGCATGAGTTAAGGGGGAGCTTCTTTGAAGCCTAACTTTAATCCATGCATATATAACTCCATGAGTTTTGTCATCATCAAAAAGGGGGAGATTGTTGGCCCAAAGGCCTTCCACTCTAGTTTTGATGATGATTAACTCATGTAGTTATGTTTACTAATAATCTTGTGTTGTTTAAGTTTCAGATCATTAACCAAGATATTAGTTGGTGATTAGCTTCAACAAGGTGTTTAGAAGCTTTTCATGATTATTCCAGGGCCAAAGCGTCAAGATCACACATTGCCTAGCCCATGGATGAAGTTTTGGAGCAAGTCTACTTGAAGATGAAGATCGTCAAGAAGACTTAGGTATTCATAGTTTAGATAGTGTGTTTTAGATCCATTTGTAAAGCTTAGTATAGTTGATATGCTCAAGTGCACAACACACACGTTTCATGATTTGGATTTTGGTTTTCATGGATAGTAGATCAAAACAAGTTTACTTTATTTCTATGTATATTAGATATGTTCTAGATATACATATATGCTTTAAAGTTACTAGACAAACTTATTTTGACTATCCTATTTATGTTTTAGAAAAATCAAGTTTGACAAAAATACAAGTTTTGTTTTGATAAAATTGGCAAGACACAAAAATGATAAAACAATTTTTATGGTATTTTTAAAAGAGATAAAAGATTTTTATAAAATATTTTTCCCAAGTTTTCAAACTCAGTTTTCAGGTCCAGGACTCAACTAGTCGACTAAGCCAGGTTATTAGTCGACTTGGCTGATGTCCGGTCGACCGGGCCGATCGACCGGACGTGCACAGATCTGTGCACGTTTGGAGTCACCGGGCCGGTCGACCGGGTCTGAGAGCTCTGCTCTCGGGTTGTTTGGGTCGACCGTGCCGGTCGACCGAGATGAGAGCTCTGCTCTCTGTTTGGTTGGGTCGACCGGGCCGGTCGACCGCAGTTGCCCAACGGTCATATTTCTGACCGTTGGCGGTCGACCGGGTCGGTCGACCGGCAGCCTGTCAGGCTGCCAGCTCAGCCTAACGACTAGTTTTCTGATAGGCCTATATAAACCCCATCTCTTTGGGGATTTTGGCCAAGTTTTCTAAGAGGAAAAATTCCAGTTTTCTGAGGTGTTTAAAAGAGATTTTAAAAAGAGTTTGTGGGCTTTAAAACTTCTCATCTTCATTATTTTGGGTTTTTGGAAAATCAAAGAAAACTAGGTTTTGGGATTTTGATTTGATCTTGCATTTTCTATCTTTTACAAGAGACTTCCCAATTAGTTTTTCTTTGTTGCTTGTTTCCAAAAACACCTAGTTTTCCACAATTGAGCTATCATACTATCCTAATCTATTTAGGATCTTGTTTTTGTGGAAAAGAAAAGAGAAAAGAAAAGAGAGAGTTTTGAGGTTGTTGTTGTAACCTCTAAGTTGTACACCCTTATTCTTGTTGTATCCCTCTTCGGTAGAGGTGATCGGGTGTTTGGTTTGTATCCCTCAAGTGTGAGGTGATTGAGATTGGTTGTGAGCCTCTTCGGTAGAGGTATTGGTTGTTGTTGTATTTGGCTACGGGCCTACCCCTCGGTTGTGAGGTGGTTGTTTGAGAGAGGAGTTAGGTACTCCATTGTTGTAAAAATCCTTCTCGGTGAAGGTTCCCTCGGTGGGAGTCCTCGGTGGACGGTATAGTGGATTGGAAATCCTACACGGTGGTGTAGGCGGGGATGTAGAGCAAGGGTGCTCGAACCTCGTAACATATCTTTGTATTTGCGTTTGATCCACTTTTCTCTAACTCTCTCTCTTTACATTTGTGCAAAGCATCATACTTCATTCATATCATATTTGCTTGTGTTGAGCATAATTCATCTTGTCATATCATATTTATTTGCTTGTGTTGTGCCTTGCATAATCCATATTGCTATATCCTTGATTGCTTGGCTTGATTGTGTGTGCACATTGCTTGGATTGCTTGTGTGTGTGTGCCCAACTTATACTCATCCAACAAGAGCTTCACATAGCGCCTCAACCTATTTCAAGGGGAACCAAGGGGAGTTAGTCCAGAGCCTCGCAAGGGGAATTCGGCTACACTTGTTGTATTGTATTAGTTTGTGCATAATTTGCATTAGCTTCCACATATAGCGCACTTAGTTTTGCATTAAGTTTTAGATTAGCACTAACACCTATTCACCCCCCCCCCTCTAGGTGTTTTTCAAGTTAGTGGTTAGTAGTTAGTTTCCATGAGAGAAAATTAGCTAAACATATAAAAGGAATTAGAGAGAAAAAATAAGGAGAGATAAAGAGAGAACCTTTCATAAATTGTCACCTTCCATTACAAGCAGTCTTGCTTTCCACCCATATATCACTCTCTTGCCTATTACAAGATCTATAAGAAATAGAAAATACAAAGGAGAAAGAAGAAGAACAACTAACCTAAACTACCCTAAAACTACAACATGGAGAAGAAAACCCTAAAAACTATCTTAAAGACTCCTCAAAACTCCTCCCCCTGTGCTCTGGAAATCCCAGGGTATTTATAGGCGAAACAGGGCACCAGAGGATCAATACGGAGCCATGTGTCAAATCACGATGCGTGGCTCCACGTAATTACTACAAAAACGCGACAATTGTCCCGTTTTTGCGGTAATTCTAGGGCGGCGCGCGTGACGCCGCCTGCTGCGCGCTGTCCGCTTGTCCCCCTGTCGGCAGTACTTCCTGGAATCTGGATTTGGGCCCCGATTTTGGCGAAACCACCCTCCAAGGTTAATGACTATTCTTGTAGGCTTTTAATATCTAATTAAATGAAATTTTAGGCTTCTTCTTTATTTCATGCCATGGACCTAGAAACATGCAAGAAAGGTATTATTAACAGGATTTAACATTAAATTAATGTGAAAATGTGGTATATAATATGTAATTTTAGAGACTAAGCACACCCCCACACTTATCTTTTACTCGTCCCGAGCAAAACAAAAAAAATAACTAAGAAGATTATTACAACACTTTCGCAGGTGACGCAATTGCACTGAGCGTGTGCAATAAACAATTAAACCTCTAAGTTTTTCCTAAAGGAAGAGTTTTGTCTCCTGAGAGCTTTCAGCGGATTACACTCACAAAATCTATAAAGAAAGAAATCAAATGTTAGTATTTTGAAAACGCATTTTGAAATAGACAAAGTGCTAAAATATTTTTGCGAAAATTTAAGTGATCCAAGGTCATAGGTTAACCAGAAATTATTCTTCCTTAAACTAAGTCAAAATACAAAATCTTGTTATAAATTAAATGTAAGAAATTAAAATTGAATTGATTCTTTGATCTTTCATAAAACTCTTAGAACATAGACACTTTGTGAATAGTGAAGATTTTTGGGATATTGACTCTAACTTTCATGTCATTTATTTGTATTATTATTTTTTTCTTTCTTTAGTTTTCTAGGTTTTCTAACTTACCGGGATAGTGAGCCTTTAGCTAGTGGCTCCTAAACAAGGTAGTTTTAGGGCACCAGATGAGAGAATATCCCTCGGACTTAAGGACTCGACTAAACAATGCCACAAAACTAAAGGGGAGTATTTTATTTTTGTCCACAATTTTAGGCGTGAATAATCATGCTTCCTGAAGCATAATTGACCAACTTCAATAAGTGATTTTTTTTATCATTATTTTTTTGATATTTTTTATGGCATTTTCAGTCTTTGTTTCAATCCCAAAAATTTTGTAAGTGTGAAGTGCATATATCTGAGGCAAAAAAATTCAAGATCAAATTATCTTTCCAATCTCGCTTTCTTATCCTAAAATTTAAACAAGATCTAATATTTTGACTCAGTTTAAAAATTCATAATTTTAGGTCTTCCTGATTCCTAAGATAATCTTAATTTGCTTAAAAATAAATCAAAAATATTTCTCTTATTTCAAAAAGTTTTGTAAAAGA
This sequence comes from Agave tequilana, assembly GCA_038442645.1. NCBI lineage: Eukaryota > Viridiplantae > Streptophyta > Magnoliopsida > Asparagales > Asparagaceae > Agave > Agave tequilana. The sequence goes on from JAVJIF010001395.1 coordinate 291,880, forward strand.
AAAGAAAAGGAGTTTCTATATAAAAGAAAAATCTAAAAATTTCCTAAAAAGAAGTGTAAAAGAAAGAAAATTTAAAACAACCTAGTTAGTAAACCCTCCCCCACACTTTATCCATGCATTGTCCTCAATGCATCGTGAATGTGTAGATATATGAAACAAATGAAAAGGAAAGGAAAATTATATCATGGTGGTGGCTCCGGTGGTGGTCTGGTTGGGCCAAGCTTTGCTACCCAATCAAGATAATATGGTAGCTCACGGAATCCACCTTTATTGACCTCTTTTTTATTAACATATTTACAATCCCCAATATTAATAGGATCATGCAAGATCCTATCATGAAAATTATTCCTTTTATAAAATTATTCCTTTTATATGACCAATCTTGGAAGATCATCACTGAGTCATTATGGTCAATACCTTGGTCCAATAATAGAACGTGATTTTGAGGAATGGATGATTTGGTTTTGAAATGAAAAGTTCGGGAACCAATACTAACTCGGGAAAATCAACTTAGGGTTCGAGAGTCAGTTTAGATTCAAGAGTTGAGTCCAAATCAAAGAATTTAATTTCACATTCTGTTCCCATTAATGAAATGTGACATCCAAAAGATGTGGTTCAATTTTTAAATTCATGGTTGCGGGAATCAATGTTGGCTCGGGCAGTGGGTCCAACTTGGGTAAGGATGCCAGGGTCAACATAGATTTAAAGATTAGAATTAAATTACAAAGTTGTGGGTCGGGTTCACATTCATATTCAAATTCAATTTCATTGAAATGAAAACTTGTCAATGGGTTGATATTAGTCAAGTTCAAGGTTTTTTAGTGAAATTGAATCTTGGTCAAAGTCTTCAAGATTCCATGATTCTTGATTTTCATTAATATGATTGAAGTGTTAGGAATAGTCAAAGATTGAGTAGAGAGAGTTTTCTTATTCCTACATATGTTTTCCAATCGACTAAATCTAACTTCTATCATATTGAAAGGATCGCTTTGGAATTGAATCATAAATTCTGTACTCTTTTCTAAGTCGGTATGCTCTTCTTACTGTGGGACTTGAAAAATGCAGTAAGGATCTTGGATTTGAAAACTTTGATGGGATTTTGAGTCTTCTAGATTTTAAATTCATCGCTTGAGTTCCTCTAAGGCTTTCATTCTCTTTTCCCAGTCAATTAGTTCTTCTAATGATTGTTCGGGAGGATTATATGAAGCTGGATGTTGGTAAGGTGGTTGACCATATAACTCGGGAGAGTTGTATCCCCACTGACTCCGTAAAGAGTGGTAATGATTATGCCAGCCTTGTTCATAATATTAGCACTGGGCACATATTGAGTCAGATAATCCCAATTCGGCATATATGGTTGATTCATGTTGTACATAACCGGGTCGGAGTTATTCGAGTCAAATGAGGTCAGGGTGAAATATGGATTAATATTAGGATTAAAAAAATTATTGTTGTTAAAATCCATTTCATAATTTACAAAAAAAGAAAACCAAACAAACAAACAAATAAAAAAAGAAAAAGAAAACATGCATATGCTAAGGTTGACTTAGACCTAGACAACCCCTAACTGGTTAGACGGTCCACAGGGTGTACATTGTCGGAATCTGACCACGAGTTAATCGACCAAGTAGGGGCAAGGTCAGTGGGAGGCATCCATGCCGGAGCAACGGGCTTAATTATGCCAAACTACTGTTCTTCGAGATTTCGCCTCTCAATCCCCAACCTTCGACACCGATTTGACAAAAGTCAACTTTCAACAACTTTCCCGTTAGGGTAATCTCCTAAATGAGTCCGAGATGTCCCTAGGGACCAACGTCTAGCAAGTTTTATTAAGGCTTGGGTTGTGTGAGTGGGGAGATAATTTTTGGGCTAAGGGATATGTTGTATTGGGTTTTACCCTTAAATTCAATTCGTGCAAGTGTGCAATATAGATAAGAATGAACACATGGAGAGAGTAAATCACCCACGTGTTTGTTCTAACTATATGCAATGCAATATGTACACCTCCGTCAAGATCACAACAACACAAGAACAAAATACAGTATATTCGAATTGAAATAGACATGTGCCTAGATGCAAATGTCTAAACCATTTTAAAGCATCCAATTTTCGTATTTTAGTTCTTAAATTATTATAGTGCACAGGTAACAGAAACTAGCAACCGAATATTATAATATACAAGAATTTACCCAACCACACAAAAGCAAGCGTGGACAGGTTAGTTATTCTTTTTCTTCCTCTTTGTATCTTTTATTTCTTATAGATCTTATAATAGGAAAGAGAGTGGTACATGAGAGGAAAGTAAGAATGCTTGTAATGGAAGGTGATAATTTATGAAAGGTTCTCTCTTTATCTTTTCTTATTTTCTTCTCTCTAACTCCTTTTACATGCTTAGCTAATTTTCTCTCATGGCAACTAACTATTAACCACTAATTTGCTAACTTCTTACTTGATAATCCACATGAATCTAATAGCCTTTACTTGGCCTTGCTCTTATAAGAGCTATTGATGACTCTTGAAGATGGATTCTAACACTCTAACATCCTAACTCCCTAACAAGCTAATATTACTTTATTCCATTCTTGTTCTTGTTTAGTCTTGATGGTTTAAGTGTAACTTGCACTTGTTTTTTGAGTTTGGATGTGAAAATTATCTTATGGGTAATACTTTGAAATGCTTTTGAACCAAGAACTAGTGATGGCCAAGGATACATGTGAGGCAACTATCACTAAGAGGTTAGCATATTAGTGGAGCCATTAGTAGTTAGTAGCCATGAGTTTTCTTTCTCTTTTTACTTTATTTTTACAATATATCAAAAATCACAAAAACCATTTATTCTATGTTTCCCACTTCTTTGTATTTCACCGTACTCTTCTCTTTCCATTCTTTGTTTTTTTTCTTTTGATGCTTTAAAACATTGAATAAATTTTAATACACACGTGAACATTCCGGTAAATCTTCTATCGCTTTCTGTCTCTGTGGATTTGACCCGTTTAGCCTCTATGCTATAACAGAAGTATCAAGGAAGCCAAAGCACGTATTTTTAACTCTTGATTTCAAAACACACTTTCGTGCATGGTTTTCCCCGATCAGCCTCCTCCATAAAGCCACTGGTTTCCTTCACCATTCCACTACCTAACACCTTCTCCTCCACCATCTCCTTTACCACCATCATCATCTTTGCCAGCCACTTCCCCACACCCCTCCCTCTCCTAGCAGCGTCGCCGGTCGTGCCACCTCTCTCCAGCCCTGCGCGCAGCCTTGTGCCAGCTATCCCCTCACCGCTCCTTTCTCTTCGTTCTTCTCTCCCCTCTTACCTTTTCTAGTTCTTTTCTGCTCTCTTTCCCTCTCTCTCTTTTCTCTCTCTCACTCAAGCTCTATATCTCCCTCTCTTTCTCGTTCTCTCTATTAATTTTCGATTCTCTCTCCCTTCCTACCTCCTTGCCCTTTCTCTTTCTCTCTCTGTTCCTCTCTTCATCTCTTTCTCGCTCTTTTTCTCTCATCTAATCTCGCTCTGGTTCTGATTTTTTCTCTTTCTCTGTTCTCTCTTTTTCTTCTTTCTTTCTCTTTCTCTCCCTCTCATGTGTTCTCTCTAATTCTCTTTCTCTCTCTCCTCCCTAGTCGCACTTCTCTCTTCTTCCTTTCTCTCTTCTCTATAACTCTTTCTTCTATTCTTTTTAGTCCTTTTCTCTCTTTCTCTCCCCCTTTCTCTCTACTTCACGCACTTCGTACGTTAAAACAATCGATGTTCCACCAGAGTTTGTCGCCATGCCAAGTTATTCTAGATAAGTACATGCTTTTGGTGCTTAAGTACTTGTTCTATGTGAATGTGTATATCTGCATTTGTATTTGGTTGAGTACCTATTTTTGGGTTATGCATATATTGGCAATTTTTGGTTGTATAGGTGTTTGTATAGTTGGTGAGCATTTATTGTATTATGTAGCGATGGTTGTAATTATGAAGGTGGTGCTGTAATTGTTTATGCTGATGGATGCTTGTAATAGTATAGGTGACACTTGTATATGTGTGTACTACTTTGTGATATTTGATTATTGAGGATTGGCTGATCGTTCGTGGCTTTTAGCCTTTGGCCTAACCTCCGGGCTTTTCTCCAGCCTTCAGGCTTAACCCTCAGGGTTTCTCTAGCTCTGTCGAATAGGCAAGCTCAGCGCTTTATAGCTAAACTCGCCTGAGTGTAACTTCGCCGCGTGTATTAGTAGGGCATTCATACACTACTTCGTCGTGTGCGTCTAGCTTCATGACAAGCGTAGCCTCATCGCATACGTTAGCATAGAGTTCATATACTCACTTCGCCATGAGCATTAGCATAGTATTCATACGCTTGCTTCGTTGTGAGTGTTAGCTTTGCCAAACGTGTTTGGATCTAGAGTTGCATGCTAGCTCCGCCAGGGCCAAGCTCTGTCGTGGGTCGAGTGTTATGCTGACACGGCCTAACTTAGCTCTAGCTTAACTAGCCCCATCCGAATATTTATTGATATAATTAATTGTTATTCCTATGATGGTTGTGAAGAGTTTGAAATATTTTTTTGATATTGTTTTCTTGTACTTGGTTGTATTATATGCTCTGGTATGATGTCATAATTCTATATTTACTTGTACTATTATACTCCTAATACCACGACACCTGATTTGTTACCTCCATCACATAACATGACACTCAGCAGTGTGTGGAGCTATAGTACCACACCACGCACGTGGTGGGGGTACCTCTGGGGTCCCCACATCGTGTCCACAGTGCACTAGTTGTAGGCACTATTATTGACCTGACTCATTATTCCTGCTACCCAGTACGCATATGGTATGTGGAGCTAAACTACCACATAGAGCTATAGTACCACACTACAAACGTGATGGAGGTACCTTTGGAGTCTGTGGGGGTGCCTTTGGAGTCCCACATCGCGTCTTTGGTAAACTAGTCCTCCTGACTCAGCTTTTGGTACATTATTCGATATATAATGTTGTTAGTAACCTAACAATTATAATGTCAGGAGCGCATGTTATCCAGTCACTTCCTTGTTCAAATAATAGTATCCATATATTAATGTTTGGATGAGTTCTGCTGGAAGTATAGACTCCAATATAAACTGCAAGTGGTATGTGACATTGGAGAGGAATGATTAAAATAACAAACGATATTGATTATTATTATTATTTCTATTATTATTATAGTACCGTCCTCGCCACTTGTGTAGCGCTATTCCTATGCTACCGTAACTAATTTCTGATATTCTTGTTTATTGGACTGTACTACTTGATTGAGTCCTGGCACACTCCTCCATGTACAATGATAATATCAGAAAATTGTGTTATTTGATCACTCCCTCATTCAGATAATGATACCAATATCATAATTCAGATGAGTTCTACTGGAGTAGGAACTCCAGTTTGGATAGCCAATGGTATGGGATACTGGCAGGGAATGACTAAAATAACAGACGATACTAATTATTATTAATTGTATAATTATAATACACTGCCCACCTCTTGCAAGATATTATATCTATGCTACTGTATTAAATTTTTTGATTTGCTTGCTCCCTGGCATACTATTGATTCTATATTTACTATTTATGTTTACTGTTTATTGTATGCATGCATGACTTGAATTCATGACACTTTGATCCTATACATGTGTGCTTACCTATTCATGCCACTTGGTTTCATTATATCTACTCGTTGGGTTGCTTTCTGACAACTTCTGGATCTGCATGTCCAGATCCTAGAGCGCGTAGTGGACTTATTCGTGAAAGACAGGGCCTTTCTTGCAGAGCAGTGGACCAACCATAGTTCTTTCAGTTCCAGCCTCCTTTTGACTGACTCTCGAGATTTTTTTTTTAGCTTATAAGCATCTTCCAGCTCTTGTACTTTGTAAACCACATTGTAAATCTTATTTTGCACCTTCTAATGATGTAATATTCATGTAATGTTGGATCACATCCTGTGAAATTGTGTACTTATACTATTTTTTTGGAATGTATATTATCATTGTGCTTTCGCACTCTGATTCTTACCTATTGATGCTCAGCGTATATCATGAGGGTATTTTTGCTTGGTGTATGCACGTCATGTAGAACCTCCGTACCCGCAGGACGGGGCTGTTATAGGATGGTATTAGAGCTTGTACTCTTACATCTTTTGTACATTCAGTCAGCAGATTAATGTGAGATTAACTTGCAACTAGACCGCATGAGACATAGTTATACATTCCAACTGCAAGTACAAAGTTATTTATTCCTTTCTCATAATCTATCCCCTGATTCCTAAAATCTTGGCTTCTTTTCACTTTCCCATTTTCCATCATCTTTTACTTGTCGTGTTATTGCCCACCCTAATCCTTTTCGTGTTCATCTCCTTCCTTATCGATATTTTAAGGAGGAAATTTTTGTAAGGTGGGTAGATTGTAACACCCCATTCCTGGGATACATCAGATAGGTGTCCCGATTTTTTTGCTTGTATTATTCTATTTTTCTGCATTTTTATTTTGTATTCGAACCCATATTCTGTAATTCCTGAGTCCAACCCGAGTCCAGGGCCCGACCCCTTTTCTTTTTTATTTTTTATTTTTTATTATTTTATTATTATTAAAAAATTTCTTTTCCTTTTCTCTTTTCTTTTTCTTTTTCCTTTTTCTGTTTTTCTTTCTCCAATCTTTCACTTCCTTCTTCTCTTTTCTTTTCTCATCTTCCCTTTTCTTCTCCCTTCTTATATCTTCTCCTTCTCTCCCTATCTCACTTGGTCCTCTCTCTTCCCTCCATTTTCTCTCTCTCATCCTCTCTCTTCTCCCACTACTCTTTCTCCTCTCCACTCGCTCCCTCTCTCTAACTTCTCTCTCCACTCTCTCTTTCCATCCTTTCTTAGGTGGCCTACCCTGGTCATCCACCACCCGTGAAAGTCCATCCGGCTAAGCCTCCTCCCCAACCTCCTCCACCAAGCCCTCGTTCTACTCCATCATTCCACCACCCAACACCTTCACCTCTACTATCTCCTTCACTGTCATCATCTCCTCCGGCCACTCCCCCACACCATTCTCTCTCCTAGCTATGGCATCGATCGTGGCACCTTCCTTCGGCTACGCGCGCCGCCTGCAGGCCAGCTTCCCTCACCCCTTCTTTCTTTTAGTTCTTCTCTCTCCCTCCTCCCTTCTCTAGTTCTCCCTTTCTTTCTTTTTCCTATTCTCTTTCCCTATCTCTATTTTCTCTCTCACTCATGCTCTCTATCTCGCTCTCTCCTGCTTTCTCTCTTAATTTCGGGTTCTCTCTCCCTACTGGTCTCTCTTCCCTCTCTCTTTCTCTATCTCTCTTTCTCTCTCTCTCTTTTTGTTCCTCGCTATCTCTTTCCCACTTTTTCTCTCTCCTCTTATCTTTATGGTCTGATTCTTTCTTTCTCTTTCTCTCTCTCTTTTATGTTTTTCTCTTTCTCTCTTATGTGTTCTCTCTAATTCTCTCTTCTCTCTCCTCCCAAGCCGTACCTCTCTCTCCTGTTATCCCTAGTCTCATTCTCTCTCTTTCTTTATGTCTCCTCTTTCTCTCTCCTTTATGCACTTCGTACATTAACACCATCAGCGTTCCATTGGAGTTTGTCGCCATGCCGAGTTATCTAGGTGAGTACTTACTTTTGTGTATGCGAGCACATATTCTATGTTAATGTGTATATCTATATTTGTGTTTGGGCGAGTACCAGTTTTTAGGTTATGCAATTATTGGTTATTTGTGGTTGTATGGGTGTTTGTATATTTGGTAAGTTTTTGTTGTATTACGTAGCGTTGGTTGTAATTGTGTAGGCGGTGTTGTAATTGTATTCTGTGGATAGATGCTTGTAATAGTGTAAGTGATACTTGTATATATGTGTACTATTTTGTAATACTGGATTATTGTGGATTGGCCGACCCTTCGTGATCATTAACCTTCAGGCTCAGCCTCTAGTCTTTTCTCCAGCCTTCGGGCTTAACCACAGGGTTTTTCTAGCTCCGTCGAGTAGGCGAGCTTAGCGCTTAGCGCTTTACTGCTAAACTCGCCCGTGCATAGTTTCACCACGTGCGTTAGCAGGGTGATCATACACCGCTTCTCCATGTGCATCTAACTTCGCCACGAGTGTGGCTTCGTCATATGCGTTAGCATAGCATTTATACTCTCGCTTCTCCATGTGCGTCTAGCTTCATCGCGAGTGTGGCTTCACTGTGAGCTTTAGTAGAGTGTTCATACGCTTGTTTCACTCTGAGCATTAGCCTTGTCAAGTGCATTAGCATTTAGAGCTACAAGCTGGCTCAACCAAGGACCAAGGTCCACCGTAGGTCGAGCGTTATGCTGACACGGCCTAGCTTAGCTCCAGTTAACTAGCCCTGTTCGGATATTTATTAGTATAATTGATTATTATTGCTATGATTGTTTTGAAGAGTTTGAAATATTTCTTTATACTATTTTCTTGTACATGGTTGTATGATCTGTTCTAGCATGATGTCGTGATTTAGTATTTACTTGTACTATCGTACTCTAGCACCACGACACATGACTTGTTACCTGCATCACATCACATGATACTCTTATAAACTGGACACAGTAGAGCAATGTGTGGAGCTATAGTACGACACCACACACGTGGTGGGGGTATCTCTGGGGTCCCTACATCGTGTCCACAGTGCACCTGTTGATTAACCTGACTCATTGTTCTTATTTCCTAGTATGCATATGGTGTGTGGAGATAAAGTACCACACTGAGCTATAGTACCACACCACACACGTTGTTAGGGGTCCCTCTGGGGTTCGTGGGGGGTGCCTCCAAGGTCTTACATCACGTCCTTGGTACACTAGTCCTCCTGACCCAGCTCTGGCATATCCGATTTACAATGCATTTAGTAACCTAACAATAGTATGTCAGGAGCGTATGTTATTCGATCACTGCCTCGTTCAAATAATAGTATATATATATCAAAATTCGGATGAGTTCTGCTGAACGTACAGACCCCAGTATGAACTGCTAGTGGTATAAGTTACTAGAAGAGAATGAAATAACAAATGAATATAATTCTGATTATTACTATTATTATTACAGTACTGTTCTCACCACTTGTGTAACGCTATTCCTGTGTTATCATAATTAATTCCTAATATTCTTGTTTATTGACTGTACTGCTTGACCGAGTCTGAACATACTCCTCCGTATACAATAATAATATCACAAAACTATTATTTGACCATAACCTCCTTCAAATCTGATACCAGGTATCATGATTCAGATGAGTTCTGCTGGAGTAGAAACTCCAGTGTGGATGGCCAGTGGTATAGGACATTGACAGAGAATGACTATAATAACAAACGATACTTATTATTATTAATTATATAATTATAATACACTACCAACCTCTTGCAAGATATTATGTTTGTGCTACTACATTAAATTTCCTGATTTGCTTGCTCCCTGTTTATTGTAGGCATGCATGACTTGAATTCACAACACTTTGATTCTGTACATGTGTGTTTTCCTGTGCACGCCACTTGGCTTCATTTTATGTGCTTGTTGGGTTACTTTCTGATAACCCTTAGACATACATGTCCTGATCTCAGAGCGCGCAACGGAAGCATAGTGGACTAATTTATAGAATACCGGGCTTTTCTTGCAAAGCAAGTGGACCAGCCATAGTTCTTTCACTTCTAGCCTCCTCTTTCTGGCTCTCAAAATTCTTTTTTGCTTCTTGGGAGCATCTTCCCGCTATTAAATGTTGTAAATCTTTTTGTAAATCTTATTTTGCATCTTCTGGTGATGTAATATTCATGTAATATTAGAATACATCCTGTGATAATTGTGTACTTGTACTATTTTATTGGAATATATATTTTCACTGTACTTTCGCACTCTGATTCTTGCCTGTACTGATGGTTAGAGTACATCTGTAAAGGTAATTTTGCCTTGCATATGTACATCTCAGTAGCATCCCCGTACCCACGAGACTGAGGCGTTACAAATCCCGGCAACGGTAACTATTGGCCCGAAGGCCTTTCACCCTAGTTTTGATAATGATCAACTCATATAGTTATAATACTAATGATCTTGTGTTTATTATGTTTCAGATATTCAATCAAGATCTTAATCAATGTTTAGCTTCAACAAAAGATTTGAAGTCAAGTTTTGAAGCTAGCACGTGTTGATCAAGAGCTCGTGCTTTAAGATCGCACCAAGTACTCATAAATGAGTCTAGCTCATGGATCAAGTTTGGATCAAGTCGACTTGGAGAAGAAGATTTTCAAGAGAAGACTTGAGTCTAAGTTTGTAAGTTTAAAATTTTTATTTTAGGATAAAATATAAAAAACAGATTAGTTGTGGATTGCTCAAGCTCATATACACACACAAAAAAATAATTTATAACTTTCATGTTAAATAGTTTTAGTTCTTGGAAAATATAGTTTTGATTTTGCGTTTCAAGAATACATCTTTCGATTCTATGAATAGATTTCATCAAAACAATTTACATGGTTTATATGTGTATTAGATTTCATACATATACATTGTTACTTCATATTGTTTAGATATATTATTTTGATGAGTTTATATCATGTGTTTATATTTTATTTTTGTCAAAACTTAGTTAGAAGCTTATTGTCAAAAACAACAATATTTTACTTACTATGTGTATTGGATCATTTCCATACATACTATGCTTCAAATATGTTTCAATAACTTGTATTTGTTTTTATACAAGTTTGAAGAAAAATTGGTTTCCATTTATAAAGTTTGTTTTTGAAAAATACAGTTTTTATTTTATGCTTTAATTTTTGCCTAAAAAATAGTTCATTTATTTGTAATATATGTTGATTTTTTAATCACATATTTGTACTTCAAAGTATTTATATGAGCTTATTTTTGTGAAATTTATGGAAATTAATTAAAATTTTTGGGTTTTACAAGTCTAAGTTTTTATCTTTAAAAACCTATTTTTGGGCTGCATGCGGTCGACTGACCAGCCGACCAAAGCAAAGCTCGGTCGACCGACGTTCACAAAATGCACGAGCCCATGTGCGGTCGACCGACTGGCTCTATCCAACTCTCAGGTAGAGGTTGGTCGACCAAAGAGTCGACTGACAGAGAGATGAACTTTGCGGGTTGGGTACGATCGACCGAGTAATCGACTGGCAACCCCAATAGTCAAAAATTTAACCACTGACCAGTCGACCGGCCAGTCGACCGACAGGCTATTCTGGCCCTCTAACGGCTAGTTTTTTTATGGTTATAAAATGAGGTTTTTTGGGCCAATTTTATATAAGATTTTGGAGAAGTTTTTATAGATAGTTTTTCTCATCTTCCACGGAGTTTTCTTAACAAGTTTTTGAGTTTAACTTCTATATCACATATAGAGTTTGTCAAAAGTGTTTCTCTTAACCTTTTTAAAAGAATTTCTTGAGTTTTTCACCACAAAACTTATCTAGTTTTTCTCACACAAGCTTGAGTTATCCATTGCTATATCCATCCTCTAGGATCCTTGTTGTGAGAGCGTTTATTTGTGATCAAGAGAAGAAATCACCAAGTGTTCAAATTTGTATTTGGAGGAGTTGGAGGTTGCGACCTTATCGAACTTGCGGGTTCGTGTTGTGTATTGTTCTTGTAAGAACAAGTGAGGGACTTGCTGGTCCAAGAGTTCTTGAAGGAGCTCGTTGTAGGTGTTACAGCACCGAGTGATCTTGTGGGATCATTTATAGTAAAAATTCTTTATTACGGTGAAGGCGTGGACATAGAGCAAGTGGCTCAATCCTTGAAATAATTCTCCCGTGTTTGTGATTGTTCATCTCTCTCTTAACTCACTTGTGTTTATATTTTGCATTTTTATTATCTTTGTGCTCATTTATTACATGCTTGATATTGTGTTTATACTCACACTAGTACTTAGCCAAGAGAGCTATAGTAGCACCTTAACTCTTAATTTAGAGGAATCTTGAGATGAAGTCCAGAGCCCTTCATCGGGAATCCGGCTTCACTCTTTGGTTATACATTGTGTGATAGTTTAGTTTGCATAATAAGTATTTAATTCCGTATTGTTTGGCATTAGATTAGCACATCACCTATTAACCCCCTCTAGGTAATTTACAATTAGTATCAGAGCTTAGTACTCTTGATTTGGGTCTAACAACCTAGAGTTAAAAATCCTATTTCTGCTAATTACAATATTTGCATACACACACATGAATTTCATTGCACCTCCTATATTTGATATTCTTAACTTCCAAACGTGGAAAGTTAAGATGTCTATGTATCTCAAAACCCTAAGTATTCATGTTTATCTTACCACCATTAAAGATTTATATTGTTTAAATGGTAAAAACCTTGAGGGTAATGCAAAACTCATTCATGCCTTAAAGTCAACCCTAAATGATGAGTATTTATCTAAGATTTCTAACTTTAATTCAGCTTTTCTACTTTGAAACATTCACATCTCCCTTAAGGAACAAACACAATATTACAAGGAGAGTGACACAGATGAAGGAAGTGATGCTCTCAATATATGCTATATGGTCCAAGGGGATGACCCCTTGAGGTAAATTCTGATTCCGAGCTTGATGAAAATGTTAATATGCCATATGATGAACTTGCATTACTTTGTCAAAATTTCTTGAAAATATGATTTGTTAAAGGTTGAAAAAAAAGATTGACAAATGAAAATGATTGTGTTTTATAAGAAAAGGATTCTCTTCAAAATAAATTTGAAATTGTTTCAAAAGAAAATGAATCCTTAAAAAATCAAGTCATTTTGATTTCTAAAGAAAAGGAAGGATTGATTTTGAAGGAAGGAAAAAGAAATTTTTTTATTTTCAAAGTAAAAAAGAATTTTGTTTCTCATACTCATGTTTCTTCTTTTAAAATTAAAAATGATATTTGTATTGTGAAGAAGAAAATTAATTTTTGGAGCTCCACTTTGAGCCAATTTACTATTAATCATTCTAAATTAGAATCTATGTTTCGCAAGAAACATATTTCACATGTTCATGCACATACCCTATGGCATACATTTCATGCACACCATGATCACAAACATACCACCCATATGTATGCTAGAGTGTACACATGCACACATTGCAACCGCAAAGGACATCTTGCAAAGTTTTGCTTTGATAGATTAAATTTTACAAATAAAAATGTTTGGGTTCCTATTACTACTAACTCCCATGGACCCAAAAAGGTAACGGTAACAAATTTTCACCACTTATTTTTGATGTAGATGTAGGCTCTCACAAAATTGAGAGGATTGATGCCTTGGTAGTAGATACAATCGGAGTTTGATGGACACATCATAGATGCATCACTATCAAGGAGTTTTGGTGGGAGACCACCTCATTTTGAAGAAATAGATTGGCTACATCGTATTGGTAATCATTTCATTCTCCACCTTTAAAAATATTTTTAATGCTTATATGCTTGTGTAGTAATATAGACTCTATCATATATTATTTTGTTCTTAAGGATGAGTTGATAGGTTGTTATGCTATGCATATATTTTTGAAAAACTTTCTTAATGTTTTCAAATAAATCTACATGCCTATTTTTTTGAATTCATCTTTTTATATGCTTTAGTTAAAGCATATATTGATTTATTTGTTTATATCATAGGCTCATATGCATATCTTATTAAAACTTGTGTTATACATGTACAATTCTCGAGTTACACGCGTTCTTCATGTTATACATATTTATTTCATTCGTATACTTATTTTATTATTGATTGTACATTGTATATCCTACTTTTGATAATTCTTCCATGTTATATGGTATATCATGTTTTAGGAAATAGAATTTCATGTTAACTTTGATTTTGAGCCTTATTGATTTATTTTATGAATATGTTATTCACATGATTATTGTGCACTCACCTTTATGTTTACTCATGATTTTGTTTTCACGAGCACATATATGTGCTTGTTGAATTTTTGAGTGTCGATTCTCGTCTAATTTAGCTATTTCTATACAATAAAATATTTTTGTGCCTTACTTAAAGGATTTCATACTACTTTTTAAAATTACTTTAATAAAACTAGTTCTTTATTCTTCATTTGATAGAGTTTTCAACTTATACAACATTATTTTTAAATTGTTTATTTTTAAAAACTTCTACCTTATCAAGGGCGGTTGGTTGGGTGACCATACTTTGTATGCTCTTAATTGAATATCTCTTTTGACTTGTGCATGATTTGGTGGTAGTTATGAGTTATACACATATTTATCATGAAAATTAATTTTAGGTATACTCATACTTATTTTCTATATATGTATGCATCATATTTCAATTGACATTTAAATTGTTCATATATACATATATATATGATTTCATGTGCTTGCTTAACAATATTTATACATTTTTTTATAGCACAAATTATTTATATTAAACTTGATTTAGTTCTAAATATTAAATTGGTATCTTTTACAAACTTATGCATTTATTTTGTTGGTATTTCAAAAAGAGGGAGAAAAATTCTTGATTTTATTTTCAATCGGTATCCTATTCCCACTCTTTTTGAGAAAAATATTTTATTTTTGAAAATGATCATATTTTCATATTAGTATCAATTATTTACAATTGGTATCTATATTGCAAAATTGGTATCTATCTACTAATGGTATTTACAAGTGGTATCTACTAGTATATTTTCTATCTGTTTAATAAAATTTTGTGAAGTACTATCAAAATTTGTTTAATTGATTTCTTGCGTTATCAAAATGTATTTTGTCGATTGGTATCAAAATTTATTGGTTATCAACATTTGTTTTGATATTTACAAATGGTATCAAAATTTGTTTTAAGTGGTTTTCAAAATTTATTTTGATAAGTATTGCTTATATGTAAGGGGAGCTTAACATCTCATTTATATATAGATTCATAATGAGTGTAGAATATAAAGAAGAGTCAGACCTCTTTTCTTTATATGGTACACGTGTGTAAGGGGAGCTTAACATCTCCGTCTATACATTATATTTTATGCTTATATGGGTTAGGTCTTAGTCATCTCTTTCTTCATGTAATGCATGTATGGAGGGGGTTCCTTACAACCTCTCCTCTTCATTAATTTATATCGTATATATATTTTAAATTGATTTCTTTACCCCTTTGTTGATGAATTGACAAAAAGGAGGAGAGAAATTTAGGATTTATATATGCATGTTTATGTTTGTTTATAAGCTTTATTGAATATCTATATGTTTTATTGCTATGCCTGAGTTAAGGGGAGCTTCTATAAAGCTTATCTTTATTTCATGCATATATAACTCCATGAGTTTTGTCATAATCAAAAGGGGGAGATTGTTGGCCCAAAAGCCTTTCACCCTATTTTTGATGATGATTAACTCATATAGTTATAATACTAATGATCTTGTATTTATTAAGTTTCAGATATTCAAACATGATCTTAGTTAGTGTTTAATTTCAATAAAAGATTCGAAGTCAAGTTTTGAAGCTAGCACATATTGATTCAAGAGCTCCGCTTCAAGATCGCATCAAGTACTCATAGAGGAGTCTAGCTCATGGATCAAGTTTGGATCAAGTCGACTTGGAGAAGAAGATTTTCAAGAGAAGATTTGAGTCTAAGTTTGTAAGTTTTAAGATTTTTATTTCAGGATAAAATGTAAAAGATAGATTAGTTGTGAATTGCTCAAGCTTATATACACACGCCCAAAATATTTTATAACTTTCATATTAAAATTTTTAATTCTTAGAAAATACAGTTTTGATTTTGATATTCAAGATACATCTTCCGGTTTCATGAATAGATCTCATCAAAACAATTTTACATAATTTATATGTGTATTGAATTTCATCCATATACATTATTACTTCATATTATTTAGATAACTTATTTTGATTAGTTTATATCATGTGTTTGAGTTTTTTTTTGTCAAAACTTAGTTCGAAGCTTATTGTCAGAAATAAGAATATTTCACTTACTATGTGTATTGGATTGTTTTCATACACACTATGTTTCAAATGCATTTCAATAACTTATTTTGTATTTATACAAGTTTGAAGAAAAATCAGTTTTCTATTTAGAAAGTTTATTTTTGAAAAATACGATTCTTATTCTAAGCTTTATTTTCTATGCTTCAAAAATGGTTCAATTTTTTGTAATATGTGTTGATTTTTTATCACACGTATTTTTACTTCAAAGTATTTACATGAACTTATTTTTATGAAATTTATGAAAATTAATTGAATTTTTAAGAGTTTTACAAGTCCAAGTTTTTATCTTTAAAACCTACTTTTAGGATGCTTGCGGTCGACCGACGTGCACAAAATGCAATAGCCCATGTGCGGTCGACCGATCGATCGACCGACAGGCTCTACCGAACTCTTGGGTAGAGGCCGGTCGATCGACAGAGAGATGAACTCTCTGTGGGTTGGGTACAGTCGACCGGGCAGTCGATCGGCAACCCCAACGGTTAGAATTTGACCGTTCCCCGGTTGGTCGGGCAGTCGACTGACAGGCCATTTTGGCCCCCTAACGACTAGTTTTCTGATGGCTATAAAATGGGGTCTTTTGGGCTAGTTTTATATAAGATTTTGGAGAAGTTTTAGAGCTAGTTATTCTCATCTTCTACAAAGTTTTCTTAACAAGTTTTTGATCTTAACTTCTATATCAAATAGAGAGTTTATCAAGAGTGTTTCTCTTGACCTTTTCAAAAGAATTTTTTTGAGTTTTCCACCACAAAATCTATCTAGTTTTTCTCATACAAGCTTGAGCTATTCAATGCTATATTCATCCTCTAGAATCCTGTGAGAGTGTTTGTTGGTGATCAAGAGAAGTGATCACCAAGTATTCAAATTTGTATTTGGACGAGTTGGAGGTTGCGGCCTCAGCGAACTTGCGGGTTCGTGTTGTGTATTGTTCTTGCGGGAACAAGTAAGGGACTTGCGGGTTCAAAAGTTCTTGAGGAGCTTGTTGTAGGTATTGCGGTACCAAGTGATCTTGCAGAATCGTTTATAGTGGAAATCCTTTATTGCGGTAAAGGCAGGGACTTAGAGAAAGTGGCTCGAACCTTGAAATAATTCTCCTGTGTTTGCGATTGCTCACTCTCTCTCAACTCACTTTTATTTATATCTTTCATGCTTATTACCTTTGTTCTCATTTATTATATGCTTGATATTGTATTTTTGCTCGCCCTAGTAATGAACCAAAAGATCTATAGTAGCACCTTAACTCTTAATCTAGAGGAATTTTTTTTTGAGGAGAAATCCAGAGCCCTTTATCGGAAATTCGGCTTCACTTTGGTTATACATTGTGTGATAGTTTAGTTTGCATAATAAGTTTTTAATTCTACATTGTTTAGCATTGGATTAGCATATCACCTATTCACCCCCCTCGAGGTGATATATAGTAACTCCTCTATTTTACATTAAAGCTCCTTTTGACCAATCCAATATCTCCAAAGTGCGTAATTTATGCTCTTTCTCGTCCTAATAACTTTGTCTACACACAAGCACTTAAAATAGCATTATTTATACATAAATGATAGACAAATAAGAGTATAAAAATAGTGTAAAACTATGCTAATAAAATACCCTCACATCTATCTTTTGCTAGTCTACAAGCTAAGCAAATAAAAAGAAAAACTACATTAACCTAAGATAACTCACTTTCATAAGAATCATGATTGCACTTAGCACGTAAAACAAGCTTTAAACCCCTAGATTAGCCCTAGCAGATGAGTGTTGTCTTATAAGAGTTTGCTGTGAATATACTCACAAAATTCAAGAAGAACTGAGATTAAGAATAAGCAAAAAAAAAAAAAGGATAACCAAAAATCAAGAAAAGAAAAAAATCTTTTTATTTCCTACTAGTTAGTCCTAAGTCTTCAAGAGTTTCATTTGCTAGATCAATTTTAATTTAAGAGGTCAAATTGATTATAAAACAAAGATTTGAATCCTAAACTTTACACCACCCATCCTAAGTTTCAGATCCTATGTACCATGTGATCATTATATAATTCTCAAGTTTGGGGATAATGACTCCAACTTTCATACATCATTTGCAAAAAAAAGTTCTCTTTTTTTTTCTTTTAACTATCTTTCACGTAAATGTCAATGCTTCCTGAGATCAAGGCACCTAGCTAATTGATAATTAAAATTGTTTAGTTTTTATGGTATCTTGTTTTATTAGGCTTTCTCAGTTACTCATGTAACGAGCTTTGGGTCAATGCTCCCAAAACAGATGGCCTTAGGGCATTAAGTGTGAAAACACTTCTACGAACTTGATTGCTCGTGCAGCTGAGGCCATAAAATAAGACTTCTTATATATTTTTTTTTAAACTTTTGTTTCTGAAGTATTCTAGTTTTAATTAATATTTCAACCATATAAATTAATAGTATAAGTGTTGTTGGGTACATAATCATCATAATCACTTAAACTAAGTTTAGATGATTTTTCACCTTTTGGATTCTAATCTTTACTTTAAGACTCCAAAATTTTCATCTCGATTTCACCTTTAAAATTCACTTATGGACCCTCATTCACCTACAAACTAGCTAACTATTTATAATTTTTTTCAAGAAATAGATTCTTAAAAAAAACAAAGAAAATGACTCTAAAATGAAAACAATTAAAATTGTTTGGTTTTTACGGTCTCTAGTCTTACTAGGCTTTCTTAGCTACCCACGTCATGAGCTTTGGGTCTGATCGGTCACATGTATTGCATATATATTGTCACATTATCATGTTTATTATCTAAATAAATTATATTAATAAGTTCTATTTTTCTTTATAAAATGCAGGCCTATTGCTAAAGAATAGGAAAGAGAAACGAGCCCAAAAGCCCATTAAATTTTGATTTAATTCAGAATAAATTCAAAATTAGGAAATCAGGGCAGATCTTGGCAAATCAAAGGTTGAAAACTGGTTGAAATGAATCTTCCTAAATCAAATGGTTAAAGCCAACAATCAAAGATCATTTCATCAAATTCAGGAGCTAAAACAGTGAATCCAACAAGACAAAAGGGAGTCCAAAACCACGCCAACCGTATCTCCACCAGGATGTGGCCACTTTGGCCACGTCCTGGCCGCGGATCCTCGACCAGAGCTATGGATCTGCGGCTTCTTGGTGGAGATAAGGGGATCATTTGCTCCCCTTATCTCCTCACTCCTTTCCTTATGGTTTTTGCCTATAAAAGGCAGGGTTTTGTACTGAAAAAGGGACAGAAACTTAGTTTTAGTTTTTCTCTTTGTTATTTAAGGTGTAGGCTCTTTGTTAGATAGTATAGAAATTTATCTTTGTTTTATAATTTGTAATTCAGTTCAAATACCAGTGAGAGAGGAATTAAGCGATTGTAATCTGAAGATTGAAGTGATATCAATAAAAGGATCAAGCTTTCTCTTCTTCCACTCCAGTTCACGGGTATGTTTTGCTTAATTTACATGTATTATTTTTCATTCTCCATAAGTAGCTAAATTTATTTTCTGAGCTCACTATTATTCCTCTCTCCGATCCCTCTTCTTTTTGAATGGTTTTGATGAAAAGACCCAATGAATAATTTGCATGCCTAAACTAAAGCCTTTCTTCTTTGAAAGTGTTCTTGAAGGCACATGAAGATGGGTTTGAATTTCTAAACTTCTCTTTCTTTAAAACTTCTCTTGAACTTATTTTTATTTCATACTTGAAATACTTGATGATTTAACATTCAACTCAAAATGATTTCATAAAGAAAAGAGTTAACTTTTCCAAACTATATTATTTGCTTTATTTAAAACTTTCTAAAACTCAAGCTTAAGTTTTTGCCTATGATCAAGTTGAGGCACTTTAAATTTCAAGAGAAGAACATATCGTTGAGTAGTGAGTTAGTGAGCCCAGATCTTCTTCTTAAATTAAAAACAACACATCACTCTTCAAGCTTTTTAAATCACCTTTTCCAAAGCCTTCTCTAAGTTTGTAATTTTTCTTTTAATCATTTCCCTTCTCTCTATTCTTTTTTCAACTTAAAAGAAAGACATCAACTTTATTCTTTATTACTCAACAAAAGCACCGAAAATCTTCTATCGCATTCCTCCTCGTGGACACGACCCGTTAGCCCAAAGCTACATAGTAATTCTTATCACTTTCATTTCTTAATCAATTTTTGGCGCCATTACCGGGGAGGGAACGGTGTATTTATTTTTAACAAGTTTGGTGTCTTGTTTCAAGGACATCAAGATTCAGATTGAGCATTCAGGCTTTCCAGGAGAAGCCTTGCTATTCTGTGCCCCTACTCTCGAAAGTAGGAAACAGAATTTCAAGAAATTGCATTGCAAAAGTTAAAATTTCTTTGTTGGACTACTAAAAACTCTTTTTTGCAGGACATATTGCTTGCAAAAATAAAAAAAATTTGTGTTATTATTCTTGCTATATCTGATATTCACAATTCCTGTTTTAATCCAACAGTAATCTGAGTGATTGTTAATCGCTTAAAAAAAACGTTTAGACTTGCATTTTAGGTATTTATCTAATTACGTTTATTTTACAGATACTGTTGAAGATAACTAGAGACAAGGTACGTATCCATAGCATATAGTTTAGAAAACATTCTTGGGTGATATTTGATTTTAAATGTTACTTTCCTATATCTTGCACACTTTGCACAATCAATTCTAAGGGCAAAACCCGAATCAAGATAAGGTGGGAAAGTCATTACCCTTCCTTAGCTCACAAATCATCTTCAAGCACGCACAGCCTAAGCCTAATTTAAAATCTGATAGACGTTAACTTTAGGGAGATCTCAAACTCACTGGGAGATTATCCTAAGGAGGAAGGTATTAGAATTTGACTCTTGCCAAATCAGTGTCTAGGAAAGAGATTGAGGGGCGAAACCCCGAAGGCTGGTGGTTTGGCTTAATTAGGCCCGTCGCTTTTGCGCGAATACCTCCCACCAATCTTGCCCTGACCTGACTGATTAGCTTGTGGTCAAAGTCTGCATTATACCTCCTGTGGACAATCAACCAGTTAGGAGTTGTTTAGGTCAAGGTTACCCTAGACTAGGCTTGGTTGATTACTCTTATTGACTATTGGTGAACTTGTTTGTGATTGTGTTTGTATATGCAAGTGTGGTCAAGAGACCCTAATTCATCTAGGTTAACTAGAAACACATCACCACCCAAGTTTGAACCAAGACCAGATCCAGTTATGGCTCAACCGACATCTTTGTAGGATAGGTTCTATCCCATTAGAACCTCACTTCCATCTTGCATCCAACTTCCATCGGTTGGTGAATATAATTTTGAGCTCAAGCCTCAGTTCATCAACACACTGCCCAAGTTTCATGGCTTAGAGTCTGAAGATGCTTATTTCTTCATAAGAGAATTTGAGGAAGTATGTATAGTGATGAAAATCTCACACCTTGTAAATGAAGCTATTAGGTTGAGATTTGTCCCTTTCGCTCTAAGGACTTAGCCAAGAAATGGTTCTACAGCTTAGCAGCCGGCGCTATCACATCTTGGGATGGTTTCATCAAGGTCTTCCTGAAGAAATTCTATCCAATTCATAAGACCGCTCTCATTAGGAAGAACATCATGCAATTCAAGAAAGAACCTAGTAAACCGTTTGAAGGTACTTTGAATGCTTTATAGACCTCCTTGTCCAATGTCCTCATCATGGAATAGAAAAATGGTGACAATGCCAAATTCTTTATGACGGTTTAGACTATTCTACCAAAATCCTCTTAGAAAGTATGTGCCAAGGGAGATTCTTACAGAAAGATGAAAATAAAGGATGGGATTTCTATGAGAATCTAGCTGAAAAGACCATCCAATGGGAAACTACTAGTGAAACCTCGAGGAACTCAAACTCCATCTCTTCAAAAGGAGGTCTCCATTCTATTGAATCATCCATAGCTAATGAGGCTAAGTTAGCTAACCTAGCGAGAATACTGGAAGCTTTAGAAACTAAGGAACCAAGTCCAGTCAATCAAGTCAGCCCAAACCAATTTCCAACTCCGAGCTGTACTTACTGTCAAGCCATAAATCATGTGTTTGAAAGTGTCCGTGTTTCAGGCTCAGCAATAATACCCTGAACCGATGAATGCGGCCTTTTCAAGGCCGAACAATAATCCTTACGCACCAACGTACAATCCTGGCTGGAGAAATCACCCGAATTTCTCATGGAGCCAAAATAACAATGACCACTCACGGTCAAATCATGCAAGCCACTTCCATCATGCCAATAATTCTTCCAATCATCAACCCAACTTTTCAATTTCATCATAATTCTCCCAACCATCCACCTAATTTTTCAAACTAATAACAAAACTTTCCCAACCAAACTCCACAATCTTCCTTTCGGAATCCTCAATTAGAAAGGAGAATGACTGACTTTGAGAGAAATATGGAAAGATACATAAAGAACTAAGATTCTCTCATGCAAACTATACAGAGGCGAGAGGTTCAAATGAGCCGATTAACCACTCCACCGAATGATCGACAAAAGGGTACCTTGCCTAGTCAGCCAATAACTAATCCTAGGAATTCTAAACAAGTTCATTTGACTGAGGATCAATCATTAAATCAATGTAATATTGTTCATACATTGAGCTCAGGAAAGAAAGTTGATAATCAAGTGTCAACACCAACCAATCCCATTCAGCATAACCACAATCAAGCATCCACCTCACCTAATTCCACTCCTCCTAAATCTGACGAATATTAAAAAGATAAGTCAACCAGTCAGGTGCACCAACTTATAGCACCATTTCCTAATAGGCTGAAAAACAACAAGCAAAATTCACACATGGATAAGTTAATTGAGATCTTCAATCAAGTGAAAATAAATGTGTCATTTCTTGATGCTATCCAACAAGTCCCATCCTATGCTAAGTTTCTTAAGGACATGTGCACCAAGAAGAGAAAGACTAATGTATCCAAAAAGGTCTTCTTAGCCACTAACATTAGTGAGCTACTGTCGGGTCTGATCCCTATCAAGTATAAGGATCCAGGTTGTCCCACATTGCCTGCATCATAGGACAAGCTGAGATTAGTCGTGCACTTCTTGATTTGGGAGCAAGTATCAACTTGCTTCCATTCTCAGTTTATTAACAACTCGGGTTGGGTGATCTTAGTTCAACTCGAGTCAATATCCAACTGGCTGACCGTTCAGTTAAAGTTCCATAAGAAAAAATTAATGATGTCCTTATCCGAGTCGGGGAGTTTATTTACCCCGTTAATTTCATAGTTCTAGAGACACAACATGTGTCCAATCTTAGGGCTCAAACTCCTGTTATCCTAGGGCGACCATTCCTTACTACTGTCAGTGCCATCATCAATTATAAGAATGGGTCCATGAGATTAACTTTTGGGGACATGACTATGAAAAATACCTAGAGGGGGGTGAATAGGTGTTAATACTAATCTAATGCTCTTTTTAAACAAGTACGTATGAATGATGCAAGCGGTTACTCAAAACAAGAAATTGAAACCGAATTCCCCATAAAGGGCTCTAGAACTTCTCCTCTTTGATTCCTCTAGATCATGAGTTGAGGTGCGTAATTGCTTTCTTATTGAAATGAGTAAAGATCGAAAATACAAGTAAATGAAATGAGTGCAATAATGAAGTACAAGCAAGTGGTATCACAAGTTAGGAATGTAAAGCAATAGAGAGTAAAAAGGAAACCAATCGCAAACACAAGTAATTTGTTTCGAGATTCGAGCCACTGCTCTACGTCCCCACCTTCACCACTATAAAGGATTTCTACTAAATCCACAAAGAGAATTTCCACACAGGAACCTTTACACCCAAGGGGATTACAAATGGTCTACACAAGACCGGTGTATCCAACTCCAACAAATCCAACCTCTACACAAGAGGGATCTCAACACAATGAAATACAAGTCACTTGGTGATTAAAAGATCACAAACTCTCTCTTATAACTTCTTATAGAGTGGAGTATGATTTTTGGCTCAATAAGTAAAGTGAGAGAAAAATTTCAGTTGAAAAGGAGTAGAAGACTTGGAACCAATTGAAAACTTTTACAATTGAAAGAACTTTGAAAATGAAAGCAAGTAAACTTTTCTTCTCTTTTGAAAAACTTGAAACTTGGATTTTTTTTTTCTTGTGAAAAACTAAAGACCAATGACCTCTATTTATAGGGAATGGATAAATACCATTCATAATTGAGACTAGGTCATTAGGGGTGAGTTTAGCCACTAGGAAACAAGAAATAGCCGTTGGAATCATTAAAAATGAAACAGATTTCAAAATATAGCCATTGGGGCTTTCTGGACAGCTGCCGGTCGACCGGCAAGCCACATTGCCGATAGAGCCGTTGGCTCCGGTCGACCGCCGACTATTATAAAATAGAAAAATGAGCTGCTGGTCAATCGGGCTGGTCGACCGGCAAAACCCGAGAGTTAGGGTCTTGCAGTCGGTCGACCGCAGGGTCTGTCGGTCGACCGCCCTGTCGACCGGCAGACGTGGACAGACGTGTACGCCAAAGGCCATAAGGCCTGGTCGACCGGACGGTCGACCGATCTGGCCTGAAATAGTGTCGGTCGACCGTAAAGGCCTGAAACAGTTTGTAAAGAGGTTTTTGAACTTTGAATAATTTTTGAAATATTTTTAAATGATTAAAGGCTTAAGTAGCATGCTAAAGGGGATGAAATACATGTTTTAAACTAGATTTAAAAAATTGAAATATTTTAAAACATGTACATTAATCAAACATGCACAAAACTAACTAACCAAAAACTTATATTTTGAAAAGTGTATTTTTGTATGTGTGTGTTTTCTTGAGCACAACTATCTTATACTTACTCTTTAACATACTAATTCTTACAATGGTTCTAGGTGACTACACGATCTTCAATTTGGGCTTTTCCATATGTATTGTTGAATAACTTGAATTCTTGATCCCAATTGAGTCAACTTGAGTCAATCACCACCTTTCTTTAGGGAAGAAAACATCTTAAATCCTTAGAATCCTGAAACAATCTTAAACACTTAAACATGATTAGTACAAATAACTATATATGTTTTGTAATCATCAAGACCCTAAAACCGGGTGATTGTAACCTTGGGCCAACAATCTCCTCCTTTTTGATGATGACAAAATATATGAGTTATTTAAAAAAATAGAAAAGGAGCTTGAAAGCTCCCCCTCAAATCATGCTTATATATCAAGAATATGAACTTACAAATTTTGCATAAAAAATGGCATGAGATAAAAAATGATAACTCAATGAGATAAAAAATGATGATAACTCAATAACTCAAAAGTATTTCTCCCCTTTTTGTCATGCATCAAAAAGGGTCAAATTCAATAAGCATTTTTGAAGAGTATAAAAAAAAATTATGAATCCATAATACAAACATTTAATTAACCACAAATAAAGGAAAATCTATTATAATCTAGTGGTTTGGTAAAAATATCGGCAAGTTGAAAATCGATGGAAACATAATCAATTTCAATATCACCTTTCTCATAATGATCTCTAAGAAAGTGATATTGAATGTCAATGTGCTTTGTCTTACTATATTGATTTGCATTTTAGTCATATGAATAGTACTAGTATTATCACAAAATATTTTAATATGGTCATAATGCAAATCATAGTCAAGGAGAGTATGTTTCATCCAAAGGACTTGTGCACAACAAGTCCCGGCCATAACATACTCCGCCTCGGCGGTTGAGAGGGCTACAGAATTTTGCTTCTTAGAAGACCATGAAACAAGACAATTTCCTAGAAACTGACATGTTCCACTAGTACTCTTCTTATCCACTCTACGACCCGCATAGTCGGTATCCGAAAAACTTGTCATGAAAAATTATCCGGTCTTCGGATACCACAAACCCATTCCAATGATGCCCTTAAGGTATCTAATTATGCGTTTTACCGCAATCAAATGGGACTCTTTAGGACATGATTGAAATCGAGTACAAAGACACACACAAAATATAATGTCCGGCCTACTAGCCGTTAAATATAACAAACTACCAATCATGCTACGAAAGAATTTAGTGTCTACATTTATACCTTTCTCAACCTTGTCAAGCTTTATTCTGGTAGCCATGAGAGTTTTGTTTGTCTTAACCTCTTCAAGCCCAAATTTCTTGATTTGTTCCTTCGTGTACTTGGCTTGATTGATAAAAATCTCATCCTTCCTTTGCTTGATTTGGAAACCAAGGAAGTAGTTAAGCTCGCTCATCATAAACATCTCAAATTCCTCTTTCATGCATGATTCAAAATCTTTGCAAAGTATTTCATTATAGAACTAAATATAATATCATCAACATATATTTGAACTATAAGTATATCGTTTTCAACATGTTTGGTAAACAAAGTAGTATCTATTTTTCCTTTAGCAAAACCATTCGAAAGAAAAAATGAAGAAAGTCTTTCATACCAAGCCCTAGGGGCTTGTTTTAAACTATAAAGAGCTTTGTCTAATTTAAAAACAAAATCTGGATGTGTAGGATCAATAAACCCGGGGGATTGTTCAACATACACTTCCTCTTCAATAAATCCATTTAAGAAAACACTTTTTATATCTATTTGAAAAAGTTTAAAATTTTATATAAAGCAAATGCAAGTGTTATCTATATGGCTTCAAGCCGTGCAACAGGTGCAAAAATTTCCTCAAAATCGATAGTTTCGACTTGAGTGTAACCTTGGGCCACTAACCTAGCTTTATTCCTAACAACATTACCCGATTCATCCAACTTGTTCCAGAACATCCATTTAGTACCAATTGTTGGTCTATTATGGGGTCTAGAAACAAGATGCCAAACTTGGTTGCGCTCGAATTGATTGAGCTCCTCTTGCATGGCAAGCAACCAATATGAGTCGCCTTAGTTTCGAGGATGTTCTTAGGTTCAAAATAAGAAATAAAAGCATAGTGCCCACAAAGATTATGGAGTTTAGAACGAGTAGTTACCCCTTTTGATACTTCACCTATAATAAGATCCTTGGGATGATGTGGAGTGAATCTCCAATCCTTTGAAAGTGATTGTGTTGGCTCCACTTGAACTTTTGGAACTTCACTTTCCCTATCAACCTTTAGCTTGTCTTCTAGAGTAGGTGAGTCCTTCAAGGTAATCCTCTCCATGTCTTCACCTAAGGAATCTATTTCTATAACATTCTCAACAAAAATATTAGATTCCTTAAACTTTACATATATAGATTCTTCAATAGTCAAAGATGATTTATTGAAGACTCTATAAGCTTTACTAGTGTTAGAGTAACCAACAAAAATAGCTTCATATGATTTTGCATCAATTTTACCTAAATTATCTTTAGTATTTAAAACAAAATATTTACAACCAAAAACTTTAAAATATGAAACATTTAATTTTCTTGAATAGTAAATTTCAAAAGATATTTTAGAAGTGTTTTTGCATAAGAAAACCCTATTTGATATGTAACAAGATGTGTTTACGGCCTTGGCCCATAGGTATTGAGGGAGACCGTACTCATTTATCATTGTCCTACCTATTTCTTATAATGTTCGATTTTTTCTCTCAACAACTCCATTTTGTTGTGGAGTTCTAGGACAAAATAGGTCATGCTTAATTCCATATTTTTCGCAAAAAGTGGTAAAGGGTTGGTTATTGAATTCACCACCTCTATCACTTCTTATTCTTAAAATAAAAGAATCTTTTTTCCTTTTTAACTCTTTTCTTAAAAGTTTGAAAATGTAAAAAGCCTTGATTTTTATGTTCTAAAAAGAAAACTCAAGTAAAATGAGAAAAATCATCAACTAAAACGAAAGCAAAACGATTCCCACTTAGACTTTTGATTTTAGTAGGACCAAACAAATCCATGCAAATCAACACCAAGGGTCGTGATGTTATGATATCCTTGATGGATTTGAAAGAGGACTTGGTTTGTTTCTCAAGTTAGCACGCATCGCAAATGCGGTCCTTTTTAAATTTCAAGCAAGAAATATCTATCACCATTTCCTTATTGTTTAATCTAGATAGATGGTCAAAAGAAACTAATCTCCTATGCCATAACCAAGAGTCATCATTGAAGGCATTCAAACAAGTAGTATTGCATTGCATATTAGACATATCAATCATGTATACATTATTTTCATGAAATCCGAAAAATATACATGCATTAGTTTGTCTATCAATTATACTACAAGCTAAGTCATCAAAAATCACATTAAAATCTTTATCACAAAGTTGACTAACACTCAAGAGATTATGCTTGAGATTATCAACTAAAGTAACATTTTCTATTATAGGAGATGTACCGAGTTTAATGTTACCTATACCAATGATTTTTCCTTTGGCGTCATCTCTGAAGGTGACGGTGCCACCTTCATGGTATCTTGATAGGGTTGCAAAGTTGTTGATATCCCAATTCATGTACCTTGAGTAACTACTATCAAGATACCATCGCTCCCTACGTCTTTGAGCTTTGGAGTGTACCTACATCATGTAACAAATTTGTTGACTTTGGTACCCAAATTTTCTTGGGTCCTTAAATGTTAGCATTACGAACCCAACATGATTATGTGATGCATTTATCCTATCATAGCAAAATTTAACCAAATGACCCTTTCGGCCACAATATGTGCATGCATAAAATTTATCATACATGAATACATAATGAGTGTGTGGGGCGTGGACATGATTTGGGTGTTTATCATGATGTGAGTGTGAAGGTTGTGATTTATGAACATGGGTGTGTGTAGCATGTGATTGTTTCTTTGGGATATGTTTCTTAGGAAACATAGCCTTTAGTCTAGATTTATCAAATTCATATTTCTTTAAAACTTCTCCTAATGAGTCAATTTTCTTCTTTAGTATGGAAATCTCATCTTTATCAACTAGTGAAAATTTACCTTTGTAAGAAATTTTATAAGCAT
This sequence comes from Agave tequilana, assembly GCA_038442645.1. NCBI lineage: Eukaryota > Viridiplantae > Streptophyta > Magnoliopsida > Asparagales > Asparagaceae > Agave > Agave tequilana. The sequence goes on from JAVJIF010001395.1 coordinate 320,697, forward strand.
CAAAATCCTTTTGAGTGAAAGTAAGAGTTGAAAATAATTCATCTTTTTCTTTTGTAAGAGTAAAAATTTTGTGGTTAAGTGATTCATTTTCCTTTTTCATTTTTAAATATTTCTTTTTGAGAAAATCATAATTTTGAGATAATTCTTCAAAAGCTTCTCCTAATTCATCTATAGATAATTCACAATCGTACCTCGCTTGTGCTTTCATTTGCCATGAAACACATGTGGGCGGTGTCGATTTTCTCGTCGGATTCACTCTCCGAATCCCAAGTAGTTTTTAAAGCTTTCTTCTTGTATGGCTTCTTGGAGGTGGAGGGTTTGCCCTGATTTTCTGGACACTCCGCAACTATGTCCCGGCTTCCGGCAATTGAAGCAAATGATTTTCTTTCTTCTTTACATTACCATTTTCTTCTATTTTGAAATTTAGCCTTGTTGTGCATTTTTCAAACGTTCCTCACTAGAAGAGAAAGATCTTCATCATCCTCTTCTTCATCATCTTCGTCGGAGTAGGTGGAAGAGCTTTTGAAAGCGATTGCTTTCTTCTTTGGAGGAGCCATCTCTTTTCTAACTTTTCGTTCCATCTCATGGGTCTTGAGATTCCCAATGAGACTGATAAGCTCCATTTCCTCCTTGTCGTTGAGCTCCTTCAAAGTTGTAGCTTTGACTTCCCAAGATGGAGGGAGTGCACGGATGATCTTCCTCACTTTTTGGTCATTGTCAATGGCGTCACCTAAAGAAGAAAGACCATTAGTTATCTTTGTAAATTTTGTAACCATATCATCTTATGGTTTCATTTTCTTGCATAGAAAAGTTTTCATATTGGGAACGAAGAAGGTCAATTTTGACCCTCTTTACTTGTGAAGTTCCCTCATGAGTGACTAGAAGGTGATTCCAAATCTCATATGCGAATTTGCAGTAAATGACTTTAGCAATGTCATCGTCATTAAGAGCTTGAAGCACGGCATAGTGTGCCCTAGCATTAGCGTCAGACTCTTTCGTAGCAATGTCGGACTAAGTGTCCTCATCACCAAAGGGTGCACTAAAAGGTTTAGTCACCGCCTTTGCAACCCGGCTCCCTAAGGATTGCAAAAATACGATCATCTTAACCTTACATATGGGAAAGTTAAGGTCATCAAACTTGGGTGGGGTCTTAATACCTTTGGACATCTTTACTAAAGTGTATGAAGATGAAATATGAAAAGAGTGATTAGCAATATAGGATCTCTCTAAGGATGTTAAACCAAGAACCTAGAGACCAAAGCTCTAATACTAATTGAAAAACACCTAGAGGGGGGTGAATAGGTGTTAATGCTAATCTAATGCTCTTTTTAAACAAGTACATATGAGTGATGCAAACAGTTACTCAAAACAAGAAATTGAAGCCGAATTCTTCGTGAAGGGCTCTAGAACTTCTCTTTGATTCCTCTAGATTATGAGTTGAAGTGCGTAATTGTTTTCTTATTGAAATGAGTAAAGACAAAAAATGCAAGTAAATGAAATGAGTGCAATAATGAAGTACAAGCAAGTGGTATCACAAGTTAAGCAATAGAGGCCAAAAGGAAACCAATCGCAAATACAAGTAATTTGTTTCGAGGTTCGAGCCACTGCTCTACGTCCCCGCCTTCACCACTATGAAGGATTTTCACTAAATCCACAAAGAGAATTTTCACACAGGAACCTTTACACCCAAGGGGATTACAAATGGTCTACAAAAGACCGAAGTACTCAACTCCAACAAATCCAACCTCTACACAAGAGGGATCTCAACACAATGGAATACAAGTCACTTGGTGATCAAAATATCACAAACTCTCTCTTACAACTTCTTATAGAGTGGAGCATAATTTTTGGCTCAAGAAGTAAAGTGAGAGAAAAATTTCAGTTGAAAAGGAGTAAAAGACTTAGAAACCAACTGAAAACTTTTGCAGTTGAAAGAACTTTGAAAATGAAACCAAGTAAACTTTTCTTCTCTTTTGAAAAACTTGAAACTTGGATATTTTTCTTGTGAAAAAATAAAGACCAATGACCTCTATTTATAGGGAATGGATAAATACCATTCATAATTGATACTAGGTCATTAGGGGTGTTTTAGCCACTAGTAAACAAGAAATAGCCGTTGGAATCATTAAAAAATGAAACAGATTCCAAAATATAGCCGTTGGGGCTTTCTGGACAGCTACCGGTCGACCGGCCAGTCGACTAGTAAGCCACATTGCCAATAGAGCCGTTGGCTCCGGTCGACGCCCGGTTGACCGCCAGCTATTATAAAATAGAAAAATGAGTTGCCAGTCGACCGGGCGGTCGACCGACAAAACCCAAGAGTTAGGGTTTTGTAGTCGATCGACCGCAGGGTCTGTCGATCGATTGCCCTGTCAACCAGCACGCCCAAGGCCATAAGGCCCGGTCGACCAGACGGTCGACCGATCTGGCCTGAATAGTGTCGGTCGACCGATTCGGTCGACCGTAAAGGCCTGAAACAGTTTGTAAAGAGGTTTTTGAACTTTGAATAATTTTTGAAATAGTTTTAAATGTTTAGAGGCTTAAGTAGCATGCTATAGGAGATGAAATACATGTTTTAAACCAGATATAAAAATTTGAAATATTTTGAAACATGTACATTAATCAAACATGCACCAAAGCCAACTAACCAAAAACTTATATCTTGAAAAGTGTATTTTTGTGTGTGTGTGTGCTTTCTTGAGCACAATTATCATATCCTTACTCTTTAACATACTAATTCTTACAATGGCTCTAGGTGACTACAAGATCTTCAATTTGGGCTTTTCCATATGCATCGTTGAATAACTTGAATTCTTGATCCCGAATTGAGTCAGCTTGATTCAATCACCACCTTCCTTTAGGGAAGAAAACATCTTGAATTCTTAGAACCCTGAAACAATCTTAAACACTTAAACATGTTTAGTACAAATAACTATATATGTTTTGTAATCATCAAAACTCTAAAATCGGGTGATTGTAACCTCGGGCCAACAGACTAGAGAAGTCAATGTCTTCAACCTAGGAAAAAAATCCCGTGATGTTGAGGACCAAACATTTGAAGTCAACCTCATATATAACTTAACAAGTGAACACAGGGAAGAATTGGAATTAGAAACTGAGTGTGACTTCGGGTTAGAGTCTGACGACTTTAATCTTGATCAGGTTTTTGAGTCTGCTGTGAATTAGGCCTCGAACCCTATTTCACCAAATATGGAACCAACTAATTTAACTCATCCTTCCAGTGAGCCTTCCTCTTCCTTAGAATTGAAAGCCTTACCCGCACATCTCAAGTGCGTCTATCTAGGCGAACAAGAGACCTTTCCTATCATCATTGCCTCCCATTTAAATAACGGGCAAGAAGAAGACCTTAAAGCAATTCTAAGAAAACATAGGGAAGCAATTGGTTGGACTATAACTGATATAAAGAGATTAAGTCAAACCATCATTCAACATCGCATTCATCTCAATGAAGATACCACACCTAAAAGAGACCCGCAGCATAGGTTAAACCTTATAATGCAAGAGGTTGTTCCTGCTGAAATTGTAAAACTCTTAGACAATGGGATAATATATCCCATTTCTGAAAGCCAATGGGTCAGTCCTGTCCACGCGGTTCCAAAGAAATCCGGTTTCACCGTAGTGAAAAACGAGAACAAAGAGTTGGTCCAAACTTGACTTCCCACGAAGATCCGAGTTTGCATTGACTATAGGAAACTTAATGCTGCAACTCGTAAGGACCATTTTTCACTCCCCTTCATTGATCAAATGCTTGAATGTTTGGCGGGCCACGGGTATTACTGTTTCTTGGATGGTTACTTAGGGTATAATCAGATTCCTATAGCTCCTGAAGACCAATAAAAGACTACGTTTACCTATCCATTTAGGACATTTTCTCATAGTCGAATGCCTTTCGGATTATGCAATGCCCCAGCAACATTTCAACATTGCATGTTGAGTCTTTTTCTGATATGGTAGAATGATTCTTAGATATCTTCATGGATGATTTCTCCATCTACAGAGATTTATTCACTCAATGTCTCTACCATTTAGACCTTGTCCTCCAACGTTGTGCTGAGAAAAATTTGACATTAAACTAGGAGAAATGTCACTTTATGGTAAAATATGAAATTGTCTTGGGTCATGAAATCTCCAAGAAGGGAATTGAAGTAGATAAAGCCAAAATTGAGGTTATTGCTAAGCTTTTCATGCCCAAATGTGTGAAAGATATTCGATCCTTTTTAGGACACGCTAGTTTTTACCGAAGATTTATCAAGGATTTTAGCAAGATTGCTAGACCCTTGACTAATCTGTTAGCTAAGGACGTGTCCTTCACTTTCGATGCTGAATGTATGAATTCTTGGGAGAAGCTTAAGAGAGAGCTTATTTCTGCACCAATTATATCTGCACCGAATTGGTTTAAGCCATTCGAAATCATGTGTGATGCTTCTGATTTTGCCATAGGTGCTGTCCTAGGACAACGCATTGATAACAAGCAGCACGTGATTTACTACTCTAGTAGGACTCTCAACGATGCTCAATTGAACTACACTACTACTGAGAAGGAATTCTAGCAATAGTGTTTGCCTTAGAAAATTTTCGTCCCTACCTCTAGGGTCCAAAGCCACCATTTTCACCGATCATTTTGCGCTTAGGTACCTCATGATGAAGAAGGATGCCAAGACTCGACTCATTCATTGGATCCTCCTTCAAGAATTCGATCTTGAGATTCGAGACAAGAAAGGCGTAGAAAATGTCATTGCTGACCATCTCTCACGTATCCCAAATTCTTCATGCAACGAATTGCCCATAAATGAGGACTTTCCTGATGAAAATCTCTTAGCTATTTTTAGGAAACCTTGGTTTGCTGATATAGTGAATTACTTAGTCACAAACTAAACTCCGTCTCAATGGTCCAAAAACGATATATATATCGGTTCTTATCCCAAGTTCGGTATTTCTTTTGGGAGGTACCATATTTTTTAAGTATTATTCTGACCAAATTATTAGGAGATGCATTCCCGATGAAGAGGTTAAGAGTGTTTATCTTTTTGTCACGAACTTGCATGCGGTGGACACTTTGGTCCCCGCAAGACTGCTGAAAAAATGCTACAAAGTGGGTTCTATTGGCCCACTTTGTTCGAAGATGCTTATGAATTTTACAAGACGTACCCTAAATGCCAGATGGTAGGAAGGATCTCAAAACGAGATATGATGCCCCTCAACCCAATTGTAGAAATAGAACTCTTTGATGTTTGAGGCATCGACTTTATGGGTCCATTTTCTAATTCATTTGGAAACCAATACATATTGGTTGATGTGAACTATGTGTCCAAGTGGGTAGAACCCATTCCTAGTAGAACTAATGATAACAAAGTTGTCATAAAGTTCTTGAAAGAGAACATTTTCTCATGCTGCAGAACCTCTTGTGCTATTATCAGCGATAATGGAACTTACTTTTGTAATAGATCCTTTGAAGCTCTTATGCGAAAGTATGCCATAACTCACAATTGTCCATACCTTATCATCCTCAAACTAGTGGACAGGTTGAGGTTTCCAATAGACAAGTCAAACTTATCTTGGAGAAGACTGTGAATCAAAACTGGAAAGATTAGTCTACCAAACTTGTAGATACCCTATGGCCTACAGGACCGCTTTCAGGATGATTCTAGGGATGTCTCCTTATAGGTTAGTCTATGGTAAAACTTGCCACCTACTCGTTGAGCTAGAGCATCGGGCTTTATAGGCAATCAAGCAGTTGAATTTCGACTTGACTAAGGTCGGTGACCTTCGAAAATTATAAATTTTCAAATTAGAGGAATTAAGAAATGAGGCCTATGAAAATGCTAAGATCACTAAATATAGAGTTAAGATTTTTGATGATAAACACATCATAAGAAAAACTTTTGTCCCTAGACAAAAAGTCTTACTCTATAATTTTAGGTTTCATCTTTTTTCAGAAAAATTAAAATCAAGATGGACTAGGCCATTCATTGTAAAAATCGTGTTTCTATACGGTACTATAGAGATCAGTGACACCAAGAAGGGAAATGACTTTAAGGTAAATGGTCAACGCCTTAAATCTTTCTTGGAATTGGTGCCGGTCTTTTTGACCCAGTTTATCGGTAACTTTCATCTTTTCCATTTTATTTCATGCATCGATACATTTCTTTCATGCATTGGGGATAATGCATGAGATAAGTATGGGGGAGGGCTCTAACATGACTAATATACAAAGAAACCAACAATATATATATATATATATATATATATATATATATATATATATATATATATATATATATATATATATATATATATATATAAACTTTTTGAAAGGTAAGAACAATATTTTGATATATTTTTTGTAAGAAATTAAGCCAATTTTAAGGAATAGGAAAATCTTTATTAGGATTTCTTATACGTGGTCAAAATAAGATAACTTGTTTGATTTTTAGGGTTAGGAAGAAAATTGATGAAAGTAATTTAGTCTTGATCTTTACCTTGAAGAAATATGCACACTTTATACACTTACACACTTAGGGTTCAAAGACAAAAATTCTTATGCCTTATATAAATAAAATTAAATGAAAAAATAAAAAATATATATATTTGCCTCAGTGGAGGTTCCCTGTGTAGGAAGTCCTGTGTGGACGAGTTAGTGAAAATCCTTCTGTTTGAAGGCGGGGACGTAGAGCTGTATGCTCGAACCTCGAAACATATCTTGGTGTTTGCGTTTGATCCACTTTCTCTCTCTCTCTCTCTTACATTGTGCATTACTTCATATTGTCATATCATATACATGCTTGGTTTGTTTGTATGCCTCACTTGTATTTAACCAAGAGAGCTTTATATAGCACCTCAACTCTTATTCAGAGAAATTCAGAGGAGTTAGTCCAGAGCCCTTCACCGGGAATTCGGCTACACTCGTTGGTTACACTAAGTGTGTTGCATTAAGTTTTTAATTTTCGCATTATTGTTCATAGATTAGCTGTACACCTATTCACCCCCCTCTAGGTGTACTTTCAATTGGTATCAGAGCCTACGCTCCTGATATTAGGTTTAACCACCTAGGAGTGTGATCATGGTTTTTACTAATCTACATTTGTATTTGTATTTGCACACATATAGTTTACACTCATGGATAGCCCTCCCATGTTTGATGTTTTCAACATTGACATGTGAAAATTTAGGATGAGTATGTAACTAAAAACCTTAGGCTTGCATGTTTTTCTTGCCGCTATCAAGAAATCCTATCTTGATAATAGCAAGCATATAGAGGCCAATGCATAAGCCCTTGAGGCACTTAGAAGCACGCTTAACGAAGAATATCTTATGATGGTTTCTAACTGTGATTCTGCCTTTGCAGTGTGGAACACTTTGACCTCCTCCAAGCTTCAAACGCCAACCATTGTGGAGGATGAATCTAGTGGAGAATCCGACCAACATCGCTACATAGTCCAAGGGAATGACTCCCTTGAGGTAAACTCGGAAACTCTATTAGATGATGATGATGCTAGTTCTTCTAGTAATGATTATATTGATGCCAATGCTTTGAATGAAGAACTTTCAATTGTTTGTGAAAAATTGCTTGAAAAATATAATCTTTTGAAAAAGAAGAGTTTTGGACTTAACAAAGAAAATGAAAACTTGTCTTCTAAACTTGAGATTGCTTTGCAAGAAAGGGATGAGATTTCAAGTGAACGTGACTCACTTAAATCCCAACTTGAACTTGCCCTTAATAAAAACAAAATTTTGAGAAGTATAAATGGTTGTGAAAATGTTTTGAAGAAAAATGAGACTCTAACTTTAAAATTTGATTTTGTCTTAAAAGAGAATGAATCCTTGAAAAACAAAATTGCTTCTATTTCAAAGGATTTGGATTTGGTTTCCAAGGAAAACATTTCTTTGAAAAATGATTTAGATTCTCATGTTTGTCATGCTAGTGTAGCTTCATCATCTAGCTCACCTATTGCATGCTCCACTTTATCTTCTAGTATTAAAAATGATATAAATGTTTTGAAGAAGAGTGTGGATTATTTGGGCTCCATTTTGAGCCATTGTGCCATGAACCATACACGTTTGGAATCTATGTTTTGAAAGAAACAAGTTCCTTCTATGCATGTACACAAACCATGGCATACACATGCTCCTCACGTTCACTCTCATAACACTTTGTATGCTCATGTGTACACATGTACACATTGTGGACGTAAGGGCCACCTAGCTAAATTTTGTTATAATAGGATACATGATTCCAATTTAGCAAATAAATTTGTTTGGATTAGGAAAGAAGCTAACCCTCATGGACCTAAAAGAGTATGGGTACCAAAGACTACTCCTATTTTATTTGATGTAGGTGTGGGCTCTCACATGACTTGAGAGTGATGGTGCCTTGAGGTGGATGCGTCCGAGCTTAAAGAGGACTATTTGGATGCATCACTTTCAAGGGGAGTTTGGTGGGAGGACCACCTTGGTTTGGAGATATGGAGGTGTGCCCTATCGATTTTGGTAACGATCTCTTACTCCTCACTATGTTTACATGTTTTTTATATTGTTGATTTTTAGCATGTCACGTTTTAATGTTCATTATGCCATATGCCATATTTATTTGTCCTATGACATACATGATTAGTATTTGAGATCACCCATGTTTAATATGGACTTATACCTTTGTGTTCTCACATTTGTTTTAGCTATTGTGTATATCATAAATCTAATGCATGTTCATTTACATAATCATCATATGTATGTTTATAAGTTTTATTTTGATTTCCATGCTTTATGTTATGACTACATGTTTAGGTATTAGTTTTCATTAAAACTTGGATATATACTTGTACAACTAGTGAGCCACAAATAGATTATTATATGTTTGTGATTAAATGCTCATTTGTACCCATTAGATGTACTAGTATAGTCTAGTTTTGATGATTCATACATTTTGACTTGTATTCCATATTTTTGACATGTTTTCATGTTTATGTTTAAACTTCATGTATCTGTCTATTTTGCCTAAACTAATAGTTATACATATACATCCTTGAGCCACTTGCCTTCATGCATATACTTTTGTGGACTCGTTTATATTTGAATATGTATGTATACTCTAGTTTGTACAAAACATACATATGCCTTGAAGATTAAATTATTTTGATGAAAATAAGATTATCATGTTTTTCATATTTTAAGGAATTTCATATTGAGCTTGATTGCCTAGTTTCATGATGATGTGTTTTACATAACTCTTATACGCTCACTTTACTTAAAGTTTTCTCATGATTTTGCTTTCATGAGAATGATATGTGCTTTATAGATTTTGAGTGTTGATGATCGTGTGACTTACATGTTTTTCATGAAATATAATTTTGCTTTATTCCTTACTTGAAGGATTTCGTACTAGTTTACAATTTTATCTTATAATTAGTTCGTATTCTTCACTTTGATAGAGTTTTCAATTATGCTAAATCTATCTTCAAACTTATTTTTGAAAATCCCTACCCTTCCAAGGACGGCTGGTTGGGCGACCATGCCTTGTATGCTCTTAATTGAAAATCTATTTAAACATGTGCATGAATGGGTGGTAGGAAATATGAGTTATACGCTTGATTCTTATTATACTTTCAATTGGAATCATTGGATCTTTTCAATTAGTACACTATTGACATTCCTTTCATATACTCATATATGTTTTTATATATGTATTCTTACACTTCAAATAGTATCAATTTCGATTGGTATTCATTTTTCCATACATATGTATGTTATTTGTGCTTACTATATCTCTATATCTTTGAGCACAAATTTTAGTTATGCTAAGCTTGATTTCTTAAATGACTATTATATTTCAATTGATTATGTTTCAATTGGTATCTTATACAAGCTTATGCATCATTTTGTTTGGTATTTCATAAAGGGGGAGAAAATTCATATTTCACCTTTTAATTGGTTTTGTTTACCTTTGGTTTTTTACTCCAACACTTTATGTTGAAAAAGGATTGAAAAATGATATTGATTTTTTTGGTATCATACGCTCCTAATGAAAATTATTTTCAATTGGTATATGTTTCATTTTCAATATTGGTATCAAACATTAAATTGATATTATTCTCTATTTGGTATCTCTATTGTAAAATGAGTTTAGTGTTTAACCAAAAAGATTGGTTTATATTTTTAAATTGGTATCAAAAGTATAAAATATTTTCAATTGGTACTAATTTTACAATTGGTATCAAGATTACCTATATGTTTACATCTTTCAATTAATATCAAAATTTTTTGGTTAATTTCTTCAAAATGTTTTATTTACTTTCAATTGGTATAATATATACATGTTTATTTAAATTTATATTAAAAATATTTGTTTTATGTACTTTCAAATGGTATGTTTTATTTATTTTCAATTGATATCATGATGCACTAAATTGATATATTTTTTTCAATTGGTATCATAATGTTTTGATTTGATTCCACCCCTTATTGATTTTTGTTTCGGACAAAAAGGGGGAGAACATTGCTTTTTTACTTTAACCCCTCTGTTGATGATTAACAAAAAGGAGGAGAAATATTTGAGTATATATGCATGTTTATTTATAAGTTTAAAGTACTTGAGTATATATGCATGTTTATTTATAAGTTTATATCAAAGTTTGTTTCATATTGGTATCAAGCGAGTTTGTTTTATGTTTTGTTGATATTGATATCAAGAGCATGAATATTAGTATCAAGAACATATTTGTTGTTTTTGTTTTGTTGGTATCAAGAACTTCAGTTAAAATTTTTATTGTTGGTATCAAGAATTTTATTGATTATCTTTCAATTAGTATCAAGAGCTTTTATTGATTGATATCAAGAGTTTTTATTGTTTTTATTGATAAGCTTTCAATTGAAATTTTTATTGGTATCAAGAGCAATTATTTAAAGAACATATTTATTTTAAATTTATATTTTCAATTGGTATTTAAGAACATGGTTATTTCAAAAAGAGGGAAAGTAATTTATTTTAAAAAATTTGTATCAAGAGCATATTTATTTCATTATTTTATGCATGTTTATGCATATTCATGTTTAGCATTCATTGCATATCTTATTGTTTATTGCTATGCAAGAGTTAAGGGGGAGTTTCTTTGAAGCTTAACTTTAATCCATGCATATATAACTCCATGAGTTTTGTCATCATCAAAAAGGGGGAGATTGTTGGCCCAGAGGCCTTCCACTCTAGTTTTGATGATGATTAACTCATATAGTTATAGTTTACTAATAATCTTGTGTTATTTAGTTTCAGATATTTAAGCAAGATATTAGTAGGTGATTAGCTTCAACAAAGGTGTTCTGGAGCTTTTACATGGTGATTCAAGAGCTCGAGCGTCAAAGTTCATATCTAACACTCGTTTGGAGTCAAGCTCGATGAATCACGTTTGGATCGAGTCGACTTGGTGACTGCGCTCTACAAGAAGAGCTCGATTTGTTTTAGGATAGTTAGTTAGATCCATTATTAAAGATTAGATAGTGTGGTATGCTCAAGTTCACAACACACACACATGTTTCATGTTTTGGTTTGATTTTTGGTTTAACTGATCTTGGTTTTCATGAAAGGTATTATATCAAAACAAGTTTACATGGTTTAATGTATATTAGATTTGATCTATATACATGTATGCTTCATATTATTAGAAAAACTTACTTTGATAATATATTCATGTATTTGGGTTTTGTATTTAAACAAAACTTATTTTCGGATTTAATGTCAAAAACATTGATATATATCTATTTCATGTATATATCTATTTCATATATATTGGATTCTATCCATATACTATATGCTTCAAAGTTGTTTAAATATCATGTTTTTGTATTTATATGTTTTTTGGAAAAATCGGATTTCCATTTCAAAAATCTAAGTTTTGGAAAATACAGAATTTGGTTTAAAGCAAATTTTTCAAGTCACAAAAATGGTTCAAAATGTTTGTAACATGGTTTGATTTTTACTCAAACATGTTTATATTTCAAAGATATAACAAGAACTGATTTTTGTGGAATTTATGTGATTTTATGGGATTTACTGGAAGTTAAAAAGACCAGTTTTTAAATCTTGAAAAATACCTGCCAGGCTCTGGCGGTCGACCGGGACGGTCGACCGGAACAGTAGTCGGTCGACCGGACCGGTCGACCGATGTGCCCAAGACGTGCACAAAGGCCAAGTTGGCTTGGCCGGTCGATCGACTGAAGTCACCCCACTCTCGGGTGGGGGCGATCGACCGGGCGGTCGACCGTGAGCTTTGGCCTGGTCAATCGGGCGGTCGACCGGCCAGAGAGCAGCTGCTCTCTGGATCTGGCACGGTCGACCGGGCGGTCGACCGGAGGGCTCAACGGTCACGTTTTTGACCATTGGCCGGTCGACCGGCAGGTCGACCGGAAGGGCAAAAATGCTCTTTTCAGCTGCCAATGGGCAGATTCCAAATAGGGTTATAAATACCCTCATTTGAGTTGGTTTTTAACAAGAATTTTGAGAGCAAAATTTTCATCTTCTCTAGTGTTTTAATATAAGTTTTCAAAAGAGTTTTTAAGGCAAAAAGATTCATCTTTATTTGTTTTCAAGGGTTGGAAAAATCAAAGAAAAATAGAGATTTGGGATATTTGTTTTGTTCTTCATTTCTATCAAATTCTAATTGATTTCTCAAGTATTTTTCTTTGTGTTTTGATTTCCAAACACCTTGATTTCTCACACTTGAGCTTATCTTTTATCCTATCTATTTAGGATATTTGTTTTGTGGGAATAGAAGTTGTTTGTGGTCTTTGTGATCACCAAGTTGTATACCTTCCATTGATTGTGATATCCCTCTAGTGAGAGGTGTTTGAGTTGATATCCCTGTGTGAGGTAATAGTGGAAGTTGTATTTGGCTCCCTCTAGTGAGAGGTGGAGATTGTCTTGGAATCCCTCAAGTGTGAGGTGATTGTGTTTGAGTGGCTTTGTGCCTGTCCCTCTAAGTGTAGAGGTGATTTGTTTTGTGCCTTGCCTCTAAGTGTAGAGGTTGTATTTGTTGGAGAGAGGAGTTGTGTACTCCCAACTGTAATTGCCACAAATTCTCAGTGGAGGTTTCCTGTGTGGGAAGTCCTGTGTGGACGAGTTAGCGGAAATCCTTCTGTGTGAAGGCGGGGAAGTAGAGCTGTGTGCTCGAACCTCGAAACATATCTTGGTGTTTGCGTTTGATCCACTTTCTCTCTCTTACATTGTGCATTGCTTCATATTGTCATATCATATACTATAAGTACATCTAAAGGGGGGTGAATAGGTGTACGGCTAATCTAATGAACAAAATGCGAAAATTAAAACTAAATTGCAACACACTTAATGTAACTAACGAGTGTAGCCAAATTCCCGATGAAGGGCTCTGGACTAACTCCTCTTGATTCCTCTGAATAAGAGTTGAGGTGCTATATGAAGCTCTCGTGATTAAACACAAGTGAGGCACACAAACAATCACAACCAAGCATATAAATATGACAATATGAATCAATGCAAGACACAATATAAGAGAGAGAGTTAGAGTCAATGGATCAAACGCAAACACCGAGATTTGTTTCGAGGTTCGAGCACACAGCTCTACGTCCCCGCCTCCACACAGAAGGATTTTCACTAACTTATCCACACAGGCTCCCACACAGGGAACCTCCACTGAGGATTTGGTGCAATACAACCGGGAGTACACAACTCCTCTCTCAATTACAAACATAAACCTCTACGCTTAAAGGCTAGGCACAAAGCCACCACAAAATCAACCTCACAATGAGGGATAGGCACAAAGCCAAACAACCAATCAACCTCTCACTAGAGGGACAGGGCACAAAGCCACCACTTTAATAATCAACCTCTACATAAGAGAGATAACACAAAGCAGGAGGGTTTACAACTTAGTGATCAAAAGACCACAAACCAATTTCTTTTCTCACAAAATAAAGATCCTATAGAGAGGGTAGAATGATAAGCTCAAGTGTGAGAAAACAAAGTGTTTTGAACAAAGAAAATCAGTTGGGAAAATCTCCAAATAGATATAAAATTTTTAGACCAAAAACAAATTCTCAAAAGACAATTTTCTTTGAATTAACAAACACTTTAAAAACTAATGAAGATTGATCTTTAAAACTCAAAACTCTTTTGAAAAACTTGCTCTTAAAACACTTGAAAAGATCTGGAATTTTTCTCTTGAAAGTCTTGTTTAAAACCAACTCTTGAATGGGGTATATATAGCCCTCAAGAGAATCTGCCCGTTGGCAGCTGACAAGGCCCAGATTGGCCTTCCGGTCGACCGGCCAACGGTCAAAAATATGACAGTTGAGTCTGTCGGTCGACCGCCTGGTCGACCGTGCCAGATCTAGAGAGCAATTGCTCTCTGGCCGGTCGACCGCTCGGTCGACCGCCCCTCACGACCGAGTGGGGCACTTGCAGTCGGTCGACCGGCCTAAGTGGCTGGCAACGTGCACGTCCTTGTGCACGTCGGTCGACCGGTCTGGTCGACCGACTCTGGGTCCAGTCGACCGGCCCGGTCGACCGCCAGAGCCTGGCAGGGCTGGTTATAGGATTTAAAAACTGGTCTTTTTAATATCAAATAAATCCCATAAAATCTCTAAAAATCCACAAAAATAGTTTCAGTATAATACTTTGATATACAAACATATTTGAGTAAAATCAAACCATGTTACAAATATTTTGAACTATTATTGTAACTTAGAAATTTTGCCGAAAACTAAAATCCGTATTTTCCAAAACTAGGATTTTTAAAATGGAAATCCGATTTTTTCAAAACACATTCAAATATAAAAACATAATATTGAAACAACTTTGAAGCATATAGTATATGGATATAATCTAATATACATGAAAGATATATATATATCACTGTTTTTGACATTAAATCTGAAAATAAGTTTTGTTTAAAATACCAAAACTCCAAACTCATGAAATAGACTATCAAACTAAGTTTGTTTAAATAATTGAAGCATACATGTATATAGAACAAATCTAATATACATTAAACCATGTAAACTTGTTGGTTCTATCTATTCATGAAAACCAAGATCGGTTAAACTAAAAACCGAAAACCAATAAACATGAAACGTGTGTGTATTGTGAACTTGAGCATATCACACTATCTAATCTTTAACAATGAATCTAAATAATAAACAAAACACTGTACCAAAGTCTTCTTGTAGAGCTCCATCTCCAAGTCGATCGATCCAACCGTGATCCACCGAGCTTGACTTCAACCGAGTGCTAGATATGAACTTTGACGCTCGGGCTCTTGAATCACTATGTGAAAGCTCCAAAACACCTTTGTTGAAGCTAATCACCTACTAATATCTTACTTAAGTATCTGAAACTAAACATCACAAGATTATTAGTAAACTATAACTACATGAGTTAATCATCATCAAAACTAGAGTGGAAGGCCTCTGGGCCAATAATCTTCCCCTTTTTAATGATGACAAAACTCATGGAGTTATATATGCATGGATTAAAGTTAAGCTTCAAAATATATGACATGAATGTTAAACATGAATATGCATCAACATGCATAAAATAATGAAACAAACATGCTCTTGATGCCAAACTTTTAAAATAAATTCCTTTTCCTTTTTAAAACAAACATGTTCTTTAAATAATTGCTCTTGATATCAATAAAAAACAATGAAAAATATTTATCAATAAAAGCAACATAAAAGCTCTTGATACCAATCAATAAAAAATTCTTGATACCAATTAGAAGATAATCAATAAAAGTTGGAAGATAATCAATAAAAGCTTTTGATACCAACAATAAAAAATATCAATATGAAACAACTTTAATATAAACAATAAACATGCATATTAAACTCAAATACTTCTCTCCCTTTTTGTCAATCATCAACAAAGAGGTCAAAGAAAATAATAAAACAATGTTCTCCCCTTTTTATCTTAAACAAAAAAATATTAATAAGGGGTGAAATCAAAACAAAACATTATGATACCAATTGAAAAAAATATATCAATTTAGTGCATCATGATATCAATAAAACATACCAATTGAAAGTGCATAAAACAAATGTTTTTAATATAAGTTTAAATACCAATTGTAAATAAATAAATCATTTTGATGAATCCAACTAAAATTTTGATATCAATTAAAGACTATATAGATAATCCTTGATATCAATTGTAAAGATTAGTACCAATTGAAAGTAATTTTTCATTAGGAGCATATGATACCAAAAAATAATTAATATCCTTTTTTTAATCATATTTTAACATAAAGTGTGGGAGTAAAATATCAAGGGTAAACAAAAAAAATGAAATATAAATTTTCTCCCCCTTTATGAAATACCAAATAAAATAATGCATAAGCTTGCATAAGATACCAATTGAAACATAATCAATTGAAGTATAATAGTCATTGAAGAAATCAAGTTTAGCATAACTAAAATTTGTGCTTAAAGATATAGAGATATAGTAAGCACAAATAAAGCATATATATATATGTATGAAAAATTGAATACTAATCGAAATTGATACTATTTGAAGTGTAAGCATACATATATGAGTATACAATAAGAATATCAATAGTGATACCAATTGAAAAGATCCAATGATACCAATTGAAAACACAATAAGATCAAGTGTATAACTCATATTTTCTACCACCCATTTCACGCACATGTTTAAAATGGATTTTCAATAAGAAGCATACAAGGCATGGTCGCCCAACCAACCACCCATAAATGGAAAGTGTTTTCAAAAATAGGTTTGAAAATAGTTTAGCATAATTGAAAACTCTTCCAAAATGAAGAATACGAACTAGTTAAAAGAAAATTTTATAAACTAGTATGAATCCTTCAAGTAAGGAATAAAACAAAAAAAATATTTCATGAAAAATATATAAATCACATGATCACCGAACACTCGAAATCTATGAAGCCCATATCATACTCATGAAAACAACATCATGAGAAAAATAATAAATAAAGTGAGTGTATAAGTTATGTAAAAAACATAATCATGAAACTAGGCAATACAGCTCAATATGAAATTTCTTAAAAACATGAAAATCCTCAAAACTAGAATCCTTCAAGGTATATGTATGTCATGTACAAACTAAAGTATACATCATATCCAAATATAAACGAGTCCACAAAAGTATATGCATGAAGGCAAGTGGCTCAAGGATGTATATGTATAGCTTGTAGTTTATACACAATGACATATACATGAAGTTTAAACATAAACATGAAAACATGTACAAAATGGGAATATAAGTCAAAATGTATGAATCATCAAAACTAAGCTATACTAGTACATCTAATGGGTACAAATGAGCTTTCAAGCACAAACATATAATGATCTATTTGTAGCTCACTAGTTGTACAGTATATATCCAAGTTTTAATGAAAACTAACATCTAGACATGTAATCAAAAAATGAAGCATAGAAATTAAAATAAAAACTCATATGATCATTATGATAAATGCACATGCATTAGATTTAGGACATACACATTAGTTAAACTAAAGTGAGAACACTAAATATGGGTCCATATAAACATGGGTGTCTCAAATACTAATCATTCATGTCATAGGACTAATAAACATGGCATATGACATAATGAACATTAAAACAAGATATGCTATAAATGAATGATCTAAAAGCATACAAACATAATAAGGAGTAAGAGATAGTTACTAAAACCATGAGGGCAACTCTCCATGTCTCCAAAACAAGGTGATCTATCCACCAAACTCCCCTTGAAAGTGATGCATCCAAAAAGTCCTCTTTAAGCTCAGAACGCATCCACCTCAAGGCACCATCACTCTCACGTCATGTGAGAGCCCACACTTACATCAAATACAATAGGGGTGGTCTTTGGTACCCACACTCTTTTGGGTCCATGGGGGTTAGCTCCTTTCCTAACCCAAACAAATTTAGTTGCTAAATTTACATTATGTATCTTATCATAGCAAAATTTAGCAAGGTGGCCCTTACGTCCATAATGTATACAAGTGTACACATGAGCATACATCGTGTTATTGGAGTGAACGTGGGAAGCGTGTGTATGTTGTGGTTTGTGTGCATGCATAAGTGGACTTATTTCTTTCGAAATATAGATTCCAAACGTGAGTGGTTCAAAGCACAATGGTTCAAAGTGGAGCCCAAACAATCAACACTCTTCTTAAGTATAGATATATCATTTTCAATTTTAGAAGAAGAGGTGATGCAAAAGATATGCTAGAAGGAGAAGCTATACTAGCATGGCAAACATGTGTAGACAAATTATTTTTCAAAGAAATGTTTTCATTAGACATCAAATCCAATTCCTTTAAAATAGAAACAAATTTCATTTTTAAAGATTCATTTTCTTTTACAACAAAATCAAGTTTTAAAGACAAGTTTTCATTTTTCTTTAAAACATTCACAATCATTTTTATTTTTTAAAATCTCATATTCTTTTAGGGCAAGATCAAGTTGGGATTTAAGTGAGTCACGTTCACTTGAAATCTCATCCCTTTCTTGCAAAGCAATCTCAATTCTAGAAGATAAATTTTTACTTTCTTCTTTTAAATCAAAATTATCCTTTTTCAAGAGTTTATATTTTGAAATCAAATTTTCACAATTTTTGGCAAGTTCATCATTCAAGGCTTGTGCATCCATACACTCATTGCAATATGAACTAGTATTAGCATCTATTTGAGTATTCGATTGTACCTCAAGGGAGTCATTCCCTTGGACCATGAAGCAACATTCGTCGGACTCGTCTCGACTAGATTTACTCTTCTTATTGAAAGCGTTGCTAGCTCAGGAGATGTCAAAATGTTCCATACTGCAAAAGTGGAATCATAGTGAGAAAACACATGTAAATATTTTTTATCAAGAGATGCTCTAAGTGCCTTAAGGGCTTGTGCATTATCCTCTATATGCTTGCTATCACTAAGGTAGGATTCCTTGGTAATGGTAAGGTAAACTTGAAAATCACCTAGAGGGGGGGTGAATAGGTGATAATGCTAATCAATGGACAAATTTAAAAATTAAGATGTAACAATCACCACACAAGATTCACAAGATGAATGAAAGCAAGTAAATATAACAATAATGATGATAAGCAAGTAATGAGTGCAAGAATGTAAACCAATCGCAAACACAAGGATATGTTATCGAGGTTCGAGCACCCAACTCTACTCCCCGCCTTCCCCAGAAGGATTCTAGCTACTTCCACTATCACAAAGAAATCACAATTACACCGGAGTACCCAACTCCACAATCTCGATTACAAGCAATTTCTGAGTAGTCAAAAGACCACAAACTCTCTCTTTCAAATGTCTCTTCCCTTACAAAAGGTCCTTAGAGAACAATGAGTAGGAATGAAGCTCTTATTGTAAGTGAAGAAAGAAAATTAAATCAGAGAGTATTTCAAAAATCACTTCAGAAAATGAGAGAGAATTTCAGCACAAAAATCAAGAAACAAATCTCTTTTGAAAGCCTTAAACTTTTGAATTTTTCTTGCAAAAATTGTTGTAAACAAACTCTCCCCAAACACCCCTATTTATAGGAGAGGGCTAGGGTTAAGGGATAAAACATAATTAGGATTAATCAGAGAGTATTAGGTTTAAAATATATCCCTTAAACTAATTTTAAACACAAGAAGACAAAATAAAACAGCTCATTAAAAACTGCCCGTTACTGTTCAACGGATAGTTCGGTCGACTGGCCGGTCGACCGCACGTTCAAAATTATGACCGTTGCAGGCCAGCGGTCGACCGCCCGGTCGACTCAATCTATCCGAGAGCAGACTGAGTTACAGTCGATCGACCGTGCGGTCGACTGCAAAAACGTGCACACTGATACATGTACACCCAGAACTACAGTCGACTGGGCCGGTCGACCGGCCAAACCTGTCATAGGTCCGGTCGACTATCCGGTCGACTGGTTCAGGTCAAAAACCAGGTTTTGGACAGAAAATTAAAGGGATTTTGATTTTGACAAAAATATTTTGAACAGGGATTAGCATAAAACATAAATATATATCTGTAGGCAAAATCTTGTATGCAAAATATTTTTGTATAAATTATAAGAGATTATTTTGGATTAAGTATGTGCGCAAAAACGTGTGTGATAGAGCTTCAAACCTATCCACTATTCTTTAACAAACTATAAAACTAAAAACAAAAGAATTAAAGACTTCTTGAGCAATCTTCAAGTCTTTGAGCCATGCTATCCTTGCTAGAGCCTTCTTCTTCTATGATCCTTCCTTGATGTGCAATATGCCTTCATAGCTTTATGAACCTAGAAGTTGTTGCAATAGCAAGCAATGCCCTCCAAACATGGTACTTATCCTGAAACTTATCTTAAGCAAATTCATTAGTACCAAATAGCTCTTATTTGGTTTGTCATCATCAAAACACAAAACAATTGGAGAGTGTAACCTCTTGGGCCAACAAAACTTTATAACCTAGGGCTTTTAAAAGACAACTCATCATAACCTTCCATATATCAAGTCTAGAGATATCAAACATGGGAGGGTTATCCATGAGTGCAAACTATATTTGTGCAAATGCAAATGCAAATGTAGATTAGCAAAGTCAAGATCACACTCCTAGGTGGTTAAACCAAATATCAGGAGCGTAGGCTCTGATACCAATTGTAAGTACACCTAGAGGGGGGTGAATAGGTGTACGACTAATTTAATGAACAAAATGCGAAAATTAAAACTAAATTGCAACACACTTAATGTAACCAACGAGTGCAGCTGAATTCCCGGTGAAGGGCTCTGGACTAACTCCTTTTGATTCCTCTAAATAAGAATTGAGGTGCTTTATGAAGCTATCGTGGTTAAACACAAGTGAGGCACACAAATAATCACAACCAAGCATATAAATATGACAATATGAATCAATGCAAGGCACAATATAAGAGAGAGAGAGAGAGAGAGTTAGAGTCAATGGATCAAACGCAAACACCGAGATTTGTTTTGAGGTTCGAGCACACAGCTCTACGTTCCCGCCTTCACATAGAAGGATTTTCACTAACTTGTCCACACAGGACTCCCACACAGGGAACCTCCACTGAGGATTTGGGACAATACAACCGGGAGTACACAACTCCTCTCTCAATTATAAACACAACCTCTACACTTAGAGGCTAGGCACAAAGCCACCACAAATTCAACCTCACAAATGAGGGATAGGCACAAAGCAAAACAACCAATCAACCTCTCACTAGAGGGATTGGCACAAAGCCACCACTCCAATAATCAACCTCTACACAAGAGGGATAACACAAAGTAGGAGGGTTTACAACTTAGTGATCAAAAGACCACAAACCAATTTCTTTTCCCACAAAATAAAGATCCTATAGAGAGGATAGAATGATAAGCTCAAGTATGAGAAAACAAAGTATTTTGAACAAAGAAAATCACCTGAGAAAATCTCCAAATAGATATAGAATTTTTAGACCAAAAACAAATTCTCAAAAAACTATTTTCTTTGAATTAACAAACACTTTAAAAACTATTGAAGATTGATCTTTAAAACCAAAAACTCTTTTGAAAAACTTGCTCTTAAAACACTTGAAAAGATCTGAAATTTTTCTCTTGAATGTCTTGTTTAAAACTAACTCTTGAATGGGGTATATATAGCCCTCAAGAGAATCTGCCTGTTGGCAGCTGACAAGGCCCAGATTGACCTTCCGGTCGACAGGCCGGTCGACGGGCCAACGGTTAAAAATATGACCGTTGAGTCTGCCGGTCGACCGTGCCAGATCCAGAGAGCAATTGCTCTCTGGCCGGTCGACCGCTCGATCGACCGGGCCGAGCCTCACAGTCGACCGCCCCCACCTGAGAGTGGGGCACTTGCAGTCGGTCGACCGCTCGGTCGACCGGCCTAAGTGGCTGGCAACGTGCATGTCCTTGTGCACGTCGGTCGACCAACTCTGGGTCTGGTCGACCGGCCCGGTCGACCGTCAGAGCCTGGCAGGGCTGGTTATAGGATTTAAAAACTGGTCTTTTAATATCAAATAAATCCCATAAAATCTCTAAAAATCCACAAAAATAGTTTCAGTATAATACTTTGATATACAAACATGTTTGAGTAAAATCAAACCATGTTACAAATATTTTGAACTATTTTTGTAACTTAGAAATTTTGCCGAAAATCAAAATCCGTATTTTCCAAAACTAGGATTTTTGAAATGGAAATCCGATTTTTCCAAAACACATCTAAATACAAAAATATGATATTGAAACAACTTTGAAGCATATAGTATATGGATATAATCCAATATACATGAAAGATATATATATATATCACTGGTTTTGACATTAAATCTGAAAATAAGTTTTGTTTAAAATACTAAAACTCCAAACTCATGAAATAGACTATCAAACTAAGTTTGTTTAAATAGTTGAAGTATACATGTATATAGAACAAATCTAATATACATTAAACCATGTAAACTTGTTAATTCTATCTATTCATGAAAACCAAGATCGGTTAAACTAAAAACCGAAAACTAATAAACATGAAACGTGTGTGTATTGTGAACTTGAGCATATCACACTATCTAATCTTTAACAATGGATCTAAACAATAAACAAAATACTATACCGAAGTCTTCTTGTAGAGCTCCATCTCCAAGTCGACTCGATCCAAACGTGATCCACCGAGCTTGACTCCAACCGAGTGCTAGATATGAACTTTGACGCTCGGGCTCTTGAATCACCATGTGAAAGCTCCAAAATATCTTTGTTGAAGCTAATCACCTACTAATATCTTGGTTAAGTATCTGAAACTAAACATCACAAGATTATAAGTAAACTATAACTACATGAGTTAATCATCATCAAAACTAGAGTGGAAGGCCTCTGGGCCAACATATACATGCTTGGTTTGTTTGTGTGCCTCACTTGTGTTTAATCAAGAGAGCTTCATATAGCACCTCAACTCTTATTCAGAGGAACTCAGAGGAGTTAGTCCAGAGCCCTTCACCGGGAATTCGGCTACACTCGTTGTTACACTAAGTGTGTTGCATTAAATTTTTAATTTCCGCATTATTGTTCATAGATTAGCCGTATACCTATTCACCCCCCTCTAGGTGTACTTTCAAAATTTTCATATAAAATTGCCTACATCAATGTCTTAGCTATGGAGATTTAGTTCATGATAAAGAAATTGTAAAGCAAAACAATAAACATTATTTCTATCTTCATGTAATAAATTAAAAGAGAGAGAGAAAGGATAAAACTAGCTTAAGGATCACGTATAATTCTTAATCGCCGCTTCTCCTCTTATTTTCTTCTTCTAAAACACCAGAATTTCTTCTCCAAAAGTAAGAATTTTATATAAGAAAGAGAGAAACTAAAATATAAATTACAAAGCTTGCTTCTATGTTTTTATATGATGATAGTACAAGAGATTGCAGCACTTTACATAAACCTCAAAACCAATTACAACAAGAAATACATTAGGACTTCTCATCCAACTTCAATTTGATGTGGGAATTTAATTCTAAACTGGACTGCAGCCAGCTTACGTTGATTGCTGAATAAGACACGTGAAATGACTGAACTAAAAAACATTATCAACATAATAATTGTAATCCTTTTAGTTCTCTTTCTGTAGCATCTTGAATTATCAAAATGGGACTTCTATAGAGAAAGTTATGATCAAATTACTAAAAAATATCCAGTCTAAATCCGAGTCTGAATCAATCTGTGTTCTCTATTGAACAGTGTTCAGTGTGTAGCTGAAAATTTGGCTGGCCAGGCAAATTTTTGCATGTTTTGACTTCAAATTTTGATAGATATTTTCTCACATCTCATAGACTCTTTTAGCAAGTCTATTAGGTCTCTGGATATCTGAATCTTGAAATATATTGCTGCAATCATCTCATTAACATTGATTTTCAATGTTTTCTCAATCTTTTTTATAATTTATGCTCTTAACCTAATTTCTGCATAAATAAAAAAAAACACAATTGCAATATTAAATGTGTAATAAAAGAGATAAAAAAGTAGTACAAAATATAGATAATCACAATTATCAGAAAGCCCTTGCATATGATATGAATTTTTCATAACTCTTTAGATATTTGGATATGGTTTGTGAAATTTTGATATGATATGAACTTTTGAGAAATTTTGAGATCTTTGAATAATTTATGAAATTGTATTATTATGAAATATCGAGATGCTCGGATAATCGTGATACGGGTTGTGATACTGTGATATTATTGTGTAATTGTGATAATTGTTTAAATTTTTTTGACATTATGTGATAAATACAGGATGTGATATTTATGATACAATATACTTGTGATACTTGTGATACAAATTAGGGAAAAAAATTTCTTATGTCAGTTTGGTCCAGGGTTGACACCAGACGAACATGACTTGGGCAATTTGCCCAAGTCAAGTTCGTCAGGGGATAGCAACCCCAGATGAACAAAAATTAAAAAACAACAAACTTGGTTCATCTTGAGTTGCCAACCCCGAACTAACCGGCATTTGGCAAAAAAAAAAAATCACAAGGTATGTTTGTCCAGATTTGGCAACCCCGGACAAACAAAATTTGAAAAAAAAAAGTTTTTTTGTTCATCTGGGGTTGCCAACCCCGGACGAACTAGCCTTGGGCAAACAAATGCCCAAGGAATGTAAATTAAAAAAATGTGAACAAATACATGACAAAAAAAATATTTGCTCATCTGGGGTTGGCAACCCCGGACAAATCTAATAATGATTTGGCCGCCTGTGGGCGCCATGCTAGCGAGACGAATCATCCCGCCGCCGACATGGCGTGTCAGAGATCGTTGTTTGGAACTAATTTGTTGGGACGTCAATTTTTAGAATTAATCATTTTCGAGGTTTTTTTTGAAAAAAGCCCTTTCGTTTATTTCTTTCAAAATTTTGCAAAGAAACAGCTAGAAATATGACTAAAACTTATTTCAGATCAATTTTACAACTTTTGATGATTTATTCGAGGAGTTCTCTTTCACTAAAATATGATCGCATTATTCATAAGAAAAAGAGGTTTTCTTTAGGGATGCAAGTGGTTTTAATTTTTTTTCTAATTGATTTGGAATTCTTTGTAAGTTGTCTATGAAAATCACCTGGGGGATGAATAGGTGATGGCTATGCTTAAAAGCAAATAATGTGGAATTAAAAACAACTTAGCAATAAGCAATAACAATTAGATAGATCTAGCAAAAGAGTAAACAATATAAGTGCAAGTAAGAGAGAGAGAGTAGAGTTTAAAGAGATAGTGGACAATCGCAAACACAAGAATATGTCAAGATTCGAGCCACTGCTCTACGTCTCCGCCTTAAACACGATGAAGGATTTTCACTATGAGCGATCTCACCAGATCGTCAATCGATTACAAGTTCTCACTAGAACTCTTCGGATACACTTGTCCTCTCTCATGGTGCCGCAACACCAACTTGGAGCCACTAGCTCGCTCGAAGCCACAAGCTCTACAACTTCTCAATCGAAGAAAACGGTGATCAACACTTGACCACAAAGATAGCTCACAAGCAGAGCCTACAACCAAGATGAGGAAGTGAAATACTTGGGATTGTGTAGTGCAAATAGCAAATAGAGAAGTAGAGGAAATGGCTCAAGCTAAAACACCAAATTTTAGAAAAGAAAAAATCTTTTGCAAAAAGGCTAAACTTTGAAAAACTTTGATATAAGGCTTGTAAATCTTGTTGTTAAGTTGTTTCATACTCCCACTATTTATAGGGAATGAAAATAGGGTTAGAAAACTCAATAGATCCGTTAGGAGAAGACCCAACAAAAGACAAAACAGAAACTAGTCGTTGGGGCCAACTCAGCAGATTTTTCTGTTGTCGGTCGACCAGGCGATCGACCGCCAACGGTCGGATTTCTGATAGTTGGAACGCAATTGACCAGACGGCCGACCGTGGATCCAAACAAAGAGTAAAACTCTATGTCAGTCGACCGGCCTGGTCGACCGAAACAAACAGATAACACTGCTCTTTAACACGGTCGATCGGCCCGGTCGACCGAAGTACATTTGTGCACTTTGGTTCACGTCGGTCGACTGGGCGGTCGACCGACATAGCAGTTTTGCTCTACCAGCGGTCGACCGACTAAGGGCCAAAACAGGATTTTGGAAATCTTTTTGAAGTCAAAATTTTTCCAACAAAATTTCTTTTAATACGTGGATACAAAATAGAGTTCGAGGGCTTTGAGGAAGTAGAGTGTGATTATAAATCAACACCAAATAGATAAGAACTATATTTTGATAAAAAAATCTTTTCTAAATCAAAACCTAGTTTTTCCAAACTTGTTTTTCGAAACCTGATTTTTCGAAACTTGTTTTTCTGAAACTCGATAAGAAACCAGGTAATAAAACTTTGTTTGAAAACATAAAGAAATATGAAATGTGCGTGTGTGTGTGTGTGGCAATCCCAAAAGTTATCAACTTCTTTCATCTTGGTTTTAACAAATATCTATAAATCCTAACTAAAATAAAAAACAGTAAAGATACAAATCTTAAAATAGTCTTCTCGATATTGCTTGATCCTTAGCTCTTCTAGTGTACTAGGCTCTGGGATCTAAATCTTCTTGGCTTCCAAATGTGCGAGTCTTGTGATGGAACCGAAATGCAACATATATTTTTACTTGAAACTTATTTAAACAATTTTGTTAATACCTAACTACATATGGTTTGTTATCATCAAAACTTAGGGCTAATGGCCTTTGGGCCAACAATCTCCCCCTTTTTGATGATGACAAAACGTATAGAGTTATTACAAATATTTTGAGAAGAGACTTCAAGTGAAGCCTGAAATCACCTAGAGGGGGGTGAATAGGTGATAAGGCTAATCTAATAAACTAAATGCGGAATTTAAAACTTAATTGCTACAACACTTAATGCAACCAACGAGTATAGCCGAATTCCCGGTGAAGGGCTCTGGACTAACTCCTCTTGATTCCTCTGAATAAGAGTTGAGGCGCTATATGAAGCTCTCGTGGTTAAGCACAAGTGAGGCACACACAATCAACCCAAGCATATAATAATGATATGACAATATGAAAGTGCAAGGCACAAATAAAGAGAGAGAGTTTAGAGTCAATGGATCAAACGCAAACAACGAGATGTGTTTCGAGGTTTGAGCACCAAGCTCTACGTCCCCGCCTTCACCGAGAAGGATTTCCAATCCACTAACTTGTCCACCTAGGACTCCCACACAGGGAACCTCTGAAAATCACCTAGAGGGGGGGAATAGGTGATAATGCTAATCAATGCACAATTAAAATTTATGATGCAATAATCTCACAAAGCAAGTGAATATAGCAATGAATGTAGAGAGCAAGAAATAAGAGCAAGTAAACCAAACGCAAACACCGAGAATTTTTACGAGGTTCGAGCACCCAGCTCTACTTCCCCGCCTTCACCCAGAAGGATTTCTAACCACTATAACTTCACAAAGAGTTACAATCACACCGGAGTATCCAACTCCACAATCTCAAGTACAAGTTCTCTCTTGGTGATTGGTGATCAAAAGACCACAAACTCTCTTTTGTAAAAATCTCTTCCCTTACAAGATCCTTGTAGAACAATGAGTAGGATTGAAGCTCTTGTATGTAAGTGGAAAAAGGAAAAGAAATCAGAGAGTTTTGAAAAACACTTCAGAGAATGAGAGAGATTTTCAGCACAAAAATCATGAAAAGAAACTCTTTTGAATGCCTTAAACTTTTGAAACTTTTGCAAATTTTTGTTGTAATGAACCTCTCCTTAAACACCCCTATTTATAGTAGAGGGCTAGGGATTAAAGATAAAACTCACTTAAGGCTAATTAGGAAGTATTAGGATCAGTAAATATCATTTAAACCCTTTTTAGAAAGAAAAAGACAAAAACAAAACAGCTCTGAAAACTAGCCGTTACTGTTCAAACGGCTCTCTCGGTCGACCGATCAGTCGACCGAAGTACAAAAATAAGAGCAGTTGCCGGCTCTCGGTCGACCGCTCGGTCGACCGAAAAATACAGAGAGCAAACGACTTACAGTCAGGCAGGTTTCGGTCGACCGCCCGGTCGACCGTGAAACGTTCACACGGATACGCACCTGCTGCCAGAACTACGGTCGACTGGGACGGTCGACCGACTTGACCTGACACAGGGTCAGTCGGCCTGGCGGTCGACCGGCTTAGGTCAAAAGTCAAATCAGAAACAGAATTTTGAAGGGGATTTGAAATCTAACAAAATAGTTTTGATTTGAAACATGTACAATACCCAAAATTTAGTTTATAAACAAGAGGCTTTAAATTAAAATAATTTTTACATATTTATAGGGGATAATCTTGGAAATGATATGTGCGCAAAAATGTGTGCGAAAGAGTTTCAAACCTATTCAATATTCTTTAACAAAACTATAAAACTAGGAACAAATCTAATGAAGTCTCTTGAGCAATCTTGAGCCATGCAATGCCTTGCTAGAGCCTTCTCTTCTATGTTCCTTCCTTGATGTGCAAAACGCCTTCTGTGCTTCATGAACCTAGAAGTTCTTGCAATAGCTAAGCAATGGCCTCCAAATATGGTACTAACCTGAAACTTATCTTAAACAAACTAATTAGTACCAAATAGCTCTTATTTGTTTTGTTATCATCAAAACTCTAAACAAATGGAGACTGTAACCTTTTGGGCCAACAATCTCCCCCTTTTTGATGATGACAAAACAAATAGGCTATAAACAAAAATATAGGAGAGGAGAAAGCCCCCCTCAAATTATGCTATATTAAACAAAGAAAAACAATGTAATTTGTAATTTGCAAGTAAACATCATGAAACCAAAAACCATAAACACCATGAGATATAAAACACTTGCAAAACATGTAAACTCAAATTACAAGAATTCATGAAAATACATCAAAAACTAAAAACATATATAAACTCATATGGAACCAAAACCATATGAACTCATATTTCCATACATAAACTCCTTCTCCCCCTTTTTGTCATACATCAAAAAGGGTCAAGAAAACATTGTTATTCAATAACACAAACATTAAGTTCACCACATATGAAGGAAAATCTAGCAAAATCAAGTGGTTTAATGAAAATATCGGCAAGTTGCAAATCCATAGAAACATAATCAATGTCTATATCTCCTTTCTCAAAATGATCTCTAAGAAAGTGATATCTAATCTCAATGTGCTTGGTCTTACTATGTTGATTTGCATTCTTAGTCATATGTATAGTACTAGTATTATCACAAAATTTTTTTATATGGTTATAATGCAAATCATAATCAAGGAGAGTATGTTTCATCCAAAGGACTTGTGCGCAACAAGCCCCCGCGGCAACATACTCCGTTTCAGCGGTTGAGAGAGCTACGGAATTTTGTTTCCTAGAGGACCATGAAACAAGACAATTACCAAGAAATTGACATGTCCCACTAGTACTCTTTCTATCTACTCTACAACCTGCATAGTCGGCATCCGAATAACTCGTCATTGAGAAATCTCTGGTTTTCGGATACCAAAGACTCATTTCAATTGTGCCCTTAATATAACGAATAATGCGTTTTACCGCAATAAGATGGGACTCTTTGGGACACGATTGAAATCTAGCACAAAGACACACACTAAACATTATGTCCGGCCTACTTGCCGTCAAATACAAAAGACTACCTATCATTCTTCTATACAATTTAATATCAACATTTTTACCTTGGTCATCCTTATCAAGCTTGGTTGTAGTTGCCATGGGAGTGTTGCAAACTTTAGAGCCTTCAAGTCCAAACTTCTTTACGAGTTCCTTTGCATACTTGGCTTGACATATGAAATTCCCATCTTGCAATTGCTTGATTTGGAGTCCAAGAAAGAAATTCAATTCACCCATGGAAGACATTTCAAACTCACAGTGCATAACCTTTTCAAATTCCTTACATAAAAACTCATTAGTAGAACCAAAAATTATATCATCCACATAAATTTGCACAATTAAAATGTCATTATCAACATGCTTAGTGAATAATGTTGTGTCTACTTTGCCGTTAACAAAATCATTTGAGATGAGAAAACTAGAAAGCCTTTCATACCAAGCTCTTGGAGCTTGTTTCAATCCATACAAAGCTTTATCAAGTTTAAAAACAAAATTAGGATGAACATGATCAACAAAACCGGGAGGTTGTTCAACATAAACTTCTTCATTTATAAAACCACTCAAAAATGCACTTTTCACATCCATTTGAAAAAGTTTAAAATTTTAAAAGATGCAAAAGCTAGTGTCATCCGTATGGCTTCAAGCCGTGCTACGGGTGCAAAGGTCTCCTCAAAGTCAATTCCCTCAACTTGAGTGTAACCTTGGGCCACTAACCTAGCTTTATTCCTAATGACATTTCCGGGCTCATCCATCTTGTTTTTAAAGATCCACTTAGTACCAATTATTGGTCTATCTGAGGCCTAGGAACAAGGTGCCAAACTTGGTTGCGCTCAAATTGATTGAGTTCCTCTTACATGGCTAGCAACCAATATGAGTCCGCCTCGGCTTCGAGGATGCTTTTGGGTTCAAAATGAGAAATGAAAGCAAAGTTACCACATAAGTCATGGAGTTTGGAGCGAGTTGTTACCCCTTTAGAGACATCACCTAAGATGAGTTCCTTGGGGTGGTTTGTAGCGTATCTCCAATCTTTAGGAAGCGGTTGAGAGCTTTCCTCGTTATCCTCTTGAACATCACCGATAGGTTCTTACTTTTCTTCTTGAGCGGGTGAGTCCTTCAAGGATAGTCTCTCCATGTCTTCATCTAATGGGTCAATCTCTACAACATTCTCAACAACCACATTAGATTCTTCAAATTTAACATGCATGGATTCTTCAATGGTAAGTGAAGATCTATTGAATACTCTATAAGCTTTGCTAGTAGTAGAATATCCAACAAAGATTGCTTCATAAGCCTTAGCATCAAATTTACCCAAGTTATCTTTAGTATTCAAAACAAAACACTTGCATCCAAAAACTTTGAAATATGCAACATTAGGTTTTCTAGAATGATACATTGCAAAAGATGTTCTGGAAGAATTTTTAAACAAATAAATACGATTTGAAATATAGCATGCGGTGTTTACGGCCTCGGCCCATAGATATTGAGGGAGGTCATATTCACTTATCATAGTCCTAGCCATCTCTTGAAGTGTTCTATTTTTCCTTTCTACAACTCCATTTTGTTGTGGAGTTCTAGGACATGACATTTCATGCTTGATTCCCTTTTCATCACAATAAGTCATGAAGAGTTGGTTAACAAACTCACCACCTCTATCACTCCTTATTTTCAAAATCGAAAAACCTTTTTCTTTTTCAACCCTTTTTCGAAAAACTTTGAAATGAGAAAAAGTTTGATCTTTGTGTTCCAAAAAGAAAACCCAAGTGAAACGGGAAAAATCATCAACTAAAACAAATGCAAATCTACTACCATTTAAACTCTTAGTTTTAGTTGGTCCAAAAAGATCCATATGAATTAATTCTAATGGCCTAGTTGACATGATATCCTTGATTGGTTTGAAGGAAGACTTGGTTTGTTTCCCAAGTTGGCACGCATCACAAATGCGGTCTTTCTCAAACTTCAAGCAAGGTATACCCTTCACCAATTCCTTAGAATTAATCCTAGAAAGATGATCAAAAGATGCATGTCCTAATCTTCTATGCCAAAGCCAAGAATTCTCATCAAAAGCATTCAAGCATTTAGTAGAACAATCCATATTAAGCATGTCAATGATATAAACATTATTGTCACGAAAATCGGTGAGAATACAATCATTGGTTTAACATCAAAAATCTTGAAAGAAGAATCATCAAAAATAACTTTAAGTCCACGGTCACAAAGTTGACTAATGCTAAGCAAATTATGTTTCAAGCCATCAACAAGAACAACATTTTCTATAATAGGAGATGCACCAATTTGAATGTTACCTATACCGATGATAGTGCCTTTGGAGTCATCCCCGAAGGTGACGGTGCCACCTTCCATGTACCTTGATAGGGTTGTAAAGTTATTGATGTCCCATGTCATGTGTCTTGAACAACCACTATCAAGGTACCACCGCTCCTTACGTCTTGGAGTCTTGGTGTGTACCTACATTAAATAATTTAGGACTTGATTTTGGTACCCACATTTTCTTGGGTCCTAAGGAGTTAGTGCCATGAACCCAAACAAGATTATTTGATCTATTTACTTGGTCATAACAAAACTTAGCCAAATGTCCATTCTTACCACAATAAGCACATCTATACACTCTACCATATCTAAAAGTATAGTGAGTGTGAGACTTGTGAGCATGTGTGGATTTAGCATGGGTGTTATGTGAAGTGTGAGCATGAGGAATCTTAACATGAGAATCTCTAACATGAGAAGTGTGCTTTTTAGAAAACATTTCTTCAAGTTTCTTAGTGTTAAAAGCACAATCCTTCAAAACCTTTTCAAAATTAACAATTCTAGTTTTTAAAGAAGAAATTTTTTTTTCATCAATCTTAGGAAATTTTGCTTTACATGCAACTTTGTAAGCACTAAATTCATTTTGAGTAGAAATGAGATTGGAAGAAATTTCATCTTTTTCTCTAGAGACAATAGCAAGTTGATTTTTAAGAAAAGCAACTTCCTTTTCCAATTTAGAACATTCAATCTTTTCATTATCATAGGTTTCGGAGAGTTCAACAAAAGCATGTACAATAAGCTCCTTACTTAATTCATCTTCTTCATCAAGAGGTTGTGGGGTTACCTTAGGTGTGTTTGCCATGAACACATGTTCGCCGTGTCCACCTCGTCTTCGGATTCGCTTTCCGAATCCCATGTGGCTTTGTAGGCTTTCTTTTCAACCGGCTTCTTTGGCTTGAAGGAGGAAGTCATCTTCTTCTTGAAATCCGGGCAATCCGCCATGATGTGTCCGGGCTTTCGGCAATTATAGCAAATGATTCTTCTCTCCTCTTTTTCTTCAAACTTCCTTCTAAAGTTGAGCTTGTTCCTCCGGTACATCCTCTTGACGTTTCGCACAAGGAGGGAGAGCTCCTCATCTTCTTCTTCATCTTCTTCATCGTCATCAAGAGTGGATGAAGACTTGAAAGCAATAGATTTCTTCTTTTGAGGAGCGGCATCTTCTCTTGCCTTCTTTTCCATTTCATGAGTCTTCAAGTTGTCGATGAGACTAATGAGGTCTATTTCGTCCTTGTCATTCAACTCTTTCAAGGTGGTGGCTTTTATCTCCCATGAAGAAGGAAGAGCCCGAATCACTTTTCGCACCTTTTGGTCATTGGAGATATCATCACCTAAAGAGGAAAGAGCATTGGTGATTTTAGTAAACCTTGTAATCATGCAGTCAATAGATTCATCATCAATCATTTTAAAAGATTCATATTGGGACCTCAAGAGATCTATCTTAGCTCTCTTGACTTGTGATGTCCCCTCGTGTGTGACCAACAAGTGTTGCCAAATCTCATAGGCGGATTGGTAATGAATTACCCGTGTAAGGTCATCCTCATTCAAGGCGGTTAGGGGGGAGTTTTGGGCCTTTGAGTTAGCCTAATATTCTCTAAAGGTAAATTCGGTCCATGTGCTTTCATCACTATCGGGTACAACATAAGGTTTGGTCAATGATTTAGCAACTAGGCTACCTAATGATTGTAAGAAAATAGTCATCCTAACCTTCCAAATAGGGAAATTAAGTCCATCAAATTTAGGAGGGGTTTTGATGTTATCGGCCATGTTTACTAGTGAATGGATAGATGAATGCAAATGTTGATTAGCAAATTTTTAGGATCTCTCTAAGGATGTTAAGCCAAACCTAGAGTCCAAGCTCTGATACCAATTGAAAATCACCTAGAGGGGGGGTGAATAGGTGATAATGCTAATCAATGCACAATTAAAAATTTATGATGCAACAATCTCACAAAGCAAGTGAATATAGCAATGAATGTAGAGAGTAAGAAATAAGAGCAAGTAAACAAAACGCAAACACCGAGAATTTTTACGAGGTTCGAGCACCCAGCTCTACTTCCCCGCCTTTACCCAGAAGGATTTCTAACCACTATAACTTCACAAAGAGTTACAATCACACCGGAGTACCCAACTCCACAATCTCAAGTACAAGTTCTCTCTTGGTGATTGGTGATCAAAAGACCACAAACTCTCTTTTGTAAAAATCTCTTCCCTTATAAGATCCTTGTAGAACAATGAGTAGGATTGAAGCTCTTGTATGTAAGTGGAAAAGGAAAAGAAATCAGAGAGTTTTGAAAAACACTTCAGAGAATGAGAGAGATTTTCAGCACAAAAACCAAGAAAAGAAACTCTTTTGAATGCCTTAAACTTTTGAAACTTTTGCAAACTTTTATTGTAATGAACCTCTCCCGAAACACCCCTATTTATACTAGAGGGTTAGGATTTAAAGATAAAACTCACTTAAGGCTAATTAAGAAGTATTAGGATCAGTAAATATCATTTAAACCCTTTTTAGAAAGAAAAAGACAAAAACAAAACAGCTCTGAAAACTAGCCGTTACTGTTCAAACGGCTCTCTCGGTCGGTCGGTCGGTCGACCGAAGTACAAAAATAAGAGCCGTTGCCGGCTCTCGGTCAACCGCTCGGTCGACCAAAAAATACAGAGAGCAAACGACTTACAGTCAGGCAGGTTTCGGTCGACCGCCCAATCGACCGTGAAACGTGCACACGGATACGCACCTGCTGCCAGAACTACGGTCGACTGGGACGGTCGACCGACTTGACCTGACACAGGGTCGGTCGGCCTTGTCAGGTTGGTCGGCCGGGCGGTCGACCGGCTCAGTTCAAAAGTCAAATCAGAAATAGAATTTTGAAGGGGATTTGAAATCTAACAAAATAGTTTTGATTTGAAACATGTATAATACTCAAAATTTAGTTTATAAACAAGAGGCTTTAAATTAAAATAATTTTTACATATTTATAGGGGATATTCTTGGAAATGATATGTGCGCAAAAATGTGTGCGAAAGAGCTTCAAACCTATTCACTATTCTTTAACAAAACTATAAAACTAGGAACAAATCTAATGAAGTCTCTTGAGCAATCTTGAGCCATGCAATGCCTTGCTAGAGCCTTCTCTTCTATGTTCCTTCCTTGATGTGCAAAACGCGTTCTGTGCTTCATGAATCTAGAAGTTCTTGTAATAGCTAAGCAATGGCCTCCAAATATGGTACTAACCTGAAACTTATCTTAAACAAACTAATTAGTACCAAATAGCTCTTATTTGTTTTGTTATCATCAAAACTCTAAACAAATGGAGAGTGTAATCTTTTGGGCCAACAACCTCCACCGAGGATTTTGGGGCAATACAACCGGGAGTACCGAACTCCTCTCTCAAACCAATACAACCTCTACCGAGGCAACACAAACACCACATCACACAAGAGGGGTAGGCCCTTAGCCAAACAACCACAATCCACCTCTTCACAAAGAGAGATACAAATCCAAATTTCACCTCTCACTAGAGGGAGCAAATCACAATCTCAACCTCTACCAAAGAGGGAGCTAACCACCACTCCAAATCAACCTCTACCAAAGAGGGATACAACAAATAAAAGAGGGTACAACACTTGGCAGTTTCCACAACCACAAACAAATTCTTTTCCCACAAATAAAAGATCATATAGAAAGGATAGGAGATATAGCTCAAGTGTGGAAAACAAAGAGTTTGGAAATCAAAAACTCAAAGAAAACTATTGAGAAAACTCTAGATAGAATAGATAATGAAGATCAAATCAATTCCCAAAGAATTTCCTTTTTCAAAATGATTTTCTAAACCTATAAAACAAACCAAAGATCAAATCTTTTAAAACTCTAAAACACTTTTGAAACTTGTAAATAAACACTTGAAAGTATAAAAAATTTTCCCTTAAAATTCTTGGCCAAAACCCTAAACAAATGGGGTATATAAAGGCTTCCAAAGAAACTAGCCGTTGGAGCTGATTTTCAGCTCTGGCGGCTGGCGGTCGACCGGCTCGGTCGACCGCCAACGGTAAAAAATCCGACCGTTGGAGCTTCGATCGACCGGCTCGGTCGACCGCAGCCTGGAACAGAGAGCAGAGCTCTCTGCCGGTTAATCGGCCCGGTCGACCTGGGCTTTCCAGTGAGCAGAAGCTCTCTGGCGGTCGACCGGGTCGGTCGACTGGCCCTCCAGCAGAGTTGGCGTGCACGTTCTGTGCACGTCGGTCGATCGACTCGGTCGACCGACTCCTAGCTCGATCGACCGGTCCGGTCGACCGGCAAAAGCCAGAACAGGGATTTCAGGACTTGAAAACTTGGTTTTTATTAACCTGTAAAATCACATAAAAACTCTAAAAATCTACAAAAATAGTTTTATCATAATACATTGATATATAAACTTGTGTGAAAAATTTCAACACAAATTTCAAACATTTTGAACCATTTTGTGACTTACAAATTTTGTCGAAAACCAAAAACCGTATTTTTCCAAATTTGGATTTTTGAATTGAAAATACGCTTTGTCCAAAACTCATCCAAATACAAAAACATGATACTTAAACACTTTTTAGGCATATAGTATATGGATATAATCCAGTATACATGAAACATATATATATCAATGTTTTTGATATTAAATCCGAAAAATATGTTTTGTTGAACACAAAACTCCAAACACATGAATAGGCATATCAAAATAAGTTTGTCTAAGATGTGAAGCATACATGTATATAGAACATTTCTAATATACATAAAACAATGTAAACTTGTTTTGAATCTATCTATTCATGAAAATCAAGATCGGTTAAACTAAAAACTGAAAACCAATAAACATGAAAACTAAAACAAGTGTGTGTTGTGAACTTGAGCATATCACACTATCTAGTCATTACAAATGGATCTAAATACAAAAATAAACTATGTACCGTGATCTTCTTGACGAACTCCGTCTTCAAGCCGACTCGATCCAAACCGTGATCCACCGAGCTTGACTCCAACGAGTGCTATATATGATCTTGATGCTCGGGCTCTTGAATCACCATGTGAGAAGCTCTAAAACTCCTTTGTTGAAGCTAGTCACTTACTAATTTCTTGGTTAAGAATCTGAAACTAAACATCACAAGTTTATTAGTAAACATAACTATATGATTTAATCATCATCAAAACTAGAGTGGAAGACCTCTGGGCCAACAATCTCCCCCTTTTTGATGATGACCAAACTCATGGAGTTATATATGTATGGAGTAAAGTTAAGCTTCAAGAAAGCTCCCCCTTAATACATGCATAGCAATAAACAATAAGATATGCAATAAATACTAAACATGACTATGCATAAAATAATGAAATGAACATGCTCTTGATACCAAACTAAAACATGAATATGCATAAACATGCTCTACCAAAACTTTTTTTTAAATACATGCTCTTGATACCAATCAATTAAAAATTAATCAATCAATAGAAGCTCTTGATACCAAAAAAATGAAAACTCAACTATATTGAAAACTCAACCAATCAATAGAAGCTCTTGATATCAAAAAAAAATGAAAACTTCAACTATATTAAAAAATCAACTATATGCATATAAAAACTCAAATACATGCATATAAACTCAAAAACTTCTCCCCCTTTTTGTCAATCATCAACAAAGGGGTCAAAGAAAACAAAACAAAATGTTCTCCCCCTTTTTGTCTAAAACAAAAATGATACCAATAAGGGGTGCAATCAAAACCAATATGATACCAATTAAAAATATGTCAATGAAGTGCATATTGATACCAATTGAAAGTGAACATAAAAACATTTAAGAAATGCCTGCCAATTGAAAGTAAATGAGGCATTGAAAATAAGTTTCAATCAAACATTTTTATATCAAAATGAAAACATATACCAATTGATAGTAAAAATAAAATCTTGATACCAATTGATAAGTAAACAAATAACATCTTGATACCAATTGAAGGTATTTTTCTTTATAGGCATATGATACAAAACTAAAAATCAATATTAATTTTCAATCATTTTTCATCATAAAGTATGGGAGTGGAATACAAAACCAATGGTAAACAAAATACCAATTGAAAGATGACATACGAATTTTCTCCCCCTTTATGAAATACCAAGTAAAACGATGCATAAGCTTATATTAGTATACCAATTGAAAACTAATCAATTGAGACATGATAGTCATAAAAAATCAAGTTTATCATAATCAAAATTTGTGCTCCAAGATATAGAGATATAATAAGCACAAATAAGACAAATATATATGTATGAAAAATTTTAATACCAATCGAAATTGATACTCTTTGAAGTGAAAGCATACATACATAAAAAATATATGAGTATACAAAAAAAATGTCAATATTGATACTAATTGAAAAAAATCCAATGATACCAATTTGAAATAATAATAATATCAAGTGTATATCTCATAATACCTTTCCACCCATTTCATGCACAAGTTTAAAAGGATTTTCAATATTAACATACAAAGTATAGTCTCCCAACCAACCGCCCGTGAAGGGTAGGGTTTTCACAAAATAGATTTAAAAATATAGTATGTTTGAAAAAACTCTACCATAACGAAGAATACCGTGACTAGTTAAATGAAAAACTTGTAAATAGTACGAAATCCTTCAAGTAAGGAATAAAACAAAAATATATTTCATGAAACACATGTAAATCACATGGCACTAAACACTCAAAATCTATATAGCCCATATCATACTCATGAAAACACAATCATGAGAAACAATAAGTGAGGTAAGTGTACAAGATATATGTGAAACACATTATCATGAAAATATGCAATCAAGCTTAAATGAAATTCCTTTAAACATGAAAATCATCAAAACTAAATTTTCATTAAAAATAATTTATACTTCAAGGTATATGTTTGTTTTGACAAAACAAGAAGTATACATACATATCCCTAAACACAATTGAGTCCATAATAAAGATTTGCAAGAAAAGCAAATGACTCAAGGGGTATACATGATTATCTTAAGGTTTGGCAAAATAGACATATACATGAAGTGAAAACACATGATCATAAAACATGTCCAAGATGGGGAATACAAGTTTAAAATGCATAAATGATCAAAACTAGATTATACTAGCACATCTAATGGGTACAAATAAGCGTTCAAGCACAAACATATAAAAATTTATTTGTGCCCCACTATATGTACAGCTATAAATCCTAATTTTAATGAAAACTAACATCCAAATGAGTATTCAAAATATGAAACATAAAACGATATATAAATCAACATGATAAACATAAATACGATCATTATGTAAATTCTCATGCTATTAGACCTATGATATACATAATAGCTAACCAATGGTGAGAACACAACATATGGATCCATATAATCATGGGTGATCTCAAATGCTATATATGCATGTCAATGATCAAATAAACATGACATTTAACATAATAATCTACAAACATGAAGCATCAAAACAGAAATCACAAACATCCATATGATCATTATGTATATTCATATGCATTAGATCTAGGATATACATATTAGTTTAAAACAAAGTGAGAACACAAAGATATAAGTCCATATTCAACTTGGGTGTCTCAAATAACTAAACATGTATATTACTAATCTAATAAACATGGCATAAGCATAATGAACAATAAAATAAGACATGCTATAAAACAAAGACATGAAAAACATGCAAATATAAATGGGAGTTAGAGATCGATACTAAAACCGATGAAGGCACCTCTTTAGCTCTCCAAACCAAGGTGGTCATCCCACCAAACTCCCCTTAAAAGTGATGCATCCTAATTGTCATCTTTAAGCTCGGAATGCATCCACCTCAAGGCACCATAATTCTCACGTCATGCGAGAACCCACACCTACATCAAATACATTAGGGGTGGTCTTTGGTACCCACATTCTTTTGGGTCCATGGGGGTTAGTTCCTTTCCTAACCCAAACAAATTTAGTTGCTAAATTTACATCATGTATACGATCATAACAAAACTTAGTAAGGTGGCCCTTACGTCCACAATGTGCACAAGTGTACACATGAGCATACATGTGATGGGTGTGACCGTGAGGAGCATGTGTATGCCGTGGATGGTGTGCATGTAAAGATGAAACTTGTTTCTTTCGAAACAAAGATTCCAAACGTGTATGACTCAAAACACAATGGCTTAAAGTGGAGCCCAAACAATCCATATTCTTCTTTAACAATTTTATGACATTTTCAATTAAAGAAAAAGTGAGGCATGCAATAGGTGAGCTAGGTGAACCTACTCTAGCATGGCAAACATGCGTATCTATATCATTTTTCAAAACAATATTCTTCTTTAAACAATCTTCTAAATCCTTTAAAATTGAAGCAATTTTTATTTTCAAAGAATCATTCTCTTTTACAACAAAATCAAGTTTTGAAGTTATAGCTCTATTTTTCTTTAAAACATCATTACAATCATTTCTATTTTTCAAAATCTCGTTTTCTTTTAGGGCAAGGTCTAGTTGAGATTTAAGTGAGTCACGTTCACTAGACATCTCTTCCTTCTCTTGCAAAACCAAATCAAGTTTAGAAGACAAATTTTCATTTTCTTTATTTAAAGCAAAAGTCTTCTTTTTCAAAAGATTATACTTTTCTAACAATTTTTCATACACAATAGAAAGTTCTTCATTTAAAGCATTTGGATCAACATAATCATCGCATGAAGAACTAGCATCATCACAATCTAATTGAGATTCTGAATATACCTCAAGGGAGTCATTCCCTTAGACCATGTAGCATGCATCGTCGGATTCTCCACTAGATTCATCCTCCGGTTGGATAGGCAATTGAAGCTTGGAGAAGGTCAATGTGTTCCACACTGCAAAGGCGGAATCACAGTTAGAAACAAGCATAAGATATTCTTTATTAAGCGTGCTTCTAAGTGCCTCAAGGGCTTGTGCATTGGTCTCTATATGCTTGCTATCATTAGAGTAGGATTTCTTGGTAATAGCAAGGTAAACATGCAAGCCTAGGATTTTTAGGTACAAGGACATCCTAAATTTCCACATGTCAATGTTTGAAACATCAAACATGGGAGGTGAAAAGCAATCCATGAGTGTGTGTAAACAATATACGTGCAAATGCAAATGATAGATTAGCAAGCCAAGATCACACTCCTAGGTGGTTAAACCAAATATCAGGAGCGTAGGCTCTGATACCAATTGAAATCATCTAGGGGGTGAATAGGTGATAAGGCTAATCTAATGAACTAAATGCGGAATTTAAAACTTAATTGCTACAACACTTAATGCAACCAACGAGTGTAGCTGAATTCCCGGTGAAGGGCTCTGGACTAACTCCTCTTGATTCCTCTGAATAAGAGTTGAGGCGCTATATGAAGCTCTCGTGGTTAAGCACAAGTGAGGCACACACAATGAACCCTAGCATATATAATGATATGACAATATGAAAGATGCAAGGCACAAATAAAGAGAGAGAGAGAGAGAGTTTAGAGTCAATGGATCAAACGCAAATAATGAGATGTGTTTCGAGGTTCGAGCACCAACCTCTACGTCCCCGCCTTTACTGAGAAGGATTCCAATCCACTAACTTGTCCACCTAGGACTCCACACAGGGAACCTCCACCGAGGATTTTGGGGCAATATAACTGGGAGTACCAAAGTCTCTCTCAACCAATACAACCTCAACCGAGGCAACACAAACACCACCTCACACAAGAGGGGTAGGCCCTTAGCCAAACAACCACAATCCACCTCTTCACAAAGAGGGATACAAATTCAAACTCCACCTCTCACTACAGGGAGCAAACCACAACCTCAACTTCTACCAAAGAGGGAGCTAACTACCACTCCAAATCAACCTCTACCAAAGAGGGATACAACAAATAAAGGAGGGTACAACACTTGGTGGTTTCTACAACCACAAACAAATTCTTTTCCCACAAATAAAAGATCCTATAGAAAGGATAGGAGATATAGCTCAAGTGTGGAAAACAAAGAGTTTGGAAATCAAAAACTCAAAGAAAACTATTGGGAAAACTCTAGATAGAATAGATAATGAAGATCAAATCAATGAAAAACACCTAGAGGGGGGGTGAATAGGTGTAATTGCTAATCTAAGAAACTTAATGCAAACTAAGTGCGCTAAATGCGGAAGCTAATGCAAATTATGCACAAACTAATACAATACAACAAGTGTAGCCGAATTCCCCTTGCGAGGCTCTGGACTAACTCCCCTTGATTCCCCTTGAAATGGGTTGAGGTGCTATGTGAAGCTCTTGTTGGATGAGTACAAGTTAGGCACACACACACAAGCAATCCAAGCAATAAGAAATATGTGCACACACAATCAAGCCAAGCAATCAAGGATAAATTACAATATGAAAGATGCAAGGCAACACAAGCAATGTATATAATATGAATGCTATGAAAGTATGATGCTTGTATGAAATGATGCTTTGCACAAATGTAAAGAGAGAGAGTTAGAGAGACAATGGATCAAAACGCAAACACCAAGATTTGTTTCGAGGTTCGAGCACCTTGCTCTACATCCCCGCCTACACCACCGTGTAGGATTTCCACTATCTCAACTCCCACCGAGGGAACCTCTACCAAAGAGGATTTCTTACAACTCTAGGAGTACCAAACTCCTCTCTCAACAACAACCTCCTCACAACCGAGGGGTTAGGCCCGTAGCCAATACAACAACCAATCCACACACCTCTACCGAAGAGGCTCACAACCAAACTCCACCTCTACCTAAGAGGCTCACAACCAATACCACTCCGATCACCTCTACCGAAGAGGGATACAACAAATGAAGGAGGGTTTACAACAATGAGGTTTACAACAAACAACCTCAAACACTTCTCTTTCCTTTTCTCTTATCTTTTTCCACAAAAACAAGATCCTAATAGTTTAGGATAGAAGATAGCTCAAGTGTGGAAAACTAGGTGTTTGGAAAACTAGCAACAAAGAAAATCACTTGGGAAAATCCTTGCAAAAGATATAGAATGAAAACCAAGACAAATCTCCCAAAATATTCTTTTCTTTGATTTTTCCAAAAACCTAAAACAATAAAGATTGAAGAATTAAAGCCCCAAACACTTTTGAAAACTTATTTTAAAACCTCTAGAAACCAGAAATTTTTCTCCTTAAAAAACTTGGCCAAAATCCCCAAAGAGATGGGGTTTATATAGCCCCTATACAAAACTAGCCGTTAGGCTGAGTTGGCAGTCTGACAGACTGCCGGTCGACCGGCCCGGTCGACCGCCAACGGTCAGAATTATGACCGTTGGGCAACTGCGGTCGACCGGCCCGGTCGACCGAAAAAACCCGAGAGCAGAGCTCTCAACTCGGTCGACCGTCCCGGTCGACCGTGTCTGTGCCTAACAGACGTGCACGTCTGTGCACGTCGGTCGACCGTAACGGTCGACCGGCCCTTGGTGCGGTCGACCGTCACGGTCGACCGACCAGCCTGTCAGCACAAAACAGGGTCAGAAAATTTTGGAAAAATATTTTATAAAAACCTTT
Organism: Agave tequilana; assembly: GCA_038442645.1. NCBI lineage: Eukaryota > Viridiplantae > Streptophyta > Magnoliopsida > Asparagales > Asparagaceae > Agave > Agave tequilana. Next base: position 364,210 of record JAVJIF010001395.1, read on the forward strand.
TATCACTTCTGAAAATTCCATAAAACTTGTTTTATCATTTTATGTTGAAACATAAACATGTGATAAAAATTTCAAGACAATATATCAACATATCAATTCATTTTTGAGTCTTGCAAATTTTATCAAAAACAAAACCTTATATTTTGTCAAACTTGATTTTTCCAAAACATGAATAGGGATATCAAAATAAGTTTGTTTACCAAGTTAAAGCATGTATGTATAAATAGAAAACATCTACTATACATATAACATATGTAAACTTGTTTTGATCAACTATTCATAAAAACCAAATATCAAATCATAAAACGTGTGTGTTTTGTGCACTTGAGCATATCAACTAAACTAAGCTTTACAAATATGGATCTAAAATACAAACTCTAAACTAGATACCTAAGTCTTCTTGTGGATCTTCCATCTTCAAGTAGACTCGGTCCAAACTCCGTGATTCTCCAAGTGCAAAGGTATGATCTTTAAGCTTTGGCACCGGAATCATCATGAATAGCTTCTAATCATCTTGTTGAAGCTAATCACCAACTAATATCCTGTTAATGATCTGAAACTTAGAAACACAAGAATATTAGTAAACATAACGACATGAGTGTTGATCATCATCAAAACTAGAGTGGAAGGCCATTGGGCCAACAATCTCCCCCTTTTTGATGATGACAAAACTCATGGAGTTATATATGCATGGATTAAAGATAAGCTTCAAGGAAGCTCCCCCTTAACTCATGCATAGGGATAAACAATAAATATATGCAATGAATGTTAAACATGAAAAATGCGTATGCATAAACAATAAATGGTTCTAGATATCAAATGGAATATTCAAAACAAAATAAGCTCTAGATACCAATTACAAAGCAAACTCTATATATCAATTAAACTTAATATTCTTGAGATTAAAACATAATATATGCATATAAAACATAAGCATGCATAAAAAAAAAAAAAACATGTACCAAACTTAATATTCTTGAGTTTTATGTATGCATGTTAAACTCTCAAATAATTCTCCCCCTTTTTGTCAATCATCAACAAAGGGGTAAACAATCAAAATCATAGATAAAATGAGGGGTAAAAATCTTTCTCCCCCTTTATGTCAAACAAAACAATAAAAGACAATGTTCTCCCCCTTTTTGTCTAAAACAAAAACAAAGTCAATAAGGGGTGACTTTAAAAAAACATGATATTAATTGAAAATATGTCAATGAAGCATCTTGATACCAAAAGAAAATAAACAAGGATAATAAGTGTTATATGCTATATACATTCATGAAGAGGAAGACGCTAAGTTAGCTTCCCTACACATATGCATTACATGAAGAAAGGATGACAAGCCCCAATTCACATAACACATATTATGTAATGAATAAGAGGAGATGTGAAGCTCCCCCTACACACGTATATCATATAAAGAAGAGTTATCAAGCTCCTCAATTTATAATATACTCAACATGAATCTATATGTAAGAGAGATGTTAAGCTCTCCTTGCATATAGGAAATACAAATCAAAACTTTGAATATATTCTTTAAACAACATAAGAGATACCAATTGTAATTAAACATAAATCTTGAATTCCTAAAACATGAATCTTGATACTAAAAGTATTCAAAATTTGTTATGTTTAACCAATTGAAAAGATTTTACATAGAGACATTGATACCAATAGTAAGAATTGTTCATTTTAAAAACATATAATTTGATGTTGATATCATATGTTTAAAATAACAACTTTTAATCATAAAGAGTGGGAGTACAAATACCAATTGAAATACAAAATCAAATTTTCTCCCCCTTTATGAAATACAAACTAAGGTCATGCATAGTCTTGATAACAATTTAAAAGTAATCAATTTAAACAAAATTGAAACTCAAGCACTAGCATAAACACAAACATATATATGTATGAAAAATGGATACCAATAGAAATTGATATACTTGGAATTTAAAGCATACATACATACAAAACATATATGAGTATACAAGAAGATCAAAATGATACCAATTGAAAGAGTTCAATGATACCAATTGACATAACAATAAGTTCAAGTGTATACATCATATTCTCTACCACCCAATCATAATTCAAGTTTTAAAGATTTTCAATTTAGGGCATACATGAACATGATCTCCCATCCTACCGCCCTTAGAAGGTAGGGGTTTTCAAAGATAGATTTGAAAATGTAGTTTTGTTTGAAAATCACTACCAAAATGAAGAACACCGCAACTAGTTAAATGGAAAACTTGTTAACTAGCACGAAATCCTTCAAGTAAGGAATAAAACAGAATTGAAATTCACATGATAATCATCACTCTAATCAATAAAGCATAACTCATGAGAAACAAAACATGAGCAATAGATATGAGTGTACAAATAATATGTGAAGATCATAATCATGAAAAATATTTCATTAAGCTCAATTATTCCTTAAAACATAATTCCATCAAAAACATGAAAAATCATATAAAACTCCTTATTTAATCTTCAAGGCATATGTATGTCTAATACAAGCTAAAATATACATACATATCCAAAACTCAACGAGTCCACTAAATGAATATTCATGAAGGCACGTGGCTCAAAAAGATGTATATGTATAAGATTAGTTTGAACTAGATAGACATATACACGAAGTTAAACATAAATACATGAAACATGAAAAACTAAATTTTCATCACAACAAATTTCATTTCAAGGTATATGTATGAATTCTCAAACATGAAGTATACATACATATCCCTAAACACAATTGAGTCCAAATATAGATTTGCATGAAAGGCAAATGACTCAAGGGGTATACATGTATATCTTAAAGTTTGGCAATACAAACATATTCATGAAGTGAAACACACAATCATAAAACAAATTCAAAAATGGAATACAAATTTGAAATGTATGAATCATCAAAACTAGACTATACTAGCACATCTAATGGGTTCAAATAAGCAATCAAGCTCAACATATATAGATTTATTTGTAGCCCACTCTATGTACAAGTATATAACTAGTCTTAATGAAAACAAACATCTAAACATATATTCAAAACATGAAGCATCAAAACAAATATAAAAGTCATCATGATAAAACTAAAACATGATTACTATGTAAATTCACATGTATTAGATTCATGATGTACATTATAGCTTAAACAAAAGTGAGAACACTAAATATGGGTTCATATAAGCATATGTGTCACAAATATATGTCAAGGATCTAATAAACATGGAATGAACATACTAATCCATAGACATCAAAAAAAATATGCTATAAACTATCAAAACATGCTATAAACAATGAAGTGGAAAGCATGTAAACATAATAAATGGGAGTAAAGGATTGTTACCAAAACCGAAGAAGCAACTCTCCTTGTCTCCAAAACATGGTGGTCATCTCCACCAAATCTTCCCTTGAAAGTGATGCATCCATATGATTTCCTTTTAGTACGGAACGCATCCACTCCAAGGTGTCATCACTCTCACGTCATGTGAGAGCCCACACCTACATCAAAAATAATAGGAGGGGTGGTCTTTGGTACCCACATCTTGTTGGGTCCATGGGGGTTAGTCCCTTCTCTAACCCAAACAAATTTATTTGCTAAATTAGTAGTATGTAACCTATCAAAATAAAATTTAGCAAGGTGGCCCTTACGTCCACAATGTGTACATGTGTACACATGAGCATACATGTGATGGGTGTGTCCGTGAGGAGCATGTGTATGCCGTGGAGGGTGTGCATGCATAGAAGATGGAACTCGTTTCTTTCGAACCAAGGATTCCAAGCGTGTATGGTTCTTAGCACATTGGCTCATAGTGGAGCCCAAACAATCTACTCTCTTCTTTAGCATACAAATATCATCATTAATCCTAGAAGAAGAGGTACATGCATTAGGTAGTCTAGATGAAGAGGCTACACTAGCATGGCAAACATGTGCATCCATTTTATTTTGCAAAACAATATTTTTCTTTAAACATGCATCCAAATCTTTAGAAATTGAAGCAATCTTAATTTTCAAAGAATTATTTTCTTTTAAAACAAAATCAACTTTTGAAGACAAGTTTTCATTTTTCTTCAAAAGAACATGGCAATCATTTTTATTTTTCACAAAGTTATTTTCTTTAAGTGCAAGATCAAGTTGAGATTTTAATGAATCCCTCTCATTATGGACCTCAACCTTTTCTTGCAAAACACAATCAAGTCTAGAATGCAAACACTTATTTTCTTTTTCAATATCTAGACTTTTCTTTTTCAAAATTTTATACTTCTCAATTAATTTTTCACACACAATAGATAGTTCTTCATTTAAAGCATGGGGATCAACAAAATCATTTGAAGAACTAGCACAATCATTACTATCTAGTTGAGTTTCCGATTGTACCTCAAGGGAGTCATTCCCTTGGACCATGTAGCATTGTTGTGGTTCGGATTCTCCACTAGATTCCTCTTCTTGTTGGATTTGGACTTGAAGCTTGGAGGTGTTGGTGGTTGTTGTCAACTTGTTCCACACTGCAAAAGCGGAATCAAGGTTAGAAACACTCATAAGATAATCTTTAGATAAAGTGCTTCTAATGGCCTCTAGGGCTTGTGCATTGGCCCCTATATGATTGCAATCACCAAGATAACATCTCTTGGTGGCGGCAAGGAAGACATGTAAACCTAGGGTCTTTAGGTACATGGACATCCTATACTTCCAAACATCAATGTAGGAAGGGTCAAAGCTAGGAGGGGTCATGAAGTCCATGGTAAACTATATATGAATGTGCAAACAAACAAATGCAAATGAGATTAGCAAGCAAATGGATCGCTCCTAGGATGTTAAGCCTAAGTATCAGGAGCACTAGCTCTGATACCAATTGAAAAACACCTAGAGGGGGGGTGAATAGGTGTAATTGCTAATCTAAGAAACTTAATGCAAACTAAGTGCGCTAAATGCGGAAGCTAATGCAAATTATGCACAAACTAATACAATACAACAAGTGTAGCCGAATTCCCCTTGCGAGGCTCTGGACTAACTCCCCTTGATTCCCCTTGAAATGGGTTGAGGTGCTATGTGAAGCTCTTGTTGGATGAGTACAAGTTAGGCACACACACACACAAGCAATCCAAGCAATAAGAAATATGTGCACACACAATCAAGCCAAGCAATCAAGGATAAATTACAATATGAAAGATGCAAGGCAACACAAGCAATGTATATAATATGAATGCTATGAAAGTATGATGCTTGTATGAAATGATGCTTTGCACAAATGTAAAGAGAGAGAGTTAGAGAGACAATGGATCAAAACGCAAACACCAAGATTTGTTTCGAGGTTCGAGCACCTTGCTCTACATCCCCGCCTACACCACCGTGTAGGATTTCCACTATCTCAACTCCCACCGAGGGAACCTCTACCAAAGAGGATTTCTTACAACTCTAGGAGTACCAAACTCCTCTCTCAACAACAACCTCCTCACAACCGAGGGGTTAGGCCCGTAGCCAATACAACAACCAATCCACACACCTCTACCGAAGAGGCTCACAACCAAACTCCACCTCTACCTAAGAGGCTCACAACCAATACCACTCCGATCACCTCTACCGAAGAGAGATACAACAAATGAAGGAGGGTTTACAACAATGAGGTTTACAACAAACAACCTCAAACACTTCTCTTTCCTTTTCTCTTATCTTTTTCCACAAAAACAAGATCCTAATAGTTTAGGATAGAAGATAGCTCAAGTGTGGAAAACTAGGTGTTTGGAAAACTAGCAACAAAGAAAATCACTTGGGAAAATCCTTGCAAAAGATATAGAATGAAAACCAAGACAAATCTCCCAAAATATTCTTTTCTTTGATTTTTCCAAAAACCTAAAATAATAAAGATTGAAGAATTAAAGCCCCAAACACTTTTGAAAACTTATTTTAAAACCTCTAGAAACCAGAAATTTTTCTCCTTAAAAAACTTGGCCAAAATCCCCAAAGAGATGGGGTTTGTATAGCCCCTATACAAAACTAGCCGTTAGGCTGAGTTGGCAGTCTGACAGACTGCCGGTCGACCGGCCCGGTCGACCGCCAACGGTCAGAATTATGACCGTTGGGCAACTGCGGTCGACCGGCCCGGTCGACCGAAAAAACCCGAGAGCAGAGCTCTCAACTCGGTCGACCGTCCCGGTCGACCGTGTCTGTGCCTAACAGACGTGCACGTTTGTGCACGTCGGTCGACCGTAACGGTCGATCGGCCCTTGGTGCGGTCGACCGTCACGGTCGACCGACCAGCCTGTCAGCACAAAACAGGGTCAGAAAATTTTGGAAAAATATTTTATAAAAACCTTTTATCACTTCTGAAAATTCCATAAAACTTGTTTTATCATTTTATGTTGAAACATAAACATGTGATAAAAATTTCAAGACAATATATCAACATATCAATTCATTTTTGAGTCTTGCAAATTTTATCAAAAACAAAACCTTGTATTTTGTCAAACTTGATTTTTCCAAAACATGAATAGGGATATCAAAATAAGTTTGTTTACCAAGTTAAAGCATGTATGTATAAATAGAAAACATCTACTATACATATAACATATGTAAACTTGTTTTGATCAACTATTCATAAAAACCAAATATCAAATCATAAAACGTGTGTGTTTTGTGCACTTGAGCATATCAACTAAACTAAGCTTTACAAATATGGATCTAAAACACAAACTCTAAACTAGATACCTAAGTCTTCTTGTGGATCTTCCATCTTCAAGTAGACTCGGTCCAAACTCCGTGATTCTCCAAGTGCAAAGGTATGATCTTTAAGCTTTGGCACCGGAATCATCATGAATAGCTTCTAATCATCTTGTTGAAGCTAATCACCAACTAATATCCTGTTAATGATCTGAAACTTAGAAACACAAGAATATTAGTAAACATAACTACATGAGTGTTGATCATCATCAAAACTAGAGTGGAAGGCCATTGGGCCAACAATCAATTCCCAAAGAATCCTTTTTCAAAATGATTTTCCAAACCTATAAAACAAACCAAAGATCAAATCTTTTAAAACTCTAAAACACTTTTGAAACTTGTAAATAAACACTTGAAAGTATGAAAATTTTTCCCTTAAAATTCTTGGCCAAAACCCTAAACAAATGGGGTATGTAAAGGCCTCCAAAGAAACTAGCCGTTGGAGCTGATTTTCAACTCTGGCGGCTAGCGGTCGACCGGCCTGGTCGACCGCCAACGGTCAAAAATCCGACCGTTGGAGCTTCGGTCGACCGGCTTGGTCGACCGCAGCCTGGAACAGAGAGCAGAGCTCTCTACTAGTCGACCGGCCCGGTCGACCGGCCCAGTCGACCGAGGCTTTCCAGAGAGCAGAAGCTCTTTGGCGGTCGACCGAGTCGGTCGACCGGCCCTCCAGCAGACTTGGCGTGCACGTTCTGTGCACGTCGATCGACTAACTCCTAACTCGGTCGACCGGTCCGGTCGACCGGCAGAAGCCAGAACAGGGATTTCAGGACTTGAAAACTTGATTTTTATTAACCTATAAAATCCCATAAAAACTCTAAAAATCCACAAAAATAGTTTTATCATAATACATTGATATACAAACTTGTGTGAAAAATTTCAACACAAATTTCAAACATTTTGAACCATTTTTGTGACTTACAAATTTTGCCGAAAACCAAAAACCGTATTTTTCCAAACTTGGATTTTTGAATTGAAAATACACTTTGTCCAAAACTCATTCAAATACGAAAACATGATACTTAAACACTTTTAGGCATATAGTATATGGATATAATCCAGTATACATGAAGCACATATATATCAATGTTTTTGATATTAAATCAGAAAAATATATTTTGTTGAAACACAAAACTCCAAACACATGAATAGGCATATCAAAATAAGTTTGTCTAAGATGTGAAGCATACATGTATATATAACATTTCTAATATACATAAAACAATGAAAACTTATTTTGAATCTATCTATTCATGAAAACCAAGATCGGGTAAACCAAAACCGAAAACCAATAAACATGAAAACTAAAACAAGTGTGTGTTGTGAACTTGAGCATATCACACTATCTAGTCTTTACAAATGGATCTAAACACAAAAATAAACTATGTACCAAAGTCTTCTTGACGAACTCCGTCTTCAAGCTGACTCGATCCAAACCGTGATCCACCGAGCTTGACTCCAACGAGTGCTATATATGATCTTGATGCTCGGGCTCTTGAATCACCATGTGAGAAGCGCCAAAACTCCTTTGTTGAAGCTAATTACCTACTAATATATTGGTTAAGAATCTGAAACTAAACATCACAAGATTATTAGTAAACATAACTACATGAGTTAATCATCATCAAAACTAGAGTGGAAGGGCTCTGGGCCAACAAAGCCCCCCTTAACACATGCGTATATAAGAATAAGATATAAAGAGATAAATGTATAATAAAAGCATATATAAAGGATATAACAATTAGATTCATATGCCAACCATCTAAGCATAATAATGATACAGAGATATGAGATGTATGCACAAATGGTTACCTCCATCCATCCAGAAATACCTCCAGCCTCCAAATAAGTGGTAGATGGTTGGATCAACAGGGAATAAGAAAGAATACACAACCAAACACATATACCATATAGAGACAATAAGGATAACTGCCATATCAGAAATAAATATGTTCGTACATGCTTAGAGGTTCATGCCAACCTCAAAAACCAAATACAAACACGCAGCACGCAAAGCATATGTCCATAAAACAAAATACATATCCAACTCTAAATATAGAAAATAAAACATAAAAGCATAAAAGCTAACTCCCACAATAACTCCATCAAATAACTCTCCCACTTTTTGTCATCAACAAAAGGGGTCAGCCCTCCTAGAAATCAGGGTCTTCAGGAGAAGCTGGTGCCTCGGAACAGCAGGAGGAGGAACCCATGCGTCAAAAGGAGGACCCATGGGCGGAAGTGGCTGTGAGTGACCACTCAGAAGAGGAGCCGGCCAAGTGTTCCTGTTGTAGATGTCATGGACGCAGGTCTGCAAATAGCGAATGGAATCACAAATGTGATTGAGATTATTGTCCACTCGCTACTCTAGCCACTGAAAGTGAGCGGACATCTGCTGACTATGCTTCCGAAGCTGAGTGGAGAGAGCATGATAGGGATCAAAGGAAGCAGAAGAAGCAGAAGAAGATCCTGGATCAATAGCAGGAATGATAGGTTGCGGATGAGAAGCAGGAGCACGCTTCCTAACACGCATCCTCTTGAGGAGAGTGCTGTTGACGTCAGTTGACGATTCGATTGACCGTTCAGTGGAAAGATCAAATCGGAGTTGTTTTAGAAGACATGTAATAAGCATCCCAAAGGGCAAGTGCTGGCTTGGGATCAGAAGATGATCGGACGTCATGTAGTCGATGATGAGTTTAGGAACATTAATTCTAATGCCTTTTAGAAGGCAATAGATCAGGAGAGGAGTAGAACCCCTAGCGTGACTATGCTCTCCTGATTTTAACAAGAGGTTATAGAAAATGATTTTAGCAAGACTTGAGCTGTGAGAGTGTAATACTTCACCTCCTTATTCCTAACTAAAGCGGGATTATCATCATCGTGAAGAAAAATGGATGCAGTGTGGGCAGACTCACCGTCAGGATAAGCAAATTCATGAAGATCCACATTATAAATATCTACCCCTTCACAGGAAAGGTGCAGGACATTTGCAAATTTATCAAGAGAAATATTTATATCCTTACCCATAACTCTAGACCTAATATGTTTATGTTGGAAAGACAGGTTAGAGTAAAAATAATGTACTAATTCAGGGTAAACCGGTCTTTCATGGTGATAAATTGCTCAAGTGAGCTAGTACTCAAGATATTTGCAAGATTAAGGTGCTCAAAATCACTAAGCACCACAGTCCTATCAGAGATGATATTTTTATTATAAATTATAGTGAATCTATGAGATGCATTTTGGGAGATGAAGGGGGTAGATGATGATTCAGGGGTTTCTCCTTCTCAGATCGGGATCTTTTGGATATGATGATAGATTAAACAAGATAATAGCACGAAATAAAGATAGATAAACAAGAATAATAAGGAAAATTGAAGAGATTAAGGAGAAATTTTAGTTAAACCTCAAAACCAAGAAAAATCCACAAAAAAGTTGCAAATATGGAGCCTGAGAATGATTTAAACAAATTTTGTAGGATGAATTTTGGATTGGAAGGAGTTTTAATGGGTTGTATTGGGTTTGGGAGGAGGAGAATTGAAGAGGGAAAGAGAGAGGAGTCGGCTGGAGAAGAAAGAGTGGAAGAATTAGGGATTTAGGGCTTTATAAAACCAGGTGAGAAAACAGTTTAACTGACTACCGGTCGACCGGCACAAACTGAGAGCAAATTCGGTTTTAGTTGGTCGACCGCCCGATCGACCGGCTTTAGGTAAAACAATTTATTTTTTAATCCAGGTTATCTCGGTCGACCGCCCGGTCGACCGGGCCTATGACAGGCTAACTCGGTCGACTGGTCGGTCGACCGTAACAGCCCAAAACACAGTATAAAATGTTTTTGATTGAAAATTTAATTTTCTTTTAAAAGGAATTAGAGATTGATATAAAACATGAAAACAATGTTAAAATTATTAATAGGCATGAAAAGACACATAAAATTAATTTTTATTTTTATTATTATTGACAACATAAATTTTTTTTAATAATTAAGCCATAAATTTGAGATATTGAAGCCGAATACCCCTTTAAGGGTTCTAAACTTCTCCTCAACATTCCTCTAGACAAGAGTTTAGGCGCGCAATTACTATCTCTATTTATTTGTATAATTTTGGTTAAATAAATTTTCATTTTTGACAATATACTTATAGAAACATTTATTAACCAAAAAAATCTTTGATACATGGACAAAAAAATTTGACTAGTATAGAAATAAAAGCAAACTAAATACACAATCTCAAGTATAGTCAAGATACTCAAAAATAAGGGCATGCAAGTCTATATAAATAAAGCTTGTTACAAAATGAAACTAGCAAATCCTATGCATGTATAGGTCTAGCTAGAAATAAAGAATCTTAAGTGGAGAAGTTACCAAACCACGGGCAATCTCCAAAATAGGTGCCTCTTTGATAGCAATGCAAGTGACGATTTGTTCGTTAAGCTTGACGCATCCACCACCCGGGCAACATCTCCCCCTAAGTCTTGTAGGAGGATGACGTACCTGTATCAATTAAGTTTGGCTTGTCCTTTGATACCCAAATCTTTTTGGGTCCTATGGGTTTGGTATTTTCTCGAACCCAAACATTCTTATTAATCATGTTTAATTTTGCATAATAAAATTTTGCTAAATGGCCTTTGCGACCATAATAAGCACAAGTATATATGTTTTCATACATAAATGCATGCCTGTGTTGATGTGAGTGTGCATGTGTGTGATACATGAGGAGTGCATTTCCTTTGAGTTTTTCCCTTAGGAAACATAGATGCAAATTTGGTCATGTCAAATGCACACTTTTTCAAAGTTGCATCCAAAACCTCAATGCGTTTTTGAATATCCAAAAATTCATTTTTATTACAAGAAATAATTGGGCTTTTTCCCTTATAAGTAGTTTTATATTTTTCAAAATCTATTTTCATTTTCTCAAAAGATTTTGATAAATCTTTTTCTCATTTAAAAAAATCTCAAATTTGTTCTTTAATAAATCATTTTTCTTTTTCAATTTTTTATTTTGAGTAAGGAAAATTTCATATCTATTTTATAATTATTCAAAAACATGTGCCAATTCATCCATGGTCAAATCCTCATCTTCTAAAGAGTTTTCTAGGTTTACCTTAGAACCTTCATCACCATGTGCCATGAAACACGTGTGTGTGGTGTTGATGGTTCCGTCTCTGAGTCATCCCATGTGGCTACCATTGCCTTCTTCTTCTTTTGCACGTTCTTGGAGGTTGTAGCTTGTAAAGAGGGGCAATCCATAATTAGATGACCCGCTCTTTTGCAATAGAAGCACGAACCCGTTTTCTTCCTTTTCTTTTCAAGTCTTCCTTGAGGTCTTCCTCTTCGGAAGTTGCTTTGTCTACCTTTCTTGTAGAACATCTTGCCCACTTTTCTAATTAGCGTGGCAAAGTCCTCATTGTTGTCTTCCGATGATTCTTCTTTATCAAAGGAGGATGGAATCGCCTTGAAAGCTATTGCTTTCTTCTTTGGAGCCTCCCTTTTTCTCTCACCTTCATCTCCATCTCATGGGTTTTGAGATTACCGATGAAGCAGGAGAAGTCCATGTCCTCCCTATCATTTAGCTCCTCGAGGGTAGTTGCCTTAGACTTCCCAAGATTTAGGAAGAGCTCTAATGCCTTCTAAATCTTTTGGTCATTGTCAATCATGTCACCTAAAGAGGATAAAGCATTAGTGATCTTGGTGAACCGAGTGAGCATTTCATCTATACTTTCATTTTCAAGCATATAAAAATTCTCATATTGAGAACGGAGCAAGTCAATTTTGGATCTCTTGACTTGCGACGTCCCCTCATGAGTAATGATAAGAACATTCCAAACTTCATAAGCGGATTTGCAATCAATCACACGAGAAAGATCATCTTCATTTAATGCTTGTGTAAGTGCATATTGGGCTCTAGCATTGGCCTCATAGTCCTTAGCAGTTGCTTCAAACCTTGTATCCTCATCACCGTGAGATTCAACAAATTCTTTGGTAATGAATTTTGCAACCTAACTCCTAGGGACCTTAGGAATAGGTTCATTTTAACCTTCCAAATGGGGAAGTTCAACCCATCAAATTTAGGTAGGGACTTGATGCTAGAGAAGTCAAGTGATGCCAAGAAAACAAGTTTAGTGCACAAATAAACAATAGATGCAAAAAATAAATATAGCAAAATAAAGAGGATCTCCCTAAGGTGGTTAAACCAAAAGCTAAGGTTAGGCTCTGATACCAACTGAAAATCACCTAAAGGGGGGTGAATAGGTGATGGCTATACTTAAAGGCAAATAATGCAAAATTAAAAACAACTTAGCAATAAGTAATAATAATTAGATAGATCTAGCAAAAGAGTAAGCAATATAAGTGCAAGTAGAGAGAGAGAGTAGAGTTTAGAGAGATAGTAGACAATCACAAATACAAAAATATGTTTCAAGGTTCGAGCCACTGCTCTATGTCCCTGCCTTCAACATGATGAAGGATTTTCACTATGAACGATCCCACCTGATCATCATCAATTACAAGTTCTCATTAGAACTCTTCGGACATACTTGTCCTCTCTTACGGTGCCACAACACCAACTTGGATCTCACTAGCTCGCTCAAAACCGTAACCTCTACAACTTCTCAATCGAAGAAAACGGTGAACAACACTTGACCAGAAAAATAACTCACAAGTACAACCCTACAACCAAGATAAGGAAGTGAAACACTTAAGATTGTGTAGTGCAAATAGCAAATAGAGAAGTAGAGAAAATGGCTCAAGCTAAAACATCAAATTTTGGTAATAGTAGGCTCAAGAGAAAATCTTTTGCAAAGAGGCTAAACTTTGAAAAACTTTAATATAAGGCTTGTAAATCTTATTGTTAAGTTGTTTCATACTCCCACTATTTATAGGGAATGAAAATAAGGTTAGAGATCCGTTGGGAGAAAACCCAATAAAAGACAAAACAGAAACTAGTCGTTGGGAGCCAACTCAGTAGATTTTTCTGCTATCGGTCGACCGCCAACTGTCGGATTTCTGACCGTTGGGAACGCGGTTGACCAGACGGTCGACCGTGGATCCCAAACAGAGAGTAAAACTCTCTGTCGATCGACTGGAACAAATAGAGAACAATGCTCTTTAACACAGTCTACCGGCCCAGTCGACCAAAGTTCATTTGTGCACTTTGGTGCACATCGGTCGACCGCCCGGTTGACCGACAGAGCAGTTTTGCACTGCCAGCGGTCAACCGGCCGGTCGATCGGCTGAGGGCCAAAACAGGATTTTGGAAATCTTTTTTAAGACAAAATTTTTCCAACAAAATTTCTTTCGATATATGGATACAAAATAGAGTTCTAGGGCTTTGAGGAAGTAGAGTATGATCATAGATCAACCCCAAATAGATTAGAACTATATTTTCATAAAAAAAATCTTTTCTAAATGAAAAACTAGTTTTTCAAAACTTGTTTTTCGAAACCTGATTTTTCAAAACTTGTTTTTCTAAAACTCGGTAAGAAACCAAGTAATAAAATTTTGTTTGAAAAACATAAAGAAATATGAAGTGTGTGTGTGTGTGTGTGTGTGTGTGTGTGTGTGACAATCCCATAAGCTATCAACTTCTTTCATCTTGATTTTAACAAATATCTATAAACCCTAACTAAAATGGAAAATGGTAAAGATACAAATCTTGAAACAGTCTTCTCGATATTGCTTGATCCTTAGATCTTCTAGTGTGCTAGGTTCTGGAATCTAAATCTTCTTGGCTTCCAAATGCGTAAGCTTGTGATGGAGCTGAAATGCAACATATGTTTTTACCTGAAACTTATTTAAACAATTTTATTAATACCTAACTACATATGGTTTGTTTTCATTAAAACTTAGGGCTAATGACCTTTAGGCCAACAGTCTATAAGCATAAAATGATAAGAATAAAATCATTAGGTTATTAGATACATAGGGTTTAAAGGTTTAATGTAGTATTTGTAATGTGTCACTTTGTGAGCACAGACATTGAGTTGAATCACATAAGATTTAAAATGATGTTTGGCTTATCTTTTTAATATTATTTCTTCTTTTATGTATAACACTATCACATACCCATAATGGAAAATCTTTAATTTGGTGCATGATAGATAATTTATTTTCTCTGGATATGCTTGATTAGCATAATTTTGTTACCAAGTATAATCCCTCATATGGTAAAAGGACTGAGAAAAGCGGCTCACTGTGTTAGTCATCAATATCTCAACCATCAATTGTTTGGTCAGTGGCTGTATGAGTCTCTTCCTACTCATGTGTTAGTTAAGTTGGGCATGATTCAAGTAACCAATGTTAAATCTAATATAAGCCAAGGCTTCATTCTTCATATATATATATATATATATATATATATATATATATATATATATATATATATATATATATATATATATATAGAGAGAGAGAGAGGGAGGGAGGGAGACTTGTGTCATTCCGAAAGGATTCGAGCCTGAATCCTTCTCACTCAAATATAACCTTCTGACATTCGAATACAAGATCTACTCCATTGAAGTTGATCTATATTATTTCAAGTATCTATAAACCAAAAATTAAGTGTTTTGAATATTTTTTGTCCATCTATCAAGCGGCGCAAAATGGACGGCCAAAAGTAGTGAGTTAGTTAGATTTATGTCTTTAGGTATACAAATTCTAGATCTGGCCATTTGATCATGATCTAAACATTTAAAAACCCCTGCAAATCAGTTTTTACTAGGTTTCAAATGTTCTACAGCGTTAAACTGACCAACTTACTATTTAAGCTGTCCGTTTTTTTCTACTTGATTGTATGGGTAAAAAGTATTCAAAACACTTGATTATTTATTTATAGATATTTGAAATAATATAGACCAATTTCTACATAGTGGATCTTGTATTCAAATATTAGATGTTGGTATTTCAATGGGAAGGATTCATGCTCGAATTCTTTCTGAATGACACAAGTCTCTCTCTCTACACACACACACCCTTGCTCAAAATTACACTTATTGTTCACATAAGAGGACCAGCTTAATCCATCATGCATATGCCATACATCCAAATAAGAAACTTTCCTAAATGATTCCTTATATACTTCTTTAATCTAATGTTTAAAGGATGGAAAATTCTATTCACACCCACCCTCACCCTTATCTTTTCACCTACTATTCAATTTCAAGTTATAATAATTTGCACTATACACCCCTAAAACTTCTCAAAATATGATTTTCTGTCTTGTCATCAGTTAAATTTAAAATTACTCACTGAGCCCCATCAAAACAAAACCCTTGGCCTTTTCTAATCGGTTTCTCCTCCTCAGCATACTTCATTAGACTACCTCTATCTCCATGTCTCATCATTAGCAAAGCCCTCTCCATCTTCCTCTTTTTGAAGCAAATCTGCCATCTAATTGCCAAAAGAATCAGAGAATATAAAAAGTGTATGTGATTGATTTTGACTCTGATCTTAGCAATTTAACCATGCAGCGAGAGCTATACGGGTCGAACCTCAGGGAGAGATGCGATGGAAGTGTTTCAGTATTATTGTTTCCTTACACCTTCTTCTTTTGTTTGGAGAATTTAAAGAAAGAGATTGCTTGAAAGAAGTTTGATTTTAATATCAATGTAGAGAATGATCATAACCTACTAATAATCTACCACCATAAATAAATAATACCAACTAGAGATTACATGTATACCCTAAACATGATAGATTACCCTAGAACTTAAGTAAAACACATAATATGTTTATAAAAAGGTTCTAGTTGAAATAGCCTGTAAGATCCCTAGTTGAAAATACTGTATTTTTATTTTCCTAAAGTATTTATTTTAAATTTAGTGCTGCTATTATTGTTGTCATTATTATTATTAATTAGGATTATTATTATTACTTGGTAATAATTACCATTACTAATTAAGGTTATTGTTATTATTTATTATTTTTAGTAAGAGTTATTGAATTTATTATTAGTACTATTTTGTATTTATTACTATTATGACTACTATTATTATTATGACTTGAATGTTTATATTTTTAGTAATAGCATTATTTCCTTTCCTTGTATCCTTGATTCTACCCATACCCGTTATCTATCCATACCCACTTCTATTCCTTGATTCCATAACCCATTACTCGTTATCCTCTTTTACACCCAATACACAAGATCCTACCCGTTAATCCGAACACCCTTTACCCATTTGGATCCAAACCCGCTACCCTCAAACCCATAACCCAATACCCTTATATATAATCTATTATCTTTTCCTAAATCTAACCCTAACCTAATCTCTTCCCTAATCTCCCCATCTCAACAGCAGCCGCCCCACCTCCCTATAGTCGAAGCCCCATCACTTCTCCATGCCGCACGGCCCGCGGCAGCATCCCACGCCACACCAGGCCGCCTCCCTCCTCCGCGGCACCATCCTTGATCATCTCGGAGTCATGGGTTGCCTCCGCGGCCTCCGCCGGCAAGCAACCCTTGCCATGGCCGAGCTTTTCTCTGCGTGAGTGAGTTTGCTTACTTTCTCAAATGACTTGTGTATTTTGCTGTTTCTGAAAATGTTAAAAAGCTTACAACATTACTTGTTTTAAAAGGACAGCAATTGAATTTTGTGTTCCTACTGTATGGAGAACAGATTTATGTTTTTGTGTTTTACATGATTGTTTAGTTTTGGTTGGTTAAATCGGTCCTGGGTACCACATTGATATTAAATACCTTAAATTAATCTTATAATAATAATAAAAAAAAGAGTTAATTTATTATGTTCTCAATGTATACATAATTGAGCTAAACAAATATGCTTAATGGAGAGATAGGTTCTGCACTCAAGCTGTATGATGAAATGCTGCAGCAGAAGTTGCGTCCGAATGTGTTTACTTTTAATGCGTTTGTGGACGGGCTCTGCAAGAATGGGATGGTGGAGAGAGCTGATGAGATGTTTGAGAGAATGCAGGAGGTTGGATTGGAGGCAAATAGTGTTGTTTATACTTTGTTGATTGATGGGTATTCCAAGGGAGGGGTTTGACATGGCGATGAGGTATTTGGGGAGAATGCTTGACCAGGGGATGGGGCTTGATGTGAAGGGTTATGGGGTGGTTGTGTTGGGGCTTTGTAGTAATGGTAAACTGGAGAAAGCTTTGGACATTAGAAGAGAGGACTACTTAAATAGGTGTTGCATTGATGCATAGGAAATTGCTAAACTCACTGGGCTGACCGTTCTGAAGGGTTATCCAAAAATATGAAGCTAATACCCGGACAAGTAATTCTTTGGTTCAAGTGGCTATTTGAGTTTGTTCTGCTGTGTGAAGAAAGATAGTGAAAGTTATGTGCTTCCCATTTTTGACTATCCCATGATGAGAACGTGAAAACTAACATGTGATGAAGCAAAGCGTGTATCAACATGATGCTTATGTCTGTATACAGGGATAGGAAGTGGTAGATATGACATTGCTTTACCAATATACTGATTTACTGATACTTAGACTGGCATTGACTTAGTTAGAATTGAAAATTGACCTATGATATACTTATATTGGATCTTGATCAGTTTACAGAGGAGTTTGATTTTTTGGATTGTCATTATGTGTGTGCGTGTAGCTTACCCTTGAAATAGATATGTAGCATGATTTTGATTTTAGATTATTAAACGAAAGATCTTTGGATTTACCTAAATTTTATTGATTGAGTACTGATGATCTTATCGACGTTGGATACTGGATATAAAGTGATCTAGATTTCTTGTTGATTGAGGACGTTACCCTCTTTAGCTATGAACTTGATTATAGTTGGATGAATATGGTTTTGTGGATATTTCCATTTCTTACTTGTGATCTCGGGGTCTGTTACATAGTTGATTTTGAGGATACCAATAGACTGTTATTTATTGTTGTTACTCAGTGATAGGGATAGAATTATTGTGAGAGTGAATTCATCGTTATCGATGATATTGTATATTCAGAGTTTTATAGCTTTTACTATTTGATCTCTGTTATTGGTGACTCGAGGATCAGAGTAGATTGACATGACGAGAGAACTGGTTATTGATTCATTAACTTGTGGGTTACTGTACCGGATCACTTTGGCATGGATTGATATTTGACGGTCAGGATGACTATTGAGGCTAGGTTCATGATGACTATTGAGATCGGCTATTGTTATATGCAGTACAGGCATATGAGATATTGACCGGTTCCAGATGAGACTGGCTATTGAGTAATATCTAGTTCTGTTATTGTTTTGTTCATATTATTGAAGTTACTGGGAAATAATTGTTTGACCGTAACCACGGTACAGTCCTATTGTTCATCGTATACACGGTTACTGTTACTGTTACTGTTACTGTTACTGATATTGTTCACCGTGTATACGATTACTGATTGATTATTACTGTACTGATATTGTTACCGTCCAGTAGCATCCCAGTAATTGAAATGGCATAAGATATTGATTGTTATTGATGGCATTACCACAGACTGTACACTAGACACCTTTCACGGGACCTTGACATATGACTGTATTACTGTTACTTGACATCTAATACTCCTGTACCCCCCTGTATCCATGTCCCATGCACTGTTGACCTGTTAATAGCACAGTCAAACCGGCGTCCGGCGGTTTGCCGCCTGGTGTCGGGATTGACGAGGATGTATCCCACAATCGTGCTAGCGTCCGGCGGATCTTGAAAGGAACTAAGTCCCACGTGGAGCAAAGTGTCACACCATACACATGGTGGGGGCCACCTCTTGAATCCACGGGGGCCACCTCTAGAATCCTGTTTCCCTCAGAGCAAAGTGCCACACGGAGCAAAGTGCCACACCATACACATGGTGGGGGCCACCTCTTGAATCTGTGGGGGCCACCTCTTGAATCTGTAGGGCTATCTATTGTACGTGACGCCTGGTGTTAGCGTGATATTGCATTCTCAGTGCCTATTAGCATCCACACGCACTTGTATGATGATAACCCCTAGGATGCATGTTATTTGGTTCTCTTTCCCTATTCGAACAATGATACCCGCATATCAGAGTTCGGATGAGTTCTACTGGATGTGCGGGCTCCAGGGTGAACTGTCGGATGTTGTGGGACGCCGGTGGAAAAGTGATAAAGATAACGTAGAACATTACTGATTTTTATTGAATGAATTGAATGAACACATTGTGTTATACCCTGAATGGTTACCCCTACCTTATGACCCATGACTGTATACATGATTATAACCAGGACCAGACTTATGACCAGACTTGGATACCAGTTTATTGACATGTGATGGATACCTATATTGACATTGATTGCATATTTACAGTTGTGCCATTTGACTGCTATCTGTATTCATGTTTTCATCATATGTGTTACTGTTCAGTTATTTATTGTGTTATTTAGTCTTTCTATCTGCAGTTGTCCTTATTATTATATATGCACATGGTTTCTTCTGCACGAGCTGTTTCCCCTTTACACACACTCATTGTGGTCGCGTTCTGACGACCCTGGATTTGCACGTCCAGATATTAGACGATTGTTTTATTGTGCAGGTGTCCATTGAGACCGTCCATAATGCGAGGAGCTGGACTCTCTCTCCTTCCCTTTCTATTCTGGTATTCTTGCATTTTCTTTTTCTGCTATTATTCTTTGATTCCTGTATATCATACTTAGCTTCTATTCATTCCTCACTTCATTTGAAATCATGTGTAGCTTTTATATGTATTATTGCAGTGATCGCTGATATTTTTAGTTCTGATTTATAGCTTGTCCAGGTTATTTTTAGGCTTAGCGTATATACGTGGGGTATTTTCCTTGTGCATATACGTCGCCGACTCTCGTCGCGACTCCGTTTTCGCGTATTTTGGGAAGCGGGGCGTGATATAGCCCTAGTTAAAATTTAACATTAAAATATCAAGACAATTGTCAAGCATAGATTAAGAAAAATAGTTAAAGAGTACTAGAAAGAAGTTGACCTAATTATCATCATCATGTGCCTTCAAGAAAAACCTAGGGTTTAAGCATGTATGCAATCTAACAAGGTTCTAGTTGAAATAGCACTAGTTAAAATTTAATATTAAAATATCAAGACAATTATCAAGCATAGATTAAGAAAAATAGTTAAAGAGTACTAGAAAGAAGTTGACCTAATTATCATCATCATGTACCTTCAAGAAAAACCTAGAGTTTAAGCATGTATGAAATCTAATTAGGTTCTCTATTAAATACTATAGGTCCATGGTGGTGATATTAGCAAGTCATGAATCGTGGTGGAAGTAAAACAAGGCATGATTTTTGAATAAGAGAATTGCATGAAATAAAGAACAAAAATAAAGAACAAAAAGCAAGTAAATAATAAAGGAGATATGGAAAGAACAAAAGCACCTTGTATTGATCTGTCACCCCAAATTACAATGGCTTCTCCTTCTTACAAATCTCTTTAAAGTAAAAGAAACTTGAAAATTATAATGAAAATTTGGAAAGAAGATGATCTAAAGAAAAATCTAAACTTGAGCTTCTGAGATGTCTCTCCTCTGTTACTCTTCAGAGGTATTTATAAGAGATTTAAGAAGTAGAATCCCACACAAACACCTCCACCAAAACTCGACACACGCGACCACTAGAAGGCCATGTTTTCACGACCAAAAAGGCTTATCGTGGTTTTTTTATAGAGTTTGGTCACGCGTTTTTGTGTATGACTTCATCTCATCTATTCATGTGGAGATCTATCCTCAGATTCTGCGTTTGATCCTCAAATTTTGAAATATTTTGATCTTTAAGATCAAGTTATCTCGAAATCTGGGTTAAATTCAAATTTTCTCCGTTTATCTTCAACTTATGGTGCAAGCAACTGGAATTTAAATAGAAGTCTACTGTTATCTTCAAGTGGAATGAGAATTTATCTTGCTCTCCTTTTTCTTCCTCGAGGTTTTAAATTAAATTAATTTAGAACTCAAATTTAAAGGGATATAATAGAAGCTTCCTATATCTTCCCAATTAATCTTTATTTTCATAATAATTGTGGGCTTTTGGGCTTTCTCTTGGATTATGGAGGCATGCACATTATTAAACTATAAATAAATTAAATAGTAATGTTTTATAAAATAAGTATGAAAATGTGACTAAAAATACGCATTATTGATGACCAATCACACCCCCACACCTATCTTTTTGCTCGTTCTCGAGTAAAATAAAAAGAAAAAAACTAATCCAACTATCCTAATCTCACTTTCGTAGGAATCACGATTGCACTTTGTACATGCAATAAGTCATTAAACCTCTAGGTTAGCCCTAAAGAACGAGTATTGTCTTGTGAGGGTTCTCAGTGAATTATACCCACAAAAGTAATAAAGAAAGAAAAAAAGGTTAGTATTTTTGAAATTCCATTTTTGAAAGAGAAGAATATTTGAAATATTATTTAGGAAATCAAGTAATTTATAAGTCTTATGATCACCAAATTATTCATTCTTATACTTAGTCTCGAAGCAAAAATTTTATTACCAATTTAAATTAGGATTAAAACTGAATTTCACACTTAGTCTTTTATTTTATCCTAAGTCATATGCACCTTTATGACCGTGAGTTTTTAACTTGAAATTCTTTAAATTTCAACTCTTATGCCTTGTATATAATTTTTTTCTTTTTCTTTTTCTTTTTCTTTTTTTTTTTGCAGACGTTCAAAGTATTACCACTTTGTTGCCCTTTAAGCACTTCTTTTTTTTAATATGTATAACTAATCTAATTTTCTTTTGTATATGTATCAAGGCTTCTTGAAGCCCTAATACCTAAATAATTGATTATTAGATGTGTTAATACATATATTATATTAATATTTTTTCAAACTTACCTAATTACCTTTCGTGTAACTATCAAGATTTTCTTAGGCCACCTAGCTAATCAATAATTAGACCTGTTTATTTTATATATATATATTTTTTTTCTAAGGCACGAGAGTATTTGTATCGAATCCTAAGTATGTAAGTGTATAAAGTATGCATATTTCATCAAGGTAAAAATCAAGGCTAAATTAATTTTTTAATTTTTCTTCCTAAAACTAAAAATCAAACAGATAATTTTATTTTGATCAAGTATTAAAAAATTCTAATTATGATTTTCCTATTCCTTAAAATTAACTTAAATTCTTTCAAAAATAAATCAAAATATTATTTTCTTTTCAAAAAGTTTTTAAAGGAAAGAAAAAGAAAAAAATTTGTTTGTAAAACCTACCTATATTAGTATATGTTAGCATGTTAGTAAACCTTCCCCCACACCAATCGCATACATTGTCCTCAATGTATGAATGAAATGTATGAATGTATGAAATAAAGTATAAGAGAGGTGATGTTACCAATTTGCATGGTTTCTTCCCTCGAGCTCGTTTTTCATCATTTCAATGTGTCCTCTTTAGTGGTGAAATTAGAGAGATCAATCTTTTGTCAGCTTTGTGTTCATTTTCTCCAACTTATTCATCACTTTTCTCAGTTTTTTCTTACTCTTCTTCCCTCTGTTACTCTTCACAAATTCATTCTTGTTATACAATAGTACATAAACAATTTGAATACCTAGAATTTTGAGCTTTTCCTCATATATCTCCTCAAGATTTGAATTAATCATATCTTTCAGAAGTATATAACTAACCAACACACCCCTAATTGATTCATCCAGACAGTTAAGTTCATTTTCGAAGAGGTTTTTAGAACTTTTATCAATTTAAGGTTCTTGAGTTATGTTTTCAACTGATTGATCATTAGTTACTTCATTGAATGGGAAGATACTCAAATCAAGCTTCTTTCTCTCAAAGGGAACTTTAGATATAATAACCTTGACACACGTTTTTTCTCACTACTATGATCGCACTCATCCTTAAACAATATATAAAGAAATAGAGGCTCATCATTTTCACAAACATTCTCACCATATAATTCAACTATTTCCTTGGGAGGTGTATGTGTGTATCCAAATTAACTTGAAATACTTCATCCAAATACAAAGATTCATTGTCATATTTATCCTCACTATATGACTCAACTTGCTCCCTACAAGGTATGTATTCATATATTTCCTCATAGGGTTCATTATTGAACTTATTTCTTCATGAAGACGAATGTGATCTAGAATTGACACGGGTTTTCTACTTTAAATTTTTTTCATTCTTTTCATTCTATCTTGATTGATGTGTTCTTGAATTAACATAGGTCTATTTGGTTTTGGATCAAGAACAGGTTGAGTAGAAAATGAATCATCCTCTTGCTCAACTGTTAACTCATTAGCCATCATCTCTAAGTGGGCCCAGTATGAAACATTGTTACTTAACATTTGGTATGAAGTTTGTGGGTCCTCCATCTAAACTTGTGAAAGTTGATGGGTCTCTTGATCTTGATCAAGAGTTTGAGTTGAAATAGGTTGAATTAGAAGAGTTTCTAATCTCTTGAGAGACTTTTATAAGGTACTCGATGGAATTCTAGTTCGTCTTCTATTTTGTCTAATCGTTTACACATTTCCTTTTGCTCATAATTAAGTCCCCAAGAAGGAGATATTGGTTCAGTGTAGGACCAATTATACTGAGTATTTGTATAGGATTAGTCCCATGCAGTGTCAGAATAATTCCAACCCCCTAAATTGAGATTTGAAGATTAAGGTTCACTTGTAGGTCCTTGAAATGTATGGAATTGATGTTGACCTAGTCCTCATGGATACCCTACCGAAGGATACTGTTCCGAGAGATGGGATGGATCATGACAGTAATTACACCAAATGGGTGGATAAAATATAAAAGATGGGTGGTCGGGTTGAGTGTTAAAGTTTGGGAAAGAGGTTAGTGGATGAAAAAATGAGTTTGGCCTATAGAATGACTCATAACCATATGAAGTTTGATAGACCATAACCGGAAATGATTTTATATATATATATATATATATGGTGAGCCTTTTCTTCTTGATCTAGATGTTCTTGGGTCGCTCGACCACACTTACATACACAATCAATAGCAAAAAAGATTACACCAATAAGTCAAAGTCAAAATCAACCAAGCCTATTCTAGGGTAGCTTAAAACTAGACGACTCCTAACCTTAGATTATCCGTGGGAGGTGTATTACCGAATCGGACCACGAGTTAATCAGCCAGGTAGGTGGTAAGATTGGTGGGAGGTATTCGTCAAAGACGGGCCTAATTATGTTGAACCACTAACTTTCGAGGTTTCACCTCTCAATTCCCTTCCTAGTCACCGATTTGACAAGAGTCAAATTCGAACAACTTCCTCCTTAAATCAATCTCCTAGTGAGTTCGAGAAGTCCTTAAGACCAATATCTATTTAAATTTTAAATTGAGGCTTAGGTCGTGTGTGAGGAGATAGTTTGTGGGCCAAAGAAGGGTAATGACTTTCCCACCTAATTTTGCTGGGGGTTTTGCCCTTAAGTCGATGTTGTGCAAGTGTGCAAAATAATAGAATTGTATCACTTAAAGCAATTAAATCACCACAAGTGTTTTCTAATCTAGATGCTATACAGACTTACATGATCTCTAGCACTCTTCAACAGTAATTTAAAATAAACAGAATTAAATGAATGCCCTAGGATGCAATGTCTAATCGTGCTTTAAAAATTTAGAAGCATGAGTTATTGTTGAATTAAAAGTAGTATGTATAATAGGTTGACAGGGAAAAAATAACTGTAGAAACTATAGAATTGCAATTCAATCACCCTGCAAAGAAGCAGGATGACCAACTTCTCTACTTTGCCGTGAAAACACGAAAGCCGTATTCCCGCAGCTTTGTGGTGGAATTAAGTGCTCTGCCTTCTAAGGTAGAGTCACCAAGCCTCTATTAATGTTCTGCAATATTCAATTTCCTGTGTACTTGTACATGAAAACAGATAAGAAAAGCTATAGAAAACAATGTATATCATTCCCTCCCCGGTAACGGCCCCAAAATTTCATTGCCAAAAAGAATACAGAGAATATGAAAAGTGTATGTGATTGGTTTTGACTCTGAATCTTAGCAAATTAACCGTGTAACGTAGGCTATACGGGTCGAATCTCAGGGAGAAATGTGATGAAAGCATTTCGGTATTGTTGTTTCCTTACACCTTCTTCTTTTGTTTGGAGAATCTAAATAAAAAGATTGCTTGAAAGAAGTTTGGTTTTAATATCAATGTAGAGAAAGATCACAACTTACTAATAATCTACCACCATAAACAAATAATACCAACTAGAGATTACCTTCATGCTAAACCCTAAACATGATAGATTACCCTAGGACTCAAGTAAAACGCATAAGACAAATAATAAGGTTCTAGGTGAAATAGCACTAGTTAAAATTTAACATTAAAATATCAAGATAATTGTTAAACATAGATTAAGTAAAATAGTTAAAGATTACTAACAAGTAGTTGACCTAATTATCATCATCATGTGCCTTCAAGAAAAATCAAGGATTTAAGCATGCATAAAATTTAATTGAGTTCTCTATTAAATACTATAGTTTCATGGTGGTGATATTAGCAAGTCATGAAAAGTGAATTTAGTTACTCATGGTGGAAAAAAAACGAAGCATAATTTTTGAATAAGAAGATTGCATGAAATAAAGAAGTAAAATAAAGAACAAAAAGCAAGTAAATAATAAAGGAGATATGAAATAAATAAAAGCACCTTGTATTGATCTGTCACCTCAAATTACAAAGGCTTCTCCTTCTTACAAATCTTCTTCAAAGTAAAAGAAACTTGAAATTATAATAAAAATTTGAAAAGAAAATAGATCTAAAAAAAATCCTAAGCTTGAGCTTCTGAGATACTTCTCTTCTGTTGCTTTTCTGTGGTATTCATAAGAAATTTGAGAAGTAAAGTCTCATACAAACACCTCCACCTAAATTAAAAGATGCACATGGCCTCTAGAAGGTCGTGTTTCTGCAGCAAAAAAGAGATTGTCGTGCCTTTTCTGTGGAGTTTGGTCACGCGCTTTGGCGCATGGCTTTATCTCATCCGTTCATGTGGAGATCTATCCTCAGATTATTTATTTGATCCCCGAATTTATAAATATTTTGATCTTGGAGATCAAGTTATCTCTAAATCTGGGTTAAATTCAAATTTTCTCCCCTTTATCTTCAACTTGTGGTGTAAGCAACCGGAATTTGAATAGAAGTCCACTTTTACCTTCAATCGGGATGACGATTTATCTAGTTTAATCATTTTCTCCCTCTAGATTTTAAATTAAATTAATTTAAAACCCAAATTTAAATGGGATAGAATAGAAGCTTTCTTTATCTTCCCAATTAATCTTTATTTTCATAATAATTGTGTGCTTTTGGGCTTCTTTTAGGCTTTCTCTTAGATTATGGAGGCATGCACATTACTAAACAATAAATGAATTAAATAGTAATGTTTTATAAAATAAGAATGAAAATGTGACTAAAAATATGCATTATTGATGACCAATCACCATCCTTCATCTCCTTCTCTTCGAAGAAAAGCTCCCATCCTCCATTTCCATTTCCAGCAAAAAAAATCGAAACAAGTTCAAAAAATCAAAACAAGCTTCAAATATTATCAATGATTTCTTACCTCATCAGTTCTAAATTTCGCAGTATATTAACGCACAGGGGTAGAAAAATGTTGAAATCCCTGAAGAGGAAATGAGGGGAAATAAAGGGTATAATAGACTTTTTATTTATAGGTAAAACTATAATTCAAAGACTTTTTTAAATTGGTATCAAGATATTTTCACATTAGTATCTTTTAGTACCTTAAATTTTTATTTACTTTCAATTGGTATCTTCAAAATATTTTGTATATTTTCAATTGGTATCATAAATTGGTATCATGATGCTTCGATGTATACCTTCATCCTAAATTGATATATTTTTCAATTGCTATTATAATATTTTGATTTGTATTGCTTATATGCAAGGGAAGCGTAACATCTTCTCTATATATAGATTCATGTTGAATGTATGTTATATTGAAGTGATTGACTTTTCATTGGTATGTAGTACACGTGTGTAGTAGGAGCTTCACATCTCCTTTTATACATTGCATATTATGCTTTATGTGATTAGAGTTTAGTCATCTCTTTTCATATAAATGCATGTATGTAGGGGGAGTTAACTTTACATATCTCCTCTTCATGAATATACATCGCATATATATGTCTTTATTGTTTGATTTGTTTTCACCCCTTTGTTGATGATTGACAAAAAGGGGGAGAGAAATTCGGAGAATGTTTTTGAGTTTATATGCATGTTTAAAAATTCGGAGAATGATTTTGAGTTTATATGCATGTTTACTTACAATTGATATCATATATGCATATTTCTTTTCACAATTGATATCGAGCATATATGTTTTTGTTTATGCAAAAGGGGAGAAGTATTCTTCACTTATGCATGTTTGTGTTGAGCATTCATTGCATATCTTTATATTTATTGCTATGCATGAGTTAAGGGGGAGTTTTTATGAAGCTTAACTTTAATCCATGCAAATATAACTCTATGAGTTTTGTCATCATCAAAAAGGGGGAGATTGTTGGCCCAGAGGCCGTTCACTCTAGTTTTTAGATGATTAACTCATATAGTTATTGTTTACTAATAATCTTGTGATATTTAGTTTCAGATATTTGTGCAAGATATTAGTAGGTGATTAGCTTCAACAAAGGTGTTTGGAGCTTTCACATGTTGATTCAAGAGATCGAGCGTCAAGATCAAATCTAGTACTCGGTTGGAGTCAAGCTCGGTGAATCGCATTTGGATTCGAATCGGCTTGAAGACAAAAAGACTTCGACATTGTGTTTAGTTCAGTATTTAGATCTTGTGTAAAAATTAGATAGTGTTGATATGCTCAAGTTCACATACACACACAAGTTTAAAGTTTATTTAGTTTTGGTGTTTGGTTTAACCGATTTTGGATTTCTAGTCAAAAATATAGATATAAATCTTTATATGTATATTGGATTCTATCCATATACAATATGCTTCAAAGTTGTTTCAATATCATGTTTTTGTATTTATATAAGTTTTAGAGAAAACAGTTTTCCATTTCAAAAATCTAAGTTTAGAAAATACCGATTTTGTATTTAAGCCAAATTTCAATATCACAAAAATAGTTGAAATTGTTTATGATATGTATTGAATTTTAGTCACACATATTTGTATTTCAAAGATAATAAAAGAACTTATTTTTGTGAAATTGATGTGATTTTATGGGATTTAATTGGAAATAAAATACCAAGTTTTTAAATCTTAAAAAACCAGCCAGATTGCTCTGGCGGTCAACTGGACCAAGAGCCGGTCGACCAGAACGGTCGACCGATGTGCACGAGGACGTGCACATGGCCAGTGATTAGTACACAATATTGCATATTATACATCATAACTCCCATGCATAATACAAATAAATAAGTGATTTTTACTCCTCTTCTCTACTTATTTGCAGGTACATACTTAAAGGAGAGTTAGCAAATTAATTACCTTAATTAGCAATAATTAAGGTGATTAATTAAAAGATTAAAGATAAAGCCAATCCAAATCAGATCTCACCAAGATCCGCGCGCCAATTGGGAGATCCAAGTATCCTACGTGGCCAACAACCTAACAAACGAATCTCACCAGAAAGATCTGGGACCAACGGCCCAGATCTGGCGGCAGATCCGCGGCAATCCGCGGCAGATCTAGGCCGTTGGATCCCCGGATTTTGTGGCAACGAACTCCTCTCCAGAAGCTTCTTCAATCTGCTATAAATACTGCATCATCACCTGCGAGAAAAACTGATCAGAGAAGAGAGAGAGTTTAGTTCATAGTTTTGTATTTTGATAGCTTTTTTTAGGTTTTTTAGCTCTCTATGATCTTCTTCTCCCTAGATTTCATTGCAAGAGAGAGTTGTATGAGAGAGAGAGCTTGTATCAACAAGGAGTGACAACTTGGAGCTATACAAGGATTGATCCATTCTCATCTACTCTACTTGAGCTTGATTCTAGTTTGTCTTCTTCACTTGCTTTTATTTTGCTTTGTTACTTGCTTTAATTTCTAGCAATTAAATCATGCTTTGTTTTGCTTTTGTAATGGCTTGTTGTAGCTAATTTCTTGTTCCATGTACTAGCTAACTACTACCTTGCTAACTTCTAGCTCATGTGTGATTGCTTTACTTCATCTTGCAATTTGTATGGTCTTCTCTTCTCCGATGGGTTCTTTTCATTTCTTGGCAAGATTTTGTTGTAATTCTCCATATGATTCATGTGTGCCTCACTTGGAGCCTAGTCTTCGAACTAGTGCCTTGATGGAACATGGAGATGGAAGCACCAATATGCTATTTGATGTATAACTTCACTACTTCTATTAGTGAATGTTGTATGTTTTTTCATTTGCATCACTTGAGTGTAGCTCTTTTGATTCCATTAGTGAAAGTCCATTTGTAGGCCGATGACCATCTATGGAGGCTACAAGACAAGTCCAAGAATGAATCCCCATCATCCAAGTGGGAAAGTAATTAGATCACAAGCAAGACAAATACATGCCGATGAATCAACATGAGGCACGCATCACTATCACGGAGTTTAGTTAGTTTAGCAAGGTAGTTAAGGTTAGCTAGTCATGGATTTCTTTCATTCAAAGTTTTCTTGATTTTACTTT
Organism: Agave tequilana; assembly: GCA_038442645.1. NCBI lineage: Eukaryota > Viridiplantae > Streptophyta > Magnoliopsida > Asparagales > Asparagaceae > Agave > Agave tequilana. Next base: position 394,501 of record JAVJIF010001395.1, read on the forward strand.
CTTTTTAGTTGTTAGTTCAAATCCATCTCAATCTTGATTTCTCCGATTTCCACCATGAACATAGCCACCAATTCTTTGATTTGTTTTTCTTTTGATTCTTTATTCTTTTGAAACATAGAAGAATTCTCGTTTCCTCTTCTCACTAGTATCGTGAAAGCTTCTATCGCTAGCTCTCCCTGAGATCCGACTCGGTATAGCCCTAGGCTATAGCGGAGATAAGAAAGGGTACATTGAACATCTTACATACATTTGTGGAGTAAACAAGCACCAAGGTTGATTCTAAACCTTTCTCTTTTACATAATACTTGTGCTATACTTCACACTACCTCTTTCTAGTCTTATCAAATTTTTGGCGCCGTTGCCGGGGAGAGCGACGGTATTTTTTTAAAAGTGAGAAACTAAACGATATATCTTCTCTGTTGCAGGTACAGGTTGAAGATTCAGAAATATTTGCACAGCAGAATCATATAAGTGGACCTGGGCCTCTGCTCAAGAAAGCAGAGCCCAGGATCCCTCTATTGTGCCGCGGATCCACAAGAATTGCCGTGGGAACGCGGCACTTTAGAGTTCACTACTTACAAAATTTTTGCAGGGGCTTCTGCTCTGCAAGAGACTGCTGCCTATATACTTCATTTCCTGTATACTTCACTGTATTCCTGTTAATTAATTCAACAGTAAGAAATTGGTTGATAATTGCTAAAAAAATTGTTAGACATCTTGCATTATAGGCACGTGTCTTTCAATTACTTTAAATTTACTGTTGAAGAGTGCGTGGGACAAGGTACGTGTTGGCATTGCATATAGACTAGGACAAACTCTTGCTTGATTTTCATGCTTTGAGTGTATCCTAATTATCTTTCATCGTACACTTGCACAATTAATTCTAAGGGCAATTCCTGTAAATAACATAAGGTGGGGGAGGTCATTACCCTTTCCTTAGCCCGGAAATCATTTTCCCACGTACTCACAATCCTAAGCTTGTAAATAAAATTTGATAGACGTTGGCCCTAGGGACATCCGGACTCACTTAGGAGATTATCCTAAGGGGGAAAAGTGTTGGAAATTGACTTCTGTAAAATCGGTGTCTAGGAAAGGGGTTAAGGGCCGAAAGCCCGAAGGTTGTTGGTTACTTAATTAAGGAACGTCTTCGGACGGAAAACCTCCCAACGACTTTACCCTTCCCTGGCTGATTTGCTTATAGTCAAGGTCTACACTAAACCTCCTGTGGACAATCTATTTAGGAGTCACCTAGGACCAGAAACCCTAGACAAGCTTGGATTGATTTTTTCTTTTGTTGTTTGTTATTTTTCTTTTTCGCTGGTGTGATCGGTGCACGTTGTTTGTGATTGTATATACAATAGTGGTTTTGTGATCCTAATTCTACACTTACACTTACACATCCACTTCACATCATGACCAACAACGTCTCACTTCAAGATCGATTCTATCCGATTCGCACCTCCATTCCTTCATGCATTCTTCTCCCCGAGCCTAATGGAAACAACTTTGAGCTGAAACCACAATTCATTAGTACACTTCCCCACTTCCATGGTTTAGAGTCTGAGGATGCGTACCTCTTTATTCGTGAGTTTGAAGAGGTATGCCAAATGATGAGAATTTCCCAACTTTCTGAGGATGCTGTTAGGTTACGGTTCATACCGTTTGCACTTAAAGATTTAGCTAAGAAATGGCTTTATAGTCTTCCTGTCAGTTCCATATCTTCATGGGATGATTTTGTTAAGGTCTTTCTTAGGAATTCTATTCTATCCACAAAACAGCCCTCATGAGAAAAAACATAATGCAATTCAAGCAAGAACAAAATGAACCTTTCTGGAAATATCTTGAGCGTTTCAAAGACCTCTTAGCCCTATGTCCCCATCACGGTATAGAGAAATGGCGGCTATGCCAGATTATCTATGATGGATTAGATTACCAAACGAAAACACTTTTAGAATCCTTGTGCCAAGGGGAATTTCTGAAAAAAGATGAACATCAGGGGTGGGATCTCTTTGAAACCCTAGCTGAGAAAACCATTCAGTGGGAGTCATGCCCTGATAACCGACTCCCACCACTTCCAGATCTGGTACACAATCCAAAGAATCCTCTCTAGCTTCAGAAACCAAGATCACACAATTAATGAAGAGGATAGAGTTGCTTGAGTCAAAAGGGAATTCTGTGGTCAACCAGGTCAACCCATTGCCTTTGATTAGACCAGGTTGCACCAAATGTCAAGACCTTAGCCATGTTGTTGAGGAGTGTCCATTGTATCAGCCCCCATTTCAAGAGAACATGAATGCAGTATTGACCAGACCCAATCATCCTCCATACTCCAGCACTTACAATTTAGGATGGCAGAACCATCCAAATTTTCCATGGAGTCAGTCTGGTACTGAGCATCATATGCCACCACTCCACATCCATACAATGCTCAGTTTCATCCATCCAGTTTCGATCAGAATTCACTGTATGTTCATCCATCTCAAAGTCCACCACAGTCATATCAGTCTTATCAGAATCCTCCACCATATTACCAATCACAGTTCCAATCTCCATATCCTCAACATCCACCCCAAAATAATTCTGAAATATCTGAGTTGAAACAAATGATAGAAACCTTAACAAAGAACCAGCAACAGGAGTTGAATGAAATGAAGGTCCAGATCAAGCAATTGGCTGAGAGTCAAAAAGGACTGTTCTTAAGCCAGCCATTGCTAAATCCCAAAGTTGAAAATTCAGGACCCAGTCACTGTCATGCCATTCATACCCTGAGATCTGGTAAACAAGTTGACAATAAGGTTTCTAGTCCACAATCTCATCCAGTACCAAAGCAAACTCCTCATGTCCCAATGTCACCAACTTCTGACAAACCATCCTCTAGTACAGAGCCATCCACATCTCAAGCCAAGGGGAAGAAAAGGTAGATGAGCAACCTTATAAGCCTAGAGTACCATATCCAAATAGGCTTCTAAATAACAAGTCAAATGCTCACATGGAGAAAATAAAAGAAACATTCAATAAGGTCCAAATCAATGTCCCTCTTCTTGATGCCATTCAACAAGTGCCATCATATGCCAAATTTTTGAAGGAAATGTGCACCAAGAAGAGAAAGACCCAAGTCCCTAAAAAAGTCTTCCTAGCATCATCCATCAATGAGCTGCTCACTGGTCCAATTCCTGTTAAGTATAAAGACCCAGGGAGCCCCACCATTTCATGCATCATAGGACAGACTACAATAAATAGGGCACTTCTTGATTTGGGGGCCAGCATTAATCTCCTACCTTTCTCTGTGTACCAACAATTGGGGTTAGGTGATCTCCTCCCGACCCAAATGACCATTCAATTGGCTGACCGCTCTGTTACTAAACCCAAGGGGGTAATTCAAGATGTCCTTGTCAAAATTGGAGAATTCTTTTATCCAGTTGACTTTGTTGTCCTTGAAACAAAACCAGTGTTAAATTCCAATCAAAGGGCACCAACTCCTGTCATTCTGGGTCGACCATTCCTGGCTACTGCAAATGCAATCATTAATTGCCGGAATGGATCAATGAGGTTGACTTTTGGTAACATGACACATGAACACAATGTCTTCCACACACAGCCTCACAAAACAAAAGATCAAACATTTGAGGTTAATTTCATTAGTAACAATTGTGAGGAGGAAGGTGAAGATCCAAAAGATGAGCCACACTCTTGTGATTCTCTTATCCGAGTACCCTTTCAAACGGGGAAAGTTGATTTGGATACTTTCACTTTCAATGAGCCAATTGAGACTGTATTTGAACCTCCAATTGATATATCATTTGAAGACTTGTTTGCTAATGAGATCATGTGTTTAGATGAGTCAACTCGGGGTAAATTAGTTAATTGTCCACTTCCGGATGTTAATGTGAGTTTTGAAGAATTATATGGAGAAGAGCTAAAATTTCTAAACACTGGAAGTGATGAGATTTTAAGTGAAAGTGATGAGAAGGATTTTGTGTGTGAACGATGTGGTGGAAAGAGTATGAATGAAAATAACAACAAATTGAAACTGGAATCACCTAGGGTAAGAACAATTCAGACCGTTTCCCAATGGAGTTCAAGAAAGAGAACACATTAGAACGATGGGAAACGGGCCAGAGGGAAGCGACCAAAAACCCAGGTGAGAGTTACATTTGTATATTCCTTGTAAATAATTTTTCCTACCTCTTACCTATTTCATGCATACATTTACCATTATGCATTGAGGACAATGCATGAAATAAGTGTGGGGGAGGGTTTACTAACATAGGATTTTCTTTTCTTTATAGGATTTTATTTTTTAGGACTTTTATTTTTCTTTTTAGGTCTTTTATTTTTAGATTTTATCTTTTTCTATTTTTAGATTTTATCTTTTTTCTAGATTTTCCATTTTCTTTTTAGATTTTGCTTTTCTTTTAGAAAAATATAAATAAAAATATAAATAAAAATTTTAAAAATAAAAAAATAAAAACTTTTTGAAATAAGAAACAAAGTTTTGATCTATTTTTAAGAAAATTAAGATGTGTCTTAGAAATTAAGAAAGCCTTAATTATGACATCTTAAACTTAGTTGAAATAATAGATCTTGTTTGAAAATTATAGGCTAAGTAAGTAAAATTGAGGAGATATTTTTATCTTGCATTTTTTGCCTTAGATAATATGCACTTTTACACTTACACATTTCTTGGGATGGAAACAAAGACCAAAAATGCCATATATATAAAAAAAAAAAAAAGAGAAAAAGAAAAAAAAAATATATATATATAAATAAAAGATCACTTATTAAGCTGGGAAATTGTGCCTCAAGAAGCATGATGACTCACGCCTAACAGTGATCTCACTTATTAAGCTGGGTAATTGTGCCTCAAGAAGCATGATTATTCACGCCTAACGGTGATTAAGAATAATCCCTCTTAGTTTTGTGGCCTTTTTCACTCGAGTCTTTAAACCCGAGGGATGTTTCCTCATCTGGTGCCCTAAGACCATCTGGTTTGGGAGTCATCGGTTATAGGCTCGCTACATGGGTGAATTAGAAAGCCTAATAAAACTAAGGGAAGAAAAAAAAAGAAAAAAAAGAATATATATAAATAAATGGCTTGATGGTTGGAGTTGAAATCCCAGAAATCTTCACTTACACGGTGTGCATATTATCTAGGTTTTATGAAGGATAAAATATTCAATCCAATTTTGAACTCTTACCTTAATTAAAAACAAGATCTTGCATGGATACTAAGTTTAAGGAAGAATGATTATAGGTGGACTTATGACCTAGGATCACTTATATTTTTGCAAAAATAGTTCGTAAACATGTCTCTTATTCAAAATGCGTTTTCAAAATACTAACATTTGTCTTCTTTCTTTATGGATTTTGTGGGTGTAATCCGCTGAAAACCCTCAGGAGACAACACTCCTCCTCTAGGGTAACCTAGAGGTTTAACGGCTTGTTGCACATGCTCAGTGCAATCGCGTCACCTGCGAAAGTGGTGTAATAAACTTGTAGCTTAGTTTTTCTTTTCTTTTTCTTTGTTTTGCTCGGGACGAGCAAACGAATAAGTGTGGGGGTGTGATTAGTACACAATATTGCATATTATACATCATAACTCCCATGCATAATACAAATAAATAAGTGATTTTTACTCCTCTTCTCTACTTATTTGCAGGTACATACTTAAAGGAGAGTTAGCAAATTAATTACCTTAATTAGCAATAATTAAGGTGATTAATTAAAAGATTAAAGATAAAGCCAAATCCAAATCAGATCTCACCAAGATCCGCGCGCCAATTGGAGATCCAAGTATCCTACGTGGCCAACAACCTAACAAACGAATCTCACCAGAAAGATCTGGACCAACGGCCCAGATCTGGCGGCAGATCCGCGGCAATCCGCGGCAGATCTAGGCCGTTGGATCCCCGGATTTTGTGGCAACGAACTCCTCTCCAGAAGCTTCTTCAATCTGCTATAAATACTGCATCATCACCTGCGAGAAAAAACTGATCAGAGAAGAGAGAGAGTTTAGTTCATAGTTTTGTATTTTGATAGCTTTTGTTTAGGTTTTTTAGCTCTCTATGATCTTCTTCTCCCTAGATTTCATTGCAAGAGAGAGTTGTATGAGAGAGAGAGCTTGTATCAACAAGGAGTGACAACTTGGAGCTATACAAGGATTGATCCATTCTCATCTACTCTACTTGAGCTTGATTCTAGTTTGTCTTCTTCACTTGCTTTTATTTTGCTTTGTTACTTGCTTTAATTTCTAGCAATTAAATCATGCTTTGTTTTGCTTTTGTAATGGCTTGTTGTAGCTAATTTTTGTTCCATGTACTAGCTAACTACTACCTTGCTAACTTCTAGCTCATGTGTGATTGCTTTACTTCATCTTGCAATTTGTATGGTCTTCTCTTCTCCGATGGGTTTCTTTTCATTTCTTGGCAAGATTTTGTTGTAATTCTCCATATGATTCATGTGTGCCTCACTTGGAGCCTAGTCTTCGAACTAGTGCCTTGATGGAACATGGAGATGGAAGCACCAATGTGCTATTTGATGTATAACTTCACTACTTCCATTAGTGAATGTTGTATGTTTTTTCATTTGCATCACTTGAGTGTAGCTCTTTTGATTCCATTAGTGAAAGTCCATTTGTAGGCCGATGACCATCTATGGAGGCTACAAGACAAGTCCAAGAATGAATCCCCATCATCCAAGTGGGAAAGTAATTAGATCACAAGCAAGACAAATACATGCCGATGAATCAACATGAGGCACGCATCACTATCACGAAGTTTAGTTAGTTTAGCAAGGTAGTTAAGGTTAGCTAGTCATGGATTTCTTTCATTCAAAGTTTTCTTGATTTACTTTCTTTTTAGTTGTTAGTTCAAATCCATCTCAATCTTGATTTCTCCCGATTTCCACCATGAACATAGCCACCAATTCTTTGATTTGTTTTTCTTTTGATTCTTTATTCTTTTGAAACATAGAAGAATTCTCGTTTCCTCTTCTCACTAGTATCGTGAAAGCTTCTATCGCTAGCTCTCCCTGAGATCCGACTCGGTATAGCCCTAGGCTATAGCGGAGATAAGAAAGGGTACATTGAACATCTTACATACATTTGTGGAGTAAACAAGCACCAAGGTTGATTCTAAACCTTTCTCTTTTACATAATACTTGTGCTATACTTCACACTACCTCTTTCTAGTCTTATAAGCCAGCCCACTGGGCCGGCCGATCGCGCGGTCGACCGACTGAGACCACCCTACTCTCGGGTGGGGGCCGGTCGACCGGGAAGTTGACCGTTGGCTAGGCATGTTCGATCGAGCGATTGACCGCAGGCACAACAGTCAGAAAATTGACCGCTGGTCGGTCGACCGACCAGTCGACCGGAAGGGCAAAACTGCCCTTTCTTGCTACCAACGGGCAGATTTGTTCGTGGGCTATAAATACCCACTTCTTTGGGCTGTTTTAGCTAAGATTTTCAAGAGAAAAAATTTCAAGTGTTTTTCAGCAAGAGTTTTTGGGGTTTAAAAGTTTTATTTATTTTTTAAAATGTTTGAATTTAAAGAAAATAAGTCTTTTGGGAATTGGTTTTTGATCTAAATTTCAATATCTATTTGAAGATTTTCCCAAGTGATTTTCTTTGTTCAAAGCACCTTAATTTCTCACACTTGAGCTATCTATCTATCCTATCTATTAGGATCTATTTTGTGGGAAAATTGGTTTGTGGTTGTTAATACCACCAAGAGTTGTAAACCCTCCTTACTTTGTGATATCCCTCTACTGAGAGGTGATTGTGTTGTTATCCCTCTAGTGAGAGGTGATTGTGGAGGTTTTGTTAGTATCCCTCTTAGTGAAGAGGTGATTGTGGAATTGTGGCTTTGAGCATTATCCCTCTTGTGTGAGTTTTATAGTTGTTTGGCTAAGTGTCCATCCCTCTAAACGTAGAGGTAATTGTGTAGTGCCTTACCTCTTGTGTAAAGGTTGTATTGTTGGAGAGAGGAGTTGTGTACTTCCGGTTTGTATTACCCGAATCCTCAGTGGAGGTTCCCTGTGTGGGAATTCGTGTGTGGACGATATAGTAGAAATCCTTCTGTGTGAAGGCGGGGACGTAAAGCAGTGGATCAAACCTCGAAACATATCTTGGCGTTTGCATTTGATCACTATCTCTAAACTCTCTCTCTTATTTTGTGCATTGCATCATATTGTTTATATCATATATATGCTTCGGTTTGTTTGTGTGCCATACTTGTGTTAAACCAAGAGAGTTTACATATCATCTCAACTCTTATTTAGAAGAATTTAGAGGAGATAGTCCAGAGCCCTTCACCAAAATTTGGCTACACTCTTTGGTTACATTAAGTATGTTGCAATTAGTTTTTAAATTCTGCATTACTTGTCACTAGATTAGCCATTCACCTATTCACCCCCCTCTAGGTGTACTTTCAATTAGCCTACGCTTTTGATATTAGGTTTAACCACCTAGGAGTGAGATCTTGGTTAGCTAATCTAGTATTTATATTTGCACACTTATTTGTTTACACACACTCATGGATTATCTTGCCCCTCCCATGTTGATGTTTCTAACATCAATATGTGGAAGCTTAGGATGAGTATGTACCTAAAAACTCTAGGATTGCATGTTTTCCTTGCCATTACCAAGAAATCTTATCTTGGTAATAGCAAGCATATAGAGACCAATGCACAAGCCCTTGAGGCATTTAGAAGCACTTTAAGTAAAGAATATTTGTGTATAGTTTCTCATTGTGATTTCGCTTTTGCAGTGTGGAACACCTTGACCTCTCTAAAGCTTCAAACGCCAAATATTGTGAAGAAGGAATCTAGTGAAGGAGAATCCGAACAACATTGCTACATGGTCTAAGGGAATGACTCCCTTGAGGTACATTCAAAAACTCAACTAGATGATAATGCTAGTTCTTCCGGCGATGATCATATTGATGCCGATGCATTAAATGAAGAACTATCTATTATTTGTGAAAAATTATTAGAAAAATATCAACTCTTAAAAAAGAAAAGGTTTGTATTAAAAGAAGAAAATAAGGATTTATTTTCAAAACTTGATTTGGCTTTGCAAGAAAAAGTTAAAATTTCCAATGAAAAGGACTCATTGAAATCCCAACTTGATCTTGCCCTAAATGAAAACAAAATCTTAAAAAGTAAAAATGATTGTGAAAATGTTTTGAAGAAAAATGAAGTTCTATCTTCAAAACTTGATTTTGTGTTAAAAGAAAATGAACCTTTAAAAAATAAAATTATTTCTATTTCAAAGGAATTGGATTTGGTTTCCAAGAAAAATATTTCTTTGAAAAATGATTTAGATACTCATGTTTGCCATGCTAGTGTAGCTTCACCATCTAGTATTCACATTACATGCTCCTCCTCTTCTTCTCATATTGAAAATGATATATCCATGTTAAAGAAGAGTGTTGATTGTTTGAGCTCCACTTTGAGCCAATGTGCTATGGATCACAAGAAATTGGAATCCATATTTCACAAGAAAAATGATATATCACATACACATGCTTCTCATATTCACACACATGACTCTAGGTATGCTTATGTATACACCTGTACACATTGTGGACGTAAGGGCCACTTGCAAAATTTTGCTTTGATAGAATTAATGATTCAAATTTTGCAAATAGATTGTTTGGGTTAGGAAAGAAGCTAACCCCCACGGACCCAAAAGAGTATGGGTACCAAAAGTCACTCCTATTTTATTCGATGTAGGTGTGGGCTCTCACTTGACGTGAGATGCATTGGTGCCTTGAGGTGAATGCGTTCCGAGTTAAACGGTGACATTGTTGGATGCATCACTTTCAAGGGAAATTTGGTGGAAGGACCACCGTAATTTGGAGGTATAGAGATGAGCCCTCTTGGTTTTGGTAACTATCTCTTACTTTCATTTAGTTTACATGTTTACATATTGTTGATTTTAGCATGTTTTGATGTTTTATGATTATTATATTAAAAGTCATGATAATTAGACTTGTAACATACACGTATAGTATTTGAGATAATCCATTAATATGGATCTATATTTAGTGTTCTCACTATGTGTTTAACTATTGTGTATATCATAGCTCTAATAGCATGTGCATCTACATAATGATCATATTGGTTTTTGTTTATGATTTTTCGCACTTCATACTTTGATTACATGTTTGGATGTAGCGTTCATTAAAACTTGTGCCAATATTTGTGCAACTAGTGAGCTACAAATAGATTATTATATTTTTGTGCTTAAATTACTCATTTGTACCTATTAGATGTATTAGTATAGCCTAGTTTTGATGATTCTCACATTTTAATTTGTATTCCCTATATTTAGACATGTTTTCATAGATATGTGTTTAGCTTCATGTGTATATCAATTTTGTCAAAACTTTAAGATATACATATATACCCTTGAGTCATTTGCGTTTCATGCAAAAAAATTTTATGGACTCAATTGTGTTTGGATATGTATGTATACTTCTAGTTTAGACATAACATACATATGCTTTGAAGTTTGAATTATTTTGATGAAAATTGAATTTTCATGTTTTTCATGTTTATAAAGTAATTTCATATTGAGCTTAATTGTCTATTCCCATGATTTTGTGTTTACATGATTCTTACACTCACATTATTCTTATTTACTCATGATTGTTGTTTTTTATGAGCTTATATGTGCTTTATAGACTTTGAGTGTCGATGATAGTGTAACTTGCATGTTTTTCATGAAAAATATTCTTATTTTATTCCTTACTTGAAGGATTTCGTACTAGTTTTCAAGATTATCGTAAAACTAGTTGCATATTTCTTCATTTTGGAAGAGTTTTTAAAACTTGTCAAAATTATTTTCAAATCCTATTTTTGAAAACCCCTTCCATCGAAGGGCGGATGGATGGGCGACCATGCCTTGTATGCTCAAATTGTAAATCAATTTAAACTTGCGCATGAAAGGGAGATATTTATGAGCTATACACTTGATCCTCATCATATTTTCAATTAAAATCTCAATTGATATTTTTTATATACTCATATTTTGTTTTCTATATATGTATGCTTCAAACTTCAAATAGTATCAATTTCGATTTGTATTCACTTTTTCATACATATATATGAGATTTAATTGTGCTTAATATATCTTTACATCTTAAAGACAAATTATGTTTATGCTAAGCTTGCTTTACTCCTAAATGTCAATTATTTTTCAATTGGTATCCTATACAAGCTTATGCATTGTCTTTATTGGTATTTCATAAAGAGGGAGAAAATTCATGTTTTATCTTTCAAATTGGTATCTTTCAACAGATGTTATTCTCAATTGATATCTTACTCCCATTCTTTACGATGAAAAATACTTTGTTTTAGTATATGCTAACATTTTTAATATTGGTATCATGTTTTATTTTAAATTAGTATCTATATTGATAAGAGTATGCTTACCTAAATCAATTTGGTTTTTACTTTCAATTGGTATCAAAACTTACAAGACATTTTCTTTTGGTATCAAGTCACTTTGAAATTGATTGTTACTTTCAATTGGTATCAAGATTTTCAATATATATATATCTTTCAATTAATATCAAAAATATACAATGTGTCACTTTCAATTGGTATCAAAATTTATAAGACTTTTTTAAATTGGTATCAAGATATTTTCACATTGGTATCTTTTAGTACCTTAAAATTTTTTGTTTACTTTCAATTAGTATCTTCAAAATGATTTATTTATTTTCAATTGGTATCATAAATTAGTATCATGATGCTTCGATGTATACCTTCATCCTAAATTGATATATTTTTCAATTGGTATCATAATATTTTGATTTGTATTGCTTATATGCAAGGGAAGCTTAACATCTTCTCTATATATAGATTCATGTTGAGTGTATGTCATATTGAAGTGATTGACTTTTCTTCAGTATGTAGTACACGTGTGTAGTAGGAGCTTCACATCTCCTTTTATACATTGTATAGTTGCTTTATGTGGTTAGGGTTTAGTCACCTCTTTTTATATAAATGCATGTATGCAGGAGGAGTTAACTTTACGTCTCTTCTCTTTATGAATATATATCGCATATATATATATATATATATATATATATATATATATATTATATATATATATATATATATATATATATCTTTGTTGTTTGATTTATTTTCACCCCTTTGTTGATGATTGACAAAAAGGGGGAGAGAAATTCAGAGAATGTTTTTGAGTTTATATGCATATTTAGAAATTCAGAGAATGATTTTGAGTTTATATGCATGTTTACTTACAATTGATATCATATATAGATGTTTATTTTCACAATTGATATCAAGCATATATGTTTTTGTTTATGCAAAGGGGGAGAAGCATTCTTTACATATGCATGTTTGTGTTAAGCATTCATTGCATATCTTTATGTTTATTGTTATGCATGAGTTAAGGGAGAGCTTCTATGAAGCTTAACTTTAATCCATCATATATAACTGCATGAGTTTTTCATCATCAAAAAGGGGGAGATTGTTGGCCCAGAGGCCCTTCACTCTAGTTTTGATGATGATTAACTCATGTAGTTATAACTTACTAATAATCCTGTGATATTTAGTTTCAGACATTTGTTCAAGATATTAGTAGGTGATTAGCTTCAGTAAAGGTGTTTGAAGCTTTCACATGTTGATTCAAGAGCTCGAGAGTCAAGATCGCATCTAGTACTCGGTTGGAGTCGAGCTCGGTGAATCGCGTTTGGATCGAGTTGGCTTGGAGACAAGAAGACTTCAGTATTGTGTTTAGTTTAGAGTTTAGATCTTGTAAAGATTAGATAATATTGATATGCTCAAGTTCACATACACACACAAGTTCAAAGTTAATTTGGTTTTGGTTTTCAGTTTAACCGATTTTGGATTTCTAGTCAAAAACATAGATATTGTTGGCCCAGAGGCCTTTCACTCTAGTTTTGATGATGATTAACTCATGTAGTTATGTTTACTAATAATCTTGTGATGTTTAGTTTCAGATCCTTAATCAAGATATTAGTAGGTGATTAGCTTCAACAAAGGAGTTTTGGAGCTTCTCACATGGTGATTCAAGAGCCCGAGCAACAAGATCATACATAGCACTCGTTGGAGTCTAGCTCGGTGGATCACGGAGTTTTGGATCGAGTCGGCTTGGAGACGGCGCTCTACAAGAAGACTTAGGTACCCTAATTTAGTTTATGTTTTACATCCATGTGTAAAGATTAGATAGTGTAATATGCTCAAGTTCACAATACACACACGTTTCATGTTTTGGATATTGGTTTTTCGGTTTTTGGTTTAACCGATATTGGTTTTCATGAATAGATAGTATCAATACAAGTTTACTTTGTTTAAGTGTATATTAGATATATTCTATATACATGTAAGCTTAATTTTCTAGACAAACTTATGTTGAGATGCCTATTCATGAGGTTTGGTGTTTTGTGTTTTTAACAAAACATATTTTTGGAAATAAAAGACAAAAACAATGATATGTATATGTTTCATGTATATTGGACCTATGTCCATATGCAACATGTTTTAAAATGATTAAGTATCATGTTTTTGTATTTGGATATGTTTTTGACAAAGTTTATTTGAAAAATCCAAGTTTGGAAAAATACAGGTTTTGGTTTTCGGTAATTTTTCCATACACAAAAATGGTTTAAAATGTTTGATATTGGTGTTGAAATTTTTATCACATGTTTATATATCATATATAAAGTTAGAAACTATTTTTGTGAATTTTTAGAAGTTTTATGGGATTTTTTAGAATATTTAAAACCCAGTTTCTGACCCAGATTGCCTTCTGCCAGGCTCTAGCGGTCGACCGACGTGCACAAGCTTGTGCACATTGGTCAGGCTCAAGGCACGGTCGACCGCGCGGTCGACCGGCCAGAGAGTTTTGCTCTCTAGTTTTGGGCGGTCGACCGGGCGGTCGACCGGCTTCTTCCAACGGTCATTTTTTTAACCATTAGCGGTCGACCGCCCGCCGCCAGAGCTGCCAGTTCAGCTCCAACGGCTAGTTTTCCAATGGGGCTTTAAATACCCCCATTTGTATGGGTTTTTCTCCAAGATTTTTAGAGCCAAAAATTTCTACTCTCTAGTATTTATTTCAGCAAGTTTTCAAAAGGTTTTTGGTGCTTAAAGAAATCATCTCTATTTGTTTCAAAAAGGGTTTGGAAAATTCAAGAAAAAGAAAAGCTTTGGGATTGGGTTTTTGATCTTCATTGTATTCTTATCCTAGTTATATTCCCAATAGTTTTCTTTGAGTTTTTGATTTCCAAACACTTATTTTCCACTTGAGCTATATCTCCTATCCTATCTATTTAGGATCATTTGTTTGTGGGAAAAGGATTTGATTTGTGGTTGAGATATACCACTTGTTGTACCTTCCTTGATTTGTTAGTTGTTCCCTCTTTGGTAGAGGTTGAGGTTGTGGTTTACTCACTCTTGGTGAGGTGGAGTTGGTTAGTGCTTGTATCCCTCTTCGGTAGAGGTGGATTGTGCTTGTATCCCTCTCGGTGAGGTGGATTTGGTTGTATTGGTGGAATTATGGAGTTCGGTACTCCGGTCTTCGGTAGACCATTTGTATTGCCTCGGTGGCGGTTGTATTAGTTGAGAGAGGAGTTCGGTACTCCTAGTGGATTGAAAATCCTTCTCAGTGAAGGAGGGGACGTAGAGCTCGGTGCTCGAACCTCGAAACACATCTTATTGTTTGCGTTTAATCTGTTGACTCTTAACTCTCTCTCTCTCTCTCTCTCTCTCTCTCTCTCTCTCTCTCTCTCTCTCTCTCTCTTCATTTGTGCATAGCATCATTCATATTGTCATATCTTATATGCTTGTGTTGTGCCTTACATTGATTCATATTGCTTATTCCTATATGTTGGCCCAAAGGCCTTCCACCCTAGTTTTGATGATGATTAACTCATGTAGTTATGTTTACTAATAATCTTGTGTTGTTTAAGTTTCAGATCATTAACCAAGATATTAGTTGGTGATTAACTTCAACAAGGAGTTTAGAAGCTTTTCATGATGATTCCGGTGCCAAAACTTAAAGATCATTCCTTAGCACTTTGTGGATCAAGATTTTGGAGCAAGTCAACTTGAAAATGAAGATCATCAAGAAGACTTAGGTATCCATAGTTTAGATAGTGTGTTTTAGATCCATTTGTAAAGTTTAGTATAGTTGATATGCTCAAGTTCACAACACGCAAAAGATTCATGTTTTGAATTTTGGTTTTCACGAATAATAGATCAAAACAAGTTTACATGATTTTTATGTATATTAGATGTGTTCAATATACATACATGCTTACACTTCCTATACAAACTTATTTTGACTATCTTATTCATGTATTGAAAAATCAAGTTTGATAAAAATACAAGTTTTGTTTTTGATAAAATTTGCAAGACTCAAAAATGAATCGATATGTTTGATATATGTCTTGAAATTTTTATCACTAGTTTGTGTTTCAATACAAAATGTTAAAACAAGTTTTATGGGATTTTCAGAAAAGATAAAAGATTTTTATAAAATAATTTTCCCAGTTTTTCTGATCCAGTTTCTGTTCCAGGCTTCTATTAGTCGACTAAGTCAACTGACCTAGTCGACTAGGCTGAAGTCGGTCGACCGGGTCGGTCGACCGACGTGCACAAATCTGTGCACGTTTGGAGACACTGGGACGGTCGACCGGGACGGTCGACCGGTCTGAGAGCAGAGCTCTCTGTTTGTTTGGGTCGACCGGGCCGGTCGACCGTGGTTGCCCAACGGTCACAATTCTGACCGTTGGCGGTCGACCGGACCGGTCGACCGCTGCCTGTCGAGCTGCCAGCTCAGCTCTAACGGCTAGTTTTGTATTGGGGCTATATATACCCCATCTCTTCATAGTTTTTGAAGAAGTTTTCAAGAGCAAAAATTCCAGACCTTCTTAAGTGTTTTTAAAGAGTTTTCAAAAGTATTTGGGGCTTTAATCTTTCAATCTTTATTGTTTTAAGTTTTTGGAAAAATCAAAGAAAAGAGGATTTTGGGAGATTTGTCTTGGTTTTTGCAAGAATTTTCCCAAGTTTTTCTTTGTTGCTTGTTTTTCAAACACCTAGTTTTTCACACTTGAGCTATCTTCTATCCTAATCTATTTAGGATCTTATTTTTGTGAAAAAAGAAAAAGGAAAGAGGTTTGTGGTTGAAAGAGACCACCTATTGTAAACCCTTGATTTCTTGGTTGCTCCCTCTTTGGTAGAGGTTGAGGTTGTGATTTGGGTTGTTGGTTTGCTCCCTCTATTGTGAGGTGGAGATTGGTGTTTACTCCCTCTTGGTGAGGTGGAGTTGGTTGTTGGTTTGTATCCCTCAAGTGTGAGGTGGATTGGTAGTTGTATTGGCTACGGGCCTACTCCTCGGTTTGAGGTGATTGTTTGAGAGAGGTGTTCGGTACTCCCTTGTTGTAAAAATCCTTCTCGGTGAAGGTTCCCTCGGTGGGAGTCCTCGGTGGACGGTATAGTGGATTGAAAATCCTACACGGTGGTGTAGGCGGGGATGTAGAGCTAGGGGCTCGAACCTCGAAACATATCCGTGTATTTGCGTTTGATCCAATATCTCTCAACTCTCTCTCATTTATTTGTGCAAAACATCATACTTCATTCATTTCATATTTACTTGTGTTGAGCATAATTCATATTGTCATATCATATCTATTTGCTTGTGTTGTGCCTTGCATTATTCACATTGCTATATCTTGTATATGCTTGGTTGTTTGTGTGTGCCTCACTTGTACTTAATCAACAAGAGCTTCACATAGCACCTCAACCCATTCAAGGGGAATCAAGAGGAGTTAGTCCAGAGCCCTTCACGGGAAATTCGGCTACACTTGTTGATTGTATTAAGTGTGTTGCAAAATTTGCATTAGCTTCCGCATCTAGCGCACTTAGTTTTGCATTTAGTTCTAGATTAGCACTAACACCTATTCACCCCCCTCTAGGTGTTTTTTCAATTGGTATCAGAGCTAGTGCTCCTGATATTAGGCTTAACATCCTAGGAGTGAGATCCATTTGGTTGCTAATCTACATTTGCATTTGCTTGTTTTGCACACATATAGTTTACCATGGCCTTCATGACCCCACCTATGTTTGACCCTTCCAACATTCATGTTTGGAAGATTAGGATGACCATTTATTTACAAACCCTAGGTCATAAAGTTTATCTTGCCATTACCAAGGAATCCTTCCTTAGTTATAGCAATCATATAGGGGCCAATGCACAAGCTCTTGAGGCCATTAGAAGCACATTACCTAAAGATTATCTTATGTGTGTTTCTAACTTTGATTCCGCTTTTGTAGTGTGGAACAAATTAACAACCACCGCCACCTCCGAGCTTCAAGTACAAATCCAAGAAGAGGAAGAATCTAGTGGAGAATCCGATTCACAATGCTTCATGGTCCAAGGGAATGACTCCCTTGAGGTACATTCGGAACCCCACTTAGATAATGATGATTGTGCTAGTTCTTCAAATGATTATGTTGATCCTCATGCTTTGAATGAAGAACTTTCTATTGTTTGTGAAAAATTAATAGAAAAATATAATTTGTTGAAAAAGAAAAGTCTAGGAATTGTTAATGAAAATAAGAGTTTACATTCTAGACTTGATGTTGTTTTGCAAGAGAAAGAGGAGATTGCTAATGAGAGGGATTCATTAAAATCTCAACTTGATCTTGCACTTAAAGAAAATAACTTTTTGAAAAATAAAAATGATTGTCATGTTATTTTAAAGAAAAATGAAAACTTGTCTTTAAAAGTTAATTTGTTTTAAAGAAAATGATTCTTTAAAAATTAAGATTGCTTCAATTTCTAAAGATTTAGAAATTTGTTTAAAGAAAAATGAAGTTTTGCAAAATAAGATTGATGCACATGTTTGCCATGCTAGGGTAGTATCACACACTTCACCTATTGCATGCCACACTTCTTCTTTGATTAACAATGATATTTTCATGATTAAGAAGAGTGTAGATTGTTTGGGCTCCACTTTGAGCCAATGTGTAGTGGGCCATACACGTTTGGAATCTTTGTTTCGAAAGAAACAAGTTCCATCTATTATTCATGCACACCCTCCACGGCATACACATGCTCCTCACGGACACCATCACACCATGTATGCTCATGTGTACACTTGTACACATTGTGGACGTA
Organism: Agave tequilana; assembly: GCA_038442645.1. Classification (NCBI taxonomy): domain Eukaryota; kingdom Viridiplantae; phylum Streptophyta; class Magnoliopsida; order Asparagales; family Asparagaceae; genus Agave; species Agave tequilana. The sequence goes on from JAVJIF010001395.1 coordinate 412,682, forward strand.
AGGGCCACCTTACTAAATTTTGTTATGATAGATTAAATGTTTCAAATTTAGCAAAGAAGTTTGTTTGGGTTAGAGAAGGTACTAACCCCCATGGACCCAATAAGATATGGGTACCAAAGACCACCCCTCCTATTATTTTTTATGTAGGTGTGGGCTCTCACATGACGTGAGAGTGATGACACCTTGGAGTGGATGCGTTCCGTGCTTAAAGGAGATTAATTGGATGCATCACTTTCAAGGGAAGATTTGGTGGAGAGGACCACCTTTGTTTTGGAGAACTAGAGCGGTGCCCTCATTGGTTTTGGTATCGAATCTCTAACTCCTTATTTATTATTTACATGCTTTCCATATTTATCATGTTTTATGGTTTGTAGATTATTATGATAATACCATGTTCATTAGATCCTTGACATACATGTATAGTATTTGAGACACACATGCTTATATGAACCCATTCTTAGTGTTCTCACTTTTGTTTAAGCTATAATGTACATCATGAATCTAATACATGTGAATTTACATAGTAATCATGTTTTAGTTTTATCATGATGATTTTTTTATATATGTTTTAATGCTTCATGTGTAGATTACATGTTTAGATGTTAGTTTTCACTAAAACTAGGTATATACTTGTGCATATAGTGGGCCACAAATAAATCTATATATGTTTGGGCTTGAATGCTTATTTGAACCCATTAGATGTGCTAGTATAGTCTAGTTTTGATGATTCATACATTTTAAACTTGTATTCCCATTTTGGATTTGTTTTATGATTGTGAGTTTCACTTCATGTATATATTTGTATTGCCAAACTCTAAGATATACATGTATACTCTTGAGTCATTTGCCTTTCATGCAAATCTATATATGGACTCAATTGTATTTAGGGATATGTATGTATACTTATTGTGTTGACAATTCATACATATACCATGAACTGAAATTTGTTTTGATGAAGATTTAGTTTTTCTTGTTTTTGCGTTTAATTGTCTAACTTCATGTATATGTCTATTTTGTCCAAACTATTAGATATACATGATTATCCTAGAGCCACGTGCCTTAATGCATATATTTTGTGGACTCGTTGTGTTTTGGATATGTATGTATACTTCAGTTTGTATTAGACATACATATGCCTTGAAGATTAAATAGTTTAGATGATTTTCATGATTTTCGTGTTTTCTTGTTTAAAGGAATATTGAGCTAAATTGTATATTTTCATGATCATGTTCTTCACATTATATTTGTACACTCACATTTCTTATTTACTCATGTGTTTTGTTTTCATGAGTCATATTTATGCTTCATTGACTTGAGCGTTTGATATCATGTGGATTTCATGTTTTATGAAAAATTATTTTGTTGTATTCCTTACTTTAAGGATTTCGTACTAGTTTAAAAGATTTTCCATTTAACTAGCTACGGTATTCTTCATTTTGGTAGAGTTTTTCAAACTAAGATTATTTTCAAATCTATTTTTTGAAAACCCTACCATCTAAGGGCGGTTGGAAGGGAGATCATATCATGTATGCTTTACAAGTGAAAATCATTTAAAACTTGAACCATGATTGGGTGGTAGATTATATGAGATATACACTTGATTATTATTGTTGATTCAATTGGTATCATTGAACTCTTTCAATTGGTATCAATTTTTGACATTTTTGGTATACTCATATATTTGTTTATGTATGAATGCTTCAATTTCAATGGTATCAATTTCTATTGGTATCTAATTTTCATACATATATGTTTTATTTGTGTTCAAAAATATCACAAATTTTAGTTTTTGTTTACTCAAGCTCTAGCATAACCCAACACCTTGAGCTTTAACTTCATTTCAATTGATTTAGTTTTCAATTGGTATCTTATTTCAAGCCTAAGCATTGTTTTTGTTGGTATTTCATAAAGGGAGAGAAAATTCGATTTTCATATTTCAATTGGTATTTAGTTTCCACTCCCTTGCTTTATGATAGAAAATAGTCATTTCAATTGTTTATATGACTTAAAAAGAAAATTACTATGTTTTGATTTCAAGATGTCTTGTGTTTTAAATTGGCATCTAAAAATTTTGTTTTAAGAAAAATACAAAAATTTTGACTTGTATTGACTATATGCATATAGATTCATGATGAGTGTATCTTGTATTGAAGAGCTTAACATCTCCTCTTTATGTGGTACACGTGTGTAGGGGAGCTTCACATCTCCTCTTATGCATTACATAATGTGTGTTATGTGAATTAGGGCTTAACATCCCTCCTTCATGTAATGCATATGTGTAGGGAAGCTAACTTAGCGCCTTCCTCTTCATGAATGTATATAGCATATAACATTTATTGATCATTGTTTATTTTCAAATGATATCAAGATGTTTCATTGACATATTTTTCTATTTGATATCATGTTGATTATAGTCACCCCTTATTGACCTTGTTTTTGTTTTAGACAAAAAGGGGGAAGAACATTGTTTGTATTGTTTTGATTGACTTAAAAGGGGAGAAAGACTTTTACTCCTCATTTTATTGTTTTGATTGTTTACCCCTTTGTTGATGATTGACAAAAAGGGGGAGAATAATTTAGTTTTTATATATGCATACTTATGTTTTTGCATATATTAAGTTTTATTGGTATCTAGAGCATCTAGTGCTTTTTTTAATGCTTTATTAATTTATTGGTAAGTAGAGCTTCTAGAATATGTTATATGTTTTATGCATGTTGATGCATACATGTTTATGTACATTCATTGCAAATCTTTTATCTATTTGTTTATGCATGAGTTAAGGGGGAGCTTCTTTGAAGCTTAACTTTAATCCATGCATATATAATTCCATGAGTTTTGTCATCATCAAAAAGGGGAGATTGTTGACCCAAAGGCCTTCCACCCTAGTTTGATGATGATTAACTCATGTAGTTATGTTTACTAATAATCTTGTATTGTTTAAGTTTCAGATCATTAACCAAGATATTAGTTGGTGATTAGCTTCAACAAGGAGTTTAGAAGCTTTTCATGATGATTCCGGTGCCAAAGCTTAAAGATCATTACTTAGCACTTTGTGGATCAAGATTTTGGAGCAAGTCAACTTGAAGATGAAGATCATCAAGAAGACTTAGGTATCCATAGTTTAGATAGTGTGTTTTAGATCCCTTTGTAAAGTTTAGTATAGTTGATATGCTCAAGTGCACAACACGCAAAAGATTCATGTTTTGGATTTTGGTTTTCATGAATAATAGATCAAAATAAGTTTACATGGTTTTATATATATTAGATGTGTTCAATATACATACATGCTTACACTTCCTATACAAACTTATTTTGACTATCTTATTCATGTATTGAAAAATCAAGTTTGATAAAAATACAAGTTTTATTTTTGATAAAATTTGCAAGACTCAAAAATGAATCGATATGTTTGATATATGTCTTGAAATTTTTATCACTAGTTTGTGTTTCAATAAAAAATGTTAAAACAAGTTTTATGGGATTTTCAGAAAAGATAAAAGATTTTTATAAAATAATTTTCTCAGTTTTTCTGACCCAGTTTCTGTTCCAGGCTTCTATTAGTCGACTAAGTCAACTGACCTAGTCGACTAGGCTGAAGTCGGTCGACCGGGTCGGCGACGGGTCGACCGACCGACGTGCACAAATCTGTGCACGTTTGGAGACACTGGGACGGTCGACCGGGACGGTCGACCGGTCTGAGAGCAGAGCTCTCTGTTTGTTTGGGTCGACCGGGCCGGTCGACCGTGGTTGCCCAACGGTCACAATTCTGACCGTTGGCGATCGACCGATCGGTCGACCGCTGCCTGTCAGAGCTGCCAGCTCAGCTCTAACGGCTAGTTTTGTATTGGGGCTATATATACCCCATCTCTTCATAGTTTTTGAAGAAGTTTTCAAGAGCAAAAATTTCAGACCTTCTTAAGTGTTTTTAAAGAGTTTTCAAAAGTATTTGGGGCTTTAATCTTTCAATCTTTATTGTTTTAGGTTTTTGAAAAAAATCAAAGAACAGAGGATTTTGGGAGATTTGTCTTGGTTTTCATTCTATATCTTTTGCAAGAATTTTCTCAAGTGTTTTTCTTTGTTGCTTGTTTTCCAAACACCTAGTTTTTCCACTTGAGCTATCTTCTATCCTAATCTATTTAGGATCTTGTTTTTATGAAAAAAGAAAAAGGAAAGAGGTTTGTGGTTGAAAGAGACCACCTATTGTAAACCCTTGATTTCTTGGTTGCTCCCTCTTTGGTAGAGGTTGAGGTTGTAATTTGGGTTGTTGGTTTGCTCCCTCTATTGTGAGGTGGAGATTGGTGTTTACTCCCTCTTGGTGAGGTGGAGTTGGTTGTTGGTTTGTATCCCTCAAGTGTAAGGTGGATTGTTGTTGTATTGGCTACGGGCCTACCCCTCGGTTGTGAGGTGGTTGTTTGAGAGAGGAGTTCGGTACTCCCTTGTTGTAAAAATCCTTCTCGGTGAAGGTTCCCTCGGTGGGAGTCCTCGGCGGACGGTATAGTGGATTGGAAATTCTACACGGTGGTGTAGGCGGGGATGTAGAGCTAGGGGCTCGAACCTCGAAACATATCCGTGTGTTTGCGTTTGATCCAATATCTCTCAACTCTCTCTCATTTATTTATGTAAAACATCATACTTCATTCATTTCATATTTGCTTGTGTTGAGCATAATTCATATTGTCATATCATATCTATTTGCTTGTGTTGTGCCTTACATTATTCACATTGCTATATCTTGTATATGCTTGATTGTTTGTGTGTGCCTCACTTGTACTTAATCAACAAGAGCTTCACATAGCACCTCAACCCATTCAAGGGGAATCAAGAGGAGTTAGTCCAGAGCCCTTCACGGGGAATTCGGCTACACTTGTTGATTGTATTAAGTGTGTTATAAAATTTGCATTAGCTTCCGCATCTAGCGCACTTAGTTTTGCATTTAGTTCTAAATTAGCACTAACACCTATTCACCCCTCCTCTAGATGTTTTTTCACTATATGCTTGGTTGTGTTTGCTTGTGTGCCTCACTTGTGCTTAATCACGAGAGCTTCATATAGCACCTCAACTCTTATTCAGAGGAATCAAGAGGAGTTAGTCCAAAGCCCTTCACGAGGAATTCGGCTACACTCGTTGGTTGTACTAAGTGTTGTTGCAATTTAGTTTTAATTTTCGCATTTAGTTTATTAGATTATCCTTATCACCTATTCACCCCCCCTCTAGGTGATTTCAATTGGTATCAGAGCCTACGCTCCTGATATTTGGTTTAACCACCTAGGAGTGTGATCTTGGTTTGCTAATCTATCATTTGCATTTACACGTATATTTGTTTGCACACACTCATGGATTGCTTGTCACCTCCAATGTTTGATGTTTCCAACATTGACACATGAAAATTTAGGATGTCCATGTATTTGAAAACCCTAGGCTTGCATGTTTTCCTTGCCGCTACCAAGAAATGCTATCTAGGTAATCACAATCATATTGGGGCCAATACACTTGCCCTTGAGGCTATTAGAAGCACGCTTAACAAAGATTATCTTATACTTGTTTCTAACTATGATTCCGCCTTTGCAGTGTGGAACAAGTTAACTTCCTCTGAGCTTCAAATGCCCAACATCATGGAGGATGAATCTAGTGGAGAATCTGAGTCACAATGCTTCATGGTCCAAAGGAATGACTCCCTTGAGGTATACTCGGAAACCCAATTAGATAGTGATGATGCTAGTTCTTCATGTGATGATCTTGTTGATGCCAATGCCTTGAATGAAGAACTACCCATTGTATGTGAAATATTATTAGAAAAATATAATCTTTTGAAAAAGAAGAGTTTTGAATTAAAAGATGAAAACAAGGTTTTATGTTCAAAGCTTGATTTGGTTTTGTAAGAGAAGGAAGAGATATCAAGTGAACGTGACTCACTTAAATCTCAACTAGACCTTGCCCCAAAGGAAAATGAGTTTTTGAAAAATAGAAATGATTGTGAAATAATTTTGAAGAAAAATGAAAACTTGTCTTCAAAAGTTAATTTTGTTTTAAAGAAAATAATTCTTTAAAAATGAAAATTGCTTCTATTTCACAAGATTTAGAAAGTTGTTTAAAGAAAAATGAATCTTTGAAAAACAATATTGATTCACATGTTTGTCATGCTAGGATAGCTTCACCTATTGCATGCCACACTTCATCTTTAAATGAAAATGATATATCCATGCTTAAGAAGAGTGTAGATTGTTTGGCTCTCCACTTTAAGCCATTGTGTTTTGAGCCATACACGTTTGGAATCTTTGTTTCGAAAGAAACAAGTTTAATCTTTACATACACACCCTCCACGTCATACACATGCTCCTCACGGTCACAACCATTACACATTGTATGCTCATGTGTACACTTGTACACGTTGTGGACGTAAGGGCCACCTTGCTAAATTTTGTTTTGATCATATAAATGATTCTAATTTAGCAAATAAATTTGTTTGGGTTAGAAAAGGTACTAACCCCCATGGACCCAAAAGAGTATGGGTACCAAAGACCACCGTATTGTATTTGATGTAGGTGTGGGCTCTCACATGATGTGAGAGTTATGGTGCCTTGAGGTGGATGCGTTCCGAGCTTTATGAGGACTATATGGATGCATCACTTTCAAGGGAAGTTTGGTAGGAAGACCACCTTGGTTTGGAGAACTAGAGAGGTGCCTTCATCGGTTTTGGGATCAATCTCTAACTCCCATTTATTATTTACATGCTTTTCATATTATTGTTTTAGTATGTTTTGATGTTTCATGTTCATTATGTCATATGCCATGATATTTAGATTAGTGATATACATACTTAGTTATTTGAGACACCCATATTTTATATGGATCTATATTTAGTGTTCTCACTTTGTTTTTAACTAATATGTATGTCCTAGATCTAATGCACATGCATATACATAATGATCATATGTATGATTATGATTTTTGTTTTGTTTTGATGCTTCATGTTTTAATGTTTATAGATTATTATGTTAAATGCCATGATTATAAGATCATTGACATGCATGTATAGCATTTGAGATCACCCATGTTTATATGAACCCATATGTTGTGTTCTCACCATTGTTTAACTATTATGTATATCATAGGTCTAATAGCATGTGGATTTACATAATGATCATTTTATGTTTATCATGTTGATTTATGTCTCATTTCATGCTTCAAGTTTTGAATATATGTTTAAATGTTAGTTTTCATTAAGAATAGGATTTATACTTATACATATAGTGGGACACAAATAGATCATTATATGTTTGTACTTGAATGCTTATTTGTACCCATTAGATGTGCTAGTATAGTCTAGTTTTGATGATTCATGCATTTAACTTGTATTCCTATTTTATCCATGTTTTTTTTTCATGATTATATGTTTAACTTCATGTATATGTCTATCTTGTCCAAACTATTAGTTATACATATACATCCATTGAGCCACGTGCCTTCATGCATATATATTTGTGGACTCGTTGTGTTTGGATATGTATGTATACTTTAGTTTGTATAAGACATACATATGCCTTGAAGATTAAATCGTTTTGATGATTTTCATGTTTTAAGGTATATTGAGCTTAATTGACTAGTTTCATGATGATGTGTTTCACATATATCTTGTACACTCACCTCATTTATTATTTTCTCATGATTGTGTTTTCATGAATATGATATGGGCTTCATTGACTTTGAGTGTTTTAGTGATTATGTGAATTTCATGTTTCATGAAAAATATTTTTGTTTTATTCCTTACTTGAAGGATTTTGTACTAGTTTACAAGTTTTTTCATTTAACTAGTTGCGGGATTCTTCGTTATGGTAGAGTTTTTCAAACATACACTATTTTTCAAACCTATTTTTGAAAACCTCTACCTTCCAAAGGGCGGTTGGCTGGGAGCACATGTATGCTTTATAGTGAAAATCATTTTAAACTTGAGCATAAAATGGGTGGTAGGATATGAGGTATACACTTGATATTATTGTTGTTTCAATTAGTATCATTGGATCTTTTCAATTGGTATCAATATTGACATTTTTGTATACTCATATATTGTTTTTTTTTATGTATGCTTTCATTTGGTATCATCTATTTTGATTGGTACTCATTTTTCATACACTTATACATATTTTATTTGTGCTTACTATATCCCTATATTTTTAAGCACAAATTTTTGATTATGCAAAGCTTGAATGTTTAATAACTATCATGTTTCTATTAATGAGTTTTCAATTGGTATCTTAAACAAGCTTATGCATCGTTTTATTTGGTATTTCATAAAGGGGGAGAAAATTCGTATTTTTATCTTTCAATTGGTATTTTGTTTACCGTTGATTTCTACTCCCACACTTTATGTTGAAAATTGATTTTATTTTGGTTCATATGTTCTAAATGACAAATATTCACAATTGGTATCAAGATTTTGTTTACTTTCAATTGGTATCTATTGATTTATTTCTTTCAATTGGTATCCATGAAGATTTATATTGGTGTTTAAAATTTGATTTACGAAGATATCTCAAAATTTGTGTTTAATAAAAAATGTGTGTTTTGATTTATATCGCCTATATGCAAGGGGAGCTTAACATCTCTTCTACATATAGATTCATGTTGAGTGTATCCTATATTGAGGAGCTTGACAACTCTTCTTTATGCAGTACACGTGTGTAGGGGGGGCTTCACATCTCCTCTTATGCATTGCATATTATGTGTTATGTGAATTAGGGCTTGTCATCCCTTCTTCATGTAATGCATATATGCAGGGAAGTTAACTTAGCGTCTTCCTCTTCATGAATGTATATCGCATATATCCTTATTATTGATTTGAGTTTACCCCTTTATTGATTTTTTGTTTCGGACAAAAAGGGGGAGAACATTGTTTTGTTTTTACTTTAACCCCTTTGTTGATGATTGACAAAAGGGGGAGAAGTATTTGTGTTTATATGCATGATATAGTTTGAGTTTATATGCATATAGTTGAGTTTTTGTTTGATTGATATCAAGAGCTTCTATTGATTGATTTTTGTTAATTGATTGGTATCAAGAGCATGTTTATTTTTAAAAATAAGAGAAAAAGATTTTATTTTAAATATTTGGTATCAAGAGCATGTTCATTTCATTATTTTATGCATGTTTATGCATATTCATGTTTAGTATTCATTGCATATATTTGTTATTTATTCCCATGCATGAGTTAAGGGGAAGCTTCTTTGAAGCTGAACTTTAATCCATGCATATATAACTCCATGAGTTTTGTCATCATCAAAAAGGGGGAGATTGTTGGCCCAGAGGCCTTTCATTCTAATTTTGATGATGATTAACTTATGTAATTATGTTTACTAATAATCTTGTGATGTTTAGTTTCAGATCCTTAATCAAGATATTAGTAGGTGATTAGCTTCAACAAAGGAGTTTTGGAGCTTCTCACATGGTGATTCAAGAGCCCGAGCAACAAAATCATACATAGCACTCGTTGGAGTCTACCTCGGTGGATCACGGAGTTTGGATCGAGTCGGCTTGGAGACGGCGCTCTACAAGAAGACTTAGGTACCCTAATTTAGTTTGTGTTTTACATCCATGTGTAAAGATTGGATAGTGTAATATGCTCAAGTTCACAATACACACACGTTTCATATTTTGGATATTGGTTTTTCGGTTTTTGGTTTAACCGATTTTGGTTTTCATGAATAGATAGTATCAATACAAGTTTACTTTGTAAGTGTATATTAGATATATTCTATATACATGTAAGCTTAATTTCCTAGACAAACTTATGTTGAGATGCCTATTCATGAGGTTTGGTGTTTTGTGTTTTTAACAAAACATATTTTTGGAAATAAATGACAAAAACAATGATATGTATATGTTTCATATATATTGGACCTATGTCCATATGCAACATGTTTTAAAATGATTAAGTATCATGTTTTTGTATTTGGATATGTTTTTGGCAAAGTTTATTTGAAAAATCCAAGTTTGAAAAAATACAGGTTTTGGTTTTCGGTAATTTTTTCATTACACAAAAATGGTTTAAAATGTTTGATATTGGTGTTGAAATTTTTATCACATGTTTATATATCATATATAAAGTTAGAAACTATTTTTGTGGATTTTTAGAAGTTTTATGAGATTTTTTAGAATATTTAAAAACCCAATTTTCTGACCCAGATTGCCTTCTGCCAGGCTCTGGCGGTCGACCGGGCCGGTCGACCGGACCCAGAGTCGGTCGACCGAGTCGACCGACGTGCACAAGCTTGTGCACGTTGGCCAGGTTCAAGGCACGGTCGACCGCGCGGTCGACCGGCCAGAGCGACCGCGCGGTCGACCGGCCAGAGAGCTTTGCTCTCTGCTTTTGGGCGGTCGACCGCGCGGTCGACCGGCCAGAGAGCTTTGCTCTCTGATTTTGGACGGTCGACCGGCTTCTTCCAACGGTCATTTTTTTGACCGTTGGCTGTTGACCGCCAGCCGCCAGAGCTGCCAGTTCAGCTCCAACGGCTAGTTTTCCAATGGGGCTTTAAATACCCCATTTGTATGGGTTTTTCACCAAGATTTTTAGAGCCAAAAATTTCTACTCTCTAGTGTTTATTTAAGCAAGTTTTCAAAAGGTTTTTGGTGCTTAAAAAGATCATCTCTATTTGTTTCAAAAAGGGTTTGAAAAATTCAAGAAAAAGAAAAGCTTTGGGATTGGGTTTTTAATCTTCATTGTATTCTTATCCTACCCAATAGTTTTCTTTGAGTTTTTGATTTCCAAACACTTATTTTCCACTTGAGTTATATCTCCTATCCTATCTACTTAGGATCATTTGTTTGTGGGAAAAGGATTTGGTTTGTGGTTGAGATATACTACTTGTTGTACCTTCCTTGATTTGTTGGTTGTTCCCTCTTTGGTAGAGGTTGAAGTTGTGGTTTACTCCCTCTTGGTGAGCTTGAGTTGGTTGGTGCTTGTATCCCTCTTCGGTAGAGGTGAATTGTGCTTGTATCCCTCTCGGTGTGGTGGATTTGGTTGTATTGGTGGAATTGTGGAGTTCGGTACTCCGGTCTTCGGTAGACCATTTGTATTGCCTCGGTGGCGGTTGTATTGGTTAAGAGAGGAGTTCGGTACTCCTAGTGGATTTGAAATCCTTCTCGGCGACGACGGGGACGTAGAGCTCGATGCTCGAACCTCGAAACACATCTTGTTGTTTGCGTTTGATCCGTTGACTCTTAACTCTCTCTCTCTCTCTTCATTTGTCCATAGCATCATTCATATTGTCATATCTTATATGCTTGTGTTGTGCCTTGCATTGATTCATATTGCTTATTCCTATATGCTTGGTTGTGTTTGCTTGTGTGCCTCACTTGTGCTTAACCACGAGAGCTTCATATAGCGCCTCAACTCTTATTCAGAGGAATCAAGAGGAGTTAGTCTAGAGCCTTTCACGGGAATTCGGCTACACTCGTTGGTTGCACTAAGTGTTGTTGCGATTTAGTTTTAATTTTCGCATTAGTTTATTAGATTAGCCTTATCACCTATTCACCCCCCTCTAGGTGATTTCAGATATAAATCTTTATATGTATATTGGATTCTATCCATATACAATATACTTCAAAGTTGTTTCAATATCATGTTTTTATATTTACATAAGTTTTGGAGAAAACGGTTTTCCATTACAAAAATCTAATTTTGAAAAATACCGATTTTGTATTTAAGCCAAATTTCAATATCACAAAAATAGTTCAAATTGTTTATGATATATGTTGAATTTTAGTCAGACATATTTGTATTTCAAAGATAATAAAAGAACATATTTTTGTGAAATTGATGTGATTTTATGGGATTTAATTGGAATTAAAATACCAAGTTTTTAAATCTTAAAAACCCAGCCAGATTGCTCTAGCGGTCGACCGGACGGTCGACCGGACCAAGAGCCAGTCGACTGGAATGGTCGACCGATGTGCACGAGGACGTGCACATGGCCAGCCCACTTGGTCGGTCGACCGCGCGGTCGACCGACTGAGAGCACCCCACTCTCGGGTGGGGGCCGGTCGACCGGGCGGTCGACCATTGGCTAGGCACGATTGACCGAGCGGTTGATCGTAGGCACAACAGTCAGAAAATCGACCGTTGGCCGGTCGAACGGCCGTCAACCGGAATGGCAAAACTGCCCTTTCTTGCTGCTAACCGGCAGATTTGTTTGTGGGCTATAAATACCCACTTCTTTAAGCAGTTTTAGCTAAGATTTTCAAGAGCAAAAAATCCTATTCTTCAAGTATTTTTCAGCAAGAGTTTTTGGGGTTTAAAAGTTTTATTTGTTTTTTAAGTGTTGGAATTTCAAAGAAAATCGAGTCTTTTGGGAATTGATTTTTGATCTAAACTTCAATATCTTTTTGGAGATTTTCTCAAGTGATTTTCTTGTTTAAAATACTTTAATTTCTCACACTTGAGCTATCTATCTATCCTATCTATTAGGATCTATTTTATGAAAAAATTGGTTTGTGGTTGTTTATACCTCCAAGAGTTGTAAACCCTCCTTACTTTGTGATATCCCTCTAGTGAGAGGTGATTGTGTTGTTATCCCTCTAGTGAGAGGTGATTATGGAGGTTGGTTAGTATCACTCTTAGTGAAGAGGTGATTGTTGGAGTTGTGACTTTGAGCCTTATCCCTCTTGTGTGAGGTTGATAATTGTTTGGCTAAATGCCCATCCCTCTAAGTGTAGAGGTGATTTGTTTAGTGCCTTGCCTCTTGTGTAGAGGTTGTATTATTAGAGAGAGGAGTTGTGTACTCTCAGTTTGTATTGCCCAAATCCTCAGTAGAGGTTTCATGTGTGAGAAGTCCTGTGTGGACGATATAGTGAAAATCCTTCTGTGTTAAGGCGGGGACGTAGAGTAGTAGCTCGAACCTCGAAACTTATCTTGGCGTTTGTGTTGATCCACTATCTCTAAACTCTCTCTTATTTTGTGCATTGCATCATATTGTTCATATCATATATATGCTTGGGTTTGTTTGTGTGCCATACTTATGTTAAACCAAGAGAGTTTTACATAGCATCTCAACTCTTATTTAGAGGAACTTAGAGGAGATAGTTCAGAGCCCTTCACCGGGAATTCGGCTACACTTTTTGGTTACACTAAGTGTGTTGCAATTAGTTTTTAAATTCCGCATTATTTGTCACTAGATTAACCATACACCTATTCACCCCCTCTAGGTGTACTTTCAATGAATCTCCTCATCACAGTTGTCATAGAGTACAACATTGTTCAACTTGAGCTGATCTAGCTCACCAACTTGAGATTTATGCTTCTTCACCCACTTTCATGAATTCATCTTGGTTCTTATAGCTGCAAATAACTCAATATTATATTTCCTTCAACCTATTCAGCATCTAAAACGGCTACGCGATCTCCACCCGGTGTCATATCCAGTGAAATCTCAAATGATATTGAACCAACTAGTGATGGTGGAGTAGCATCAATCTCCACCTACTACCATACATCTTTGTTTTTTTATCCTCTCCACTTGCTGAGAGACGAAAATTTCAACAATGAAGCCTCATCAAATATGATATACTTTTTCAACACGATCTTCTTGTTATCAAAGTCCCATAGCTTGTGTAGCCTTTAAATATCATTTGACATCCAAAAACACAAACATTTTTGCTCACGGATTCAACATATCATCTTTGACTCCAAAGTAGGCTGGATATCCAAATACTTGTAGCAAACTATAGTATTGTGCAGCTCCATCGATCAAATATCCAATGAAGTTTTACCTCCTATTACAGTCAGCGGCAATCTATTTATGAGATGACTAGCATACACCAAAGCCTTATTCCAAAATGATTTGTCTGATGCATTAGAAAACAAATACTGAACTTTCTTCAGCAAGACATGGTTCAACTCTTTATCCTCCCCAATATGTTTATGAATTGTAAAGTGAATACTAATACAATTATTTTGGCCAAATCGGAGGAATTGATCCATGTACTCCTTAACATGATCAAATTAGAGCACCTTGATTTCCTACCTGTCTGATTTTCCATTAACTTCTTCCACTTCATGGACAAATTTAGGGATTCAAACCTTTGTCTCATAGGGTATACTCAATAATGTCTAGATAAATTATCTACAAAAGAGCCAAAATACTAAAAACGATGCAGTCTTGATAGGACCCAAACATCAATATGAACACAAATAAGAAGACCTCCCGTGTGGTGAATTGCGGTGCCAAACTTCACCTTTATCTTCTTGTCCAGAACACAACATTCACCAAATTCTAACTTGCAGGTAGTTGCATCTTCCAACAGTCCTTCCTTCGCCAAAGCTTGCTAAAAATCCATGCCAACATGTTCGAGCTTCATTTGTCATAACCTGGTAGAATAGTCATGCAAACATTCTGAAGCCGCCAAATTTTCATTAACTGCACTACCCTTCAAGTAATATAAGTTGTTGCATCGAATGGCCTAAAGAAAAATCAATGAGTCACTAAACATCTGGAGAACCCTTCTCTAAGTGTCCCCCTCTCAGGCCCTACACACCTCCAAAGCTCCAACTGAGATAAGTTTTTTTTTCAACTGAAAAACGTATCTCACCGCCAGTAAGTCTCTCACCGTCCCATCGAACATCTTGATACGAACTGTGCCTATCCCCGCAATATGGCATGTGTGTCTATCTTCAAATAATATCAAGCCTCTATCTAGTTTTTAATACTAGCAAACCACTCCCGCTTGGAACAAATATGATAGGTAGCACCCTTATCTAAAATCACTAAGATACCTCCAAGTAGCAAATTATAGAAGTAATAGAGTGTGAAAACACTCAAGAGTCAAAATCAGTACCATCATCTGCCTCAGGCCCCATCTGGAGTTTGAAGATTAGCTCCTCGCGGCAAAGTAGGGTGAGGGAGTAGCACTTTCGACAGCATGACACCTCGGCGAGTGGGCAAACCAGTGACTAAAAAGAAGGTTTCGTATAAGGGGAATCCATATAAGAAACAAGTCAATAAGCCATTGAACACCAGGCATTGCAAGCGTGCAGGGAAGGACACACTAGGGTGACTTGTCGCGACTGCGGAGATTTTGGTTCTTTTCACGGGAGTACTCGCACAAGAAGAAAAAGACTGTTCAGAGGGGCAATATATATATTGTGTTGCGGTTCTTCTCTAATCAACTGAGAATCCTTTTATTATCTATTGCAAATATCTTTTATTATGGAAAAATACCTGGCCCTTTAACATCCTCTAGAATGATGTAATATTTACAACTGAAATACTTTTGTCAGAATAAATTTGTCAAGAATATGCTATATTCTACAAACTCACAAAATACGAGTGAGAAAGTAGTTAGTTTCCTGCAGAAGTAGAAATTTATCCTGTAAAGATTCTCTAGTCTTCCGAGCTGGCTTCCCCTGAATTACTACCTAGTTTGACACAACTGAGAGAGAGAGAGAGAGAGAGAGAGAGAGAGAGAGAGAGAGAGAGAGAGAGGTCAAGTTGATGCCATAGATCTTTCTCGACTCATACAGTTGTACTCCATAAGTTTTGATCATGGGGAAACACTAGGAGTACTACTGGATAATCCTATCCTTTCTCTTTATAGAGCTGAGCCTTGCCAGCATGATCATTTTTACTCGATGCAGTCCCAACAATAGAAATGCAGAACAACCAAATTGCATCGCAAAAGGGGACTGTATATATCTTTTAGATTTGATAAGGTTGAGAGGACTAATTGAGAAGACCCTCTACCCTTGTAGCTTAGCGTGGGGGTAATATTTGCAAAGATTCCTAGAGAGCTGTATGCCACCTTTCTTTGTTTTTATCACCTTCCTTCTCTTTTACTGCTTATAAGCTTTAAACACGCGCGCGCACGCGCACACACTTCATCATGAAAGCTCTAGATCTTTTTACTGAAGAAAACAACACAGCCACATCCCAGGAACCTCCCATAGAATCATGCAAGCAATGGCCTTGACGTGTCTATAAGCTGTAAAGGGTGTCTCCACTTGCAAACTTAGGCAATATTGAGGGAGGTACGTACATACAAACATACAATTTGTTCAGGTACACAATACAAGTTGTTAGAGCAAGGGTTGGCACCAATCAGCAACAAAGAAATGTGTGTGGGTCCTTGAAGGTTTGAGGGTCACTGGCATTATTATAATCTTTTACAACGATGGTATATGGAAGGCCAACAAAACATACTGAATCATGCACTCAGTATTTGAAGTAGTTTGGCACTTCAACTAGGATAAAAGTAATCTTGAGTGTCTCTCTATGTTAGGTAGCAACATCTCATTGTAGAAAACTATAGAATAATGCTGGGAGATGAGAGGAACTAAATGGGCATCCCTTTGCTGGAAGAAGCAAAATAGTTAGTTAGCCAAGTCGCCACATCTTTCTACGATGACGAGGATGGAGGTGGATTGCGATGGAAATAGTAGGAGACAATGTTAGAATATGCGCCTCGCTTTTGTGTTAGGAACAAGGGTGAACCTAGAATCTCCCCAGTTGCGAGGCCGATCCCTTAGCCATTAGTCCACTACCCTTGTGAGGAACATGAGCAATGAAAAACAGGGAAGATATACCGGTAAAGAGTAAAGATTATAATTTTCGCCGCCTTTCTTAATCTAACGGGATTTAGTGTGCTAGGTTAGAATTAGAGGTACATATGATTCTTTTGCTTTTGAAATTTCACATTACTTCTTAGAGTAAAGTCACTTGATTTGATGGTTTTATTTGGGCAGGTAACAGAAAGATTCTTGGCATTGATATTGTTGGAATAAGCTTTAAAAGGTGTATCAACATGCAAGCAATTTTCTTTTCTTCAAGTTACCATGTCACTTAATCTCTTTCGTTCTTCTCTTTCCTTTTTTTTTCATGGCTTATTTTTCTTTTTATCCCCCTTTATTTACTTTTTTTAAAACTTGCAAGGCTTCCTAGATAAGCGAATCGATGAAACATGATGAAAATTCAAGTCTATATTAATAGTATGTGAGTGTTGCAAAAGACCTTGAAAGACTATTAGACAAGAAAATACCTAAAGAAATTCTAGTTATAGATTCTAGAATAACATAGATGGATTCCAAGACAAGGGAATCAGTGATGAACGAAATAACCTCAATTTCGGAGGAAAAGAAATAAGCAAAAGAATACTCTTGCCAAGTCAAGCATGTTGAGATTGCTTTATATATGGACGTTGTTAATTAGCTATATGATTTTAGATTCAAAAGACTTTGCGATTCAGATCTTATCATTGACAAATGAAGAGTAAAATGTTTTTATTTGCTCTCATTTATTTTTCTTCATTACTTAATACACATTATGTGCTTATATAACCTAAGTATTTAAGCTTTTGAGTCATCAAAGCAAATCCATGCATGACGATATCAAACCGTTCAACAAAATTATATTTTCTCCTTTTCTCATCTACGTTTTACCCCTATCGTGCCAATAATATCATTTAGCATACATATTTACTCTTGTAAATTGAGAACTAATCTACATTCTCTTTGTTGAAGTCCTCTTAGAGGGATGAATTCCCTTAATAAAGAAAGGAATTAATCATAAAAAAAAAGACTTAACATGATTCAGCAATCTACTTGCATCCACGAGATGGAATGATTTTCATCAACCTTAAAATCAGGATTACGAAGCATTTCTTCTCTCTTGGGAGGTCTCTCAAGAGTGAAAAGTTTCTATGGGAGTTCTAAATTCCTTTTCTATATGTTTTGGCTTTGGGATTAATACAATGCTATCCCTAACTATAAAGAACTTTTCCTATGAATCTTAATAGGAATTTTATCCTATTTACTTGTGGAGTTAAAATTGTAGGGAGAAAGGAGATAAAAGCTGGTTGGAAGAGTTTTTTAATTCATTGGAAGAGATAGTGTAGAGATCAAAGTTCAAAAGAAGTAAGAACGCAGTCCATATGCAGCCAGAACATAAGGTCGGTCGACCGCCTGATCGACCGGCATGCATAGCTTGGTGTGCGGCACCAATTCAATCGACCGAGCGGTTGACCAACTGGCATGAGCGAAGTTACTGTTAGGGTTCGGTCGACCGATCGATCGACCGACTGGCACGAGCCCAGTTTCTGCTTGGGTTCGGTCGACGGACCAGTCGACTGAAGGAAGGGTCAGTCGACTGGAGTGGTCGACCGACAGTCAGATCTACTTGTCCTATAAGATTTAAACTCCGTTTCTGATCCGAAATCGAATCCAATTGAGTTTTCTTAAAACTCTAGGACTCTCTGGTTATAAATAAAGGAGTATAGCCCTCATGAATTGTATCTCTCAAAAACCTGTAGTTGATTGTTGAATTAATAAGAACTCTCTCTCCCTTGTCCCGAGGACGTAGGCAAATTTCAGAACCTCATTAAATATTGTGTTTGGCTTTCTCTCTTATTTAATTATTCTTATCTTTTGGGTACTTCTCTGGTGTATCTCTCCATTTGTTGGAGTTTCTCATTGGTTGTTACTAGGCGCGCGCTACAAGTGGTATCAGAACCAGGTTCATCGTGGGATCGTGTATGGATTTCAAGAGCATTGGTGGCTGTTTGGCGGTGGTCGTGTATCGATCTCAAAGCAGCATTGGGACTGTTTGTAGGATCCTGTGTCGATCTTAGAATAGCGTTTGAATTGCTCAAGAAATCATATTTGGTGGAGTAGATCATTTCTGTAGCCCTCCTAGGGTTTCACTTTGAGCCAAAGATTCTATCTTTATCTAGTTTTTGGATCAAACTCTATTTGTTTTCCGCATTGTTTTGAGAAATCTATTGAGAAGATGGCTGGAGGTAGTATATCTACGGTGAAAATCATGAATCCACATCGATTAAAATTGATGTGGTGAAGTTTGATGAGAAGAACAACTTTGGGATGTGAAGATGTGAGGTGATGGATGCATTGACGGCATCAAACCTCGAAGACACTCTACGGTTGGAGAAAAAGTCTGAGGCTACTTCTGAACAAGATTGGGACAAGATGAATCGAAAGGTGTGTGGTCTGATAAGGTCTTATTTAACACAAGACATCAAGTATCATGTATTATATGAAACATCTAGAAGGCAGCTGTGGGAGATCCTGAAGAAGAAATATCTGATGAAAAGTATAGAGTCACATTTGTAATTTAAGAGTAGGCTTTATGACTTCCAGTTGAAGAGAGAACTCTCCATTGATGAACACATGAATAACTACACCAAGCTTCTTACAGATTTAGTTAACATGAATGTGAAGATCGAAGAAGAGGATAAGGAATTGATTCTACTGAATTCTCTTCCTGACGAAGAGTATGAGACCTTTATCCTAACTTTGATCAATAGTAAACAAACACTTAATTACAGTGATGTGTCGACTACTCTTGTAAATTATGAAGTAAAGAGGAAGGATAAGCTGTCTTCTTCTGAGGGCACATTAGCAGAGGTGTTGATAGTAAGAGGCAGACGTTCCAATCGAAAGGGGAAAGGCGAGCATGACAGTTCAAAGTTCAAACCAGGGTTCAGAGATCTGAAAAAAAAATCAGTGTGCCTTCTACAAAGAGATAGGGAACTAGAAGGTTGATTATCTAAGGATCAAGAATAAGAATAAGAAGGAGTCGAAGACTGAGACAAATCTCACACAAGTGGTCAGTACTCAAGCCAGTACTTCACAAGCAGATAGATCGAACTCAGGTTCATCGGTATTTTCTTTCTCCATTACTACTCCTATTGTTGGCTACTCAGGAGACTCTGAGTGGATGTTAGATACTGGTGCTACCTATCATGTATGCCCAAATAGGGATTGGTTTTCTAGTTTTGAGAAGCCAGATGGATATTTTGCTATCATAGGTGATGATCATCCGTGTAAAGTGAAAGGGATAGGTACAGTCCGTATCAAGATGTTTGATGGGATGGTATGGGAACTAAAGAAAGTGAGGTATGTACCTCAAGTGATAAAGAATCTTATCTCTTTTGGTGCCTTGGAAGCATTAGGTCATGGAGTATCTGTTAGAGATGGTGTTCTCAAGATGATTAGAGGTTCGATGGTGGTGTTGAAAGGCATCCGATGCAATAAAATATACTACTTGATGGGTAGTATGGTAATAGGGCAAGTGGCAACTTCTGTTTCTTCAGATGGTGATTGCACACAGGTTTGACATATGAGGCTTGAACATACAGGAGAAAAGTTTTTCCAAGCTCTAACAAAGAAGGGGTCATTGGAAGGTATATTTACCTGCAACATAGAATTGGGTGGACATGGCGTTCTGGATAAGAAGATAAAGGTGAAATTTGGCACCTCTATGACCGCTCGTAAGGTCTTCTTGATTGTGTTCATGTAAGTATTTGAGGACCTGCCAAGACTACATTGCTTGGAGGTCATCGGTACTTTGTCTCTTTTATTGATAATTTATCAAGCATTATTAGATATATCCTATGAGACAAAGATTTGAAGCCCCAGGTATGCTGGTGAAGTGGAAGGATATGATGGAGAAACATATTGGTAGAAAGATTAAGAAGCTTCAAATTAGTAATGTTGAAAAATACAAGAATCAATTTCTACAATTTTAGCAGAACACTGGCATTGGTACTCACTTTACAAATGGAATACATGGGTTGGCTAAAGAAATTAATCGCTCCTTGCTGGAGAAGGCTCTGTGTTTATTGTCTAATGCACGATTAGACAAATCGTTTTGGGCTGAGGCGATTGTATATGCTAGCCATCTCAGAAATAGACTGTCATTGACTACGATAGGAGGCAAAACTCCGTTGGATATTTGGTCAGGTGGAGCTACTCAGGATTATGATTTGCTGCGGGTATTTGAAAGTCTGGCCTACTTTAGTGCTAAAGATGATAAGGTAAATCTGCGAGCAAAGAAGTTTGTATTTTTAGGTGTCAGAGAAATATGAAAAGCTACAAGCTATGGGATCCCGAAAACAAAAGGATTATGTTGTGTAAGCATGTCACATTTGATAAGACTTCATTATTGAAGTCTATCATCTCTCAGCAGGTGGAGAGATTAAGACCAAGAATGTATCATAGCGAGTGGAGGTTGATGCTACTCCACCACCTCTAGTTGGTTCGATATCAGTAAGGACTTCACTGGATATGACACCGGTGGAGATCATGTAGCCTATTTTGATGCTGAACAAGTTAAAGACATTGATGAGAATATCGAATTATTTACAGCTATTGGAACCAAGATAAATCCATGAAGTGGGTGAAGAAGCATGAATCTCAAGTTGGTGAGCGCGACAAACTCAAATTGAAGACTGTTGTTCTCCGTGATGTTATTTGTCAGGAGGTTCATATGACTCAGCCAGTTTGGATCACTATAGAAGATTAAGTCACTATTGCTTGAGCTCGGTGGAGCTCATTTGGATGAACTATGAATGGCTTGATCCCTTGGGCAGGGTACGTTGGTAGCCACATAGGTGCAGCCCCTTTCGAGTCGACATATACTGTGTTGAGTTCGGCTCAGATTTGAGAAATCTTCACCGAGGTGGAGAATTGTAGGAAGAGAGGAGATAAAAGCTTGTTGGAAGAGTTTTTTAACTCATTGGAAGAGATAGTGCAGAGATCGGAGTCCAAAAGGAGTGAGAACACAGTCCATGATAGTGCAGATATCGGAGTCCAAAAGGAGCTAGAACGCAATCCATATACAGCCAGATTAGTAGGTCGACCGGTCGAAAACCCGGTCGACCAGCATGCATAGCTTGGTGCACGGCAGTAGTTTGGTCGACCGAGCGGTCAATCGACTAGCACAAACCAAGTTACTGTTAGGGTTCGGTCGACCGTTTGGTCGACCGACTGGCACAAGCCCAGTTTCTGCTTGGGTTCGGTTGACCGACCAGTCGACCGAAGAAAGAGTCGGTCGATTGGAGCGGACGACTGATAGTCATATCTACTTGTCCTACCAGGATTCAAACTCTGTTTCTGATCCGGAGTCGAATCCAATTGAGGTTTCATAAAATTCTAGGACTCTCTAGCTATAAATAAAGGGGTATAGCCCCCATGAATTGTATCTCTTGAAAAAACTTGTAATTGATTGTTGAATCAATAATATCTCTCTCCCTTGCCCCGAAGACGTAGGCAAATTACCGAACCTCGTTAAATATTATGTTTGACTTTCTCTCTTGTTTAATTGTTCTTATCTTTTGGGTACTTCTATGGTATATCTTTCTCCATTGGTTGGGGTTTCTCATTAGTTGTTGCTCAGCACGCGCATCAAAATCCTTGACCTTCAAACTATTTTAGAAACCTTCAATCCAACCGTCACTTGTCTGATGATGAACTAGCCTCAATCAAACATAGTATGCTTGTGTTCGAAGTACGAACCAAAATATACTTATAATTTAACTGCATACCACTAATTATGAATATATAATCAATCCTTTTATATGAAGCCACCAAATTTTGATTAGTGAATCATATGACTCTTGTTTGTTACGAAATGATAGCTATGATGCCAATTATTGAGACTAATAATTGGGTTATGACAATAAGTGTTATGCACACCCAAGATCATGATCGACATTGCAGAATCGTGGCAATATATAATACTTATAAAAGAAAACTATTGTAGAGCAAACTAGTAATACCAAGACAATAGAGTAAAAAAGAACAAGAGAATTTAATGTGGTTCAGCCTAAACTTGGCCTACGTCAACGAGGAGAGAACTTGAGAGAGTTTTATTAATAAAGTTGGTATAAGAAATCTAACATTCCCCTTAATTCCCACAAGAGTATTCATCATTCTCGTAAACCTCACAGGATTTCAAGTGTACACCTTCTCTTTATGCACCGTCACCTTCCGCTCTCTTCTTTGGCTTCCTCTTCACCTTCCATGTTATAATGTGCTAGGTTATAATTCTTATTTATAGAGTTTTACAATACAAACTCTATTCAAATAATGAGATGATCTTTATCATCAGATACTTAAAGAACTTAATCAACCCTTGTAGGAGATGATTTTCTTGATCTAAAAAAATTCTAAACTCTTCAAACTTTATAAACAAATCTACATTGAATAAGAACTGATTCCTATTCGAACTCTACAAGAACAAAAAAAAATGAATGTGTCTGTATAGGAAACAAAAATTATGTTCTGGCCTCAGGCTGTCAACAAGCCAATGAAGGTTGTCGTCAGGTTCCTATCGATAGGTCGTTGTGCCTGTCAAAAATATAAGATTCCTTTACTTTTTGTTACTCGCTTTTAATAAGGCCAGCCGGCAGACAGCCCTGTCGACTGCCAAAATTTTTATGCTGAATTTTCTTCCTTTCCAAATCTTCTTTCTTCTCTAATTCAATTAGATCTTCTAAGTTTACTATCTCTTTCTTTAAAACAAGACAATTTCATAATAATCTCCACCTTGACTTATTTTTCAAGCCTTAAACAAATCACTTTGAAAATTTTGAAATTATACCTTGATTTTTTTCTTCATACCGTACTGTTAAGCCTTTATTCTTACCCCCTCTACCTGGAGCCTTTTGCTGATTCATCTCCATCTCTTACTCCATCTTGAGTCTCAACCGAATGCACCCTTTCTTTTTTCTACAACACTTTGACCTGGTTCATGTTCCATCAAGTCTTTCTTAAAGTTTCATCTTGCGATGAACTCTCTTCCAAGCTTGTCATTGAAACCTCCACTTGGAACTGAGTTTTCTTCTTTTAGCTTGTATATTCCTCTATACTTCTCTCCTTTTATGATTATCCTGTCTCCTTAGCTAACTGTGATGACGCCTTGTTGCACTTAGATCTGGCATTCTTTTTCATTGAGTATCCCTATGAATATTAGATTGTATTGTGCCTCTGAGACATATCAGACTACCTCCAGAGCATGCATCGTCCCGTCTCTTCCTGTAACATTGACTGTCCCAGTACTGATGGTCTCGCAAGCCAAGCTATACACCATTTTGACAGTCCTTTCCTCTTTTACAACCAAGAAGTTGAACAACTCCTTCTAGAAACATATATGAACTGTACTACCAGAATCAAATATCTAGTCTTTAACATGAGAAGTGTTATCTTCAACCTAGGAAGTCATTAACACATTGGTGTCTGATACACCCTCTGTTATGTTTGCCTTTGCAGCTTGCCCCTTCTTCTTTAACCACTCTTCTGACGCTTGTAGTCCTTCTTCTAATAACCTTCCCAGTGACAAAAGTGACATGTCTTCGTTGAACTCATACCCTCCTTTCCTCCTCATTTTTGTTTTCTTTCCTTGACCACTACACATGAACCTCCTGCTCCTCTTAATTTGGTCTTTTTATGATCTCATTTTATAATAGAGTTGTCCTAACCTTCTCCAAGATGAAAGTTTTATTTCCATAAAGCATGGTGATTATGAAATTATCGTATGACTATGAAAGCGAAATGAGAAGTATTAAAGCCTTATCCTCCTTGTCGATTTTCACATCAGCAGCCAGTAACTCGATGATCTTGTTAAAGAAGTTCAGATGCTCTAACACCTATGTACCTTCCTTCATGTGTAGCTCATATAGTTATTTTTTCAAGTACAGCTTATTGGAGAGGTTCTTTTCTCATATACAATGTTTCTAACATTGACTATAAACTCGTAGTCGTTTCTTCATCTATCACGTTGTACATGACCTCATTTGTGAGACATAATTGGATCGTGCTTGTCGCTTTCAGATTCATCCCCTCCCAATTCTCATCTAGTGTACCTGCAAGTTTTGCTAACTTTTCCTTTGAAATTTTGTGAAACTCTGATGTATTAACAATGCGTTCACCCTTTTTTGTCATAAACTGAAATTTCCTTTGCCGTTGAATTTCTTGACCTCGTAGAAATTTCTATCTTTGATATATCGCCTTATCATAAACCTTATGCTTTGATACAATTGTTGTGACATGACAGCTATGATATAAATTGTTGAGACCAAGAATCAAGTTACGATAATAACTATTGTGCACGCCCAAGATCATGATAGACTTTGCGGAACCGTCATAATATACAATACTTATAAAAAAAGTATTGTAGAGGAAACTAGCAATACTAAGATAAAAGAGTAGAAAAGAAAACGAGGATTTAATATGATTTGGCCTAAACTGGGCCTACGTCAATAGGGAGAAACTTGAGAGAGTTTTATTAATAAACTTGGTATAAGAGATTTAACCTTTTCCTTGATTCACATAAGAGTATTCATCTTCCTCTTGAATCCCATAAGATTACAAGAGTACTTTCTCTCTAGGCACCATCACCTTCCTCTCTTTCTTGGCTTCTTCTTCACCTTTCTTGTTACAATGTACTATGTTATAATCTTTATTTATAGAGTTTTATACGAATCTTATTCACTATGAAATGATCTTGGCCGTCGGAAGCTTGGGGAACTTGAACAATTCTTGTAGGAGCTGCTTTCCTTAATTTAGAAGAATTCTAGATTCTCAAGCTTTAAAAATAAATATTCATTGAAATGAAACGGATTCCTATTCGAACTCCATCAGTAAAGAAAATTTGAACGCACCAGAATAGGAAATAGAAATTATGTTCTGACCTCGGGTTGCTGACTACCTCCGCCTTGGTTTGTATTCAAACCAATGCTCCTTGATTAAACCTTCATGTCTTGCACTCCGGTACGTGTCTTGCTCCCCTCTCTTCACCTTCACGACCTTCACTCAATATTCCACTCCAATGCTTGAGTACCTGAATGAAGTTCAAAAGATGTCTTGAACTTTTTTGTAGGAATCAGCTTTGTCAAAGTATCTGCGGAATATTCCTTTGTACCAATTTTTTACCATCTTGACATCTTTTCTTATCACTAACTCCTAATTTTGTGATACCCCATATCAGTGTGCATCGTCCTTTTATTATGATAACTCTGACCCTCACTTAAGTGAATCACATTTTGATTATCACAAACTAACTGAATGGTGGACTTTTGGAATATGAAATCGCCAATCAATCCCTTTATCCAAAGAGTTTTCTTTAATGATGCCTCTACACTGTCATGTTTTCAATTTCCATAGTTGAAAGAAACATTATATAATGTAGCTTGATTTTCATCTAACTGTCCAGTTTCCAATGGAACAAGTATCTTATAGTGAACCTCCTCTGATTGAGATCTGAGGTCACTTGCACAGCCAGTGTCTACAAAATGCCTATAAGTGATTTGGCTTTCTCCTCGTCTTTTGAAATAATAAACCAAAATGGAACCTCTAAGGTATTCTATATATTTTAAATTTTACCGCTTTCAATTAGACTCGACCACCATTCTGGTTTAAACTAGTGAACTAAACCAGAACCATGGAACGAAAATCAGAACTGGACCGGGCCGCCGGTTCCCCAGTTACAAATCGAACCGGAACTGGGCCCTAGCTAGTCTTGTTCCTGTTTCATTTTTTTAAAAAACCGAAATTGCCAGTTCTCGTTCTTGAACTGGGTTTTTTATTTTATTATTTTTTTTGCTCTTGGGGTCAGCCCGTTACTGCTTAGTGCAATGGGCCTGGGCTCGGGGCAAGGCCGTCTAACAGGTTGCCTGAGTAGCCTGGCCTACAACAATTCAAACCCTCTCCTCCCCCAGTCCCTCCGCCTGTTGCCCCTTCCGCCTCGTGTCCTCCCCCTCCCCCCAACTCCCTCTCCGCATCCTCCCCCTCCAGGCATCTTCCCTTGTTAGGATTTTACCTTATTTTAAGAGGAGATGATGGTCCACGAAGATCCAATCGAGTTAGAGAAGATAATGGCTTGAAGCAGAAGAAGAGAAGTAGATCAAGAAAAGTTAGTCGACTTATAGTCAACTAATAAAGACTACTAGTTAACTAGGCTTAAGTATTAGTCAACTAGGATAGAGACAGAGAGGAAGCAGTTTATAATAGTTGACTATATAACAAATTAGTCGACTAATGGAAGGAATTAGTCAACTAGACCTAAATGCTAGTCGACTATATGGGACATTTTCTGAAGCAGAATCAGTTTTCTTTTTAGGTGCCAATTTTTTTCTGGTGGAATACGAATAAGACTCAGTTTCTATTCAATGAAGGATTTGTTTCTAAAGATTAAAGGGTTTAGGATTCTTCTAGATCAAGAAAATCAACTTCTAATAGGATTGATCAAGATTCTTCAAGCAATTAATGGCCAAGATCATCTCATAGTCTGAATAGGAGTTGGTATTGTAAAATCCTATAAATAAAGGTTGTAACCCAGCATTGTAATAATTGAGAAAATACTGATCTCAAAGAAAAAAGGTGGAGAACACCAAGAAAATCAGAAGGAAGCCAAGCAAAGAGAGGAGTAAGGTGAAGGTGCATAGAGATAAGGTAATACTCTAGTAATCTAGGTCTAAATTAAGGAGAAAGGTTAATACTCTTGTTGCATCCAAAGGAAGGTTAGATCTCTTTGCATCAAGTTATTAATAAAGCTTTCTCAACCCGTGGACGTAGGCCAAGTTTGGGTTGAACCACGTTAAATCCTCATGTTCTTTCTTATTGCTTTTTTGTCTAAGTATTACTAGTTTGCTTTACAACAGTTTTTCTTTTTTAAG
This sequence comes from Agave tequilana, assembly GCA_038442645.1. NCBI lineage: Eukaryota > Viridiplantae > Streptophyta > Magnoliopsida > Asparagales > Asparagaceae > Agave > Agave tequilana. The sequence continues at coordinate 440,136 of JAVJIF010001395.1, forward strand.
TACTGATCATATTGCCAAATTTCACGTACGTCAATCCTGGGAGTAATAATTAGTATCATAGCGTATCAATTTCATAACAATTGGTATCAGAGCCAGTTTAACGAACGGCGATATGTCAAAGATAAGAAGTTCTATGACAAAGTTTGAGGTCAAATAGTTCAATGGTAAAGGAAACTTCGATTTATGAAAAAAGAAGGTGAAGGCATTACTGGTGTAACAAGGTCTTCACAAGACCTTACAGGGTAAGTCATCAAAACTTGTAGGTACGTCAAATGAGAATTGGGAGGAGATGAATCTAAAGGCAGCAAGCACGATCCAATTATGTCTCGCAGACAAGGTGATGTACAAAGTGATGGATGAAGAAACGGCTACAGGATTGTGATCAAGTTTAAAAATATTGTATATGATAAAAAACCTCTCTAATAAGTTGTATCTCAAGAAATAACTATATGGGCTACGCATAAACAAATGGACAACGGTGATAGAGCATTTAAACTTCTTCAATAAGGTCATCAGCAAGCTTCTACCTGTTGATGTCAAAATCAACGAGGAGGATAAGGCATTGATACTTCTCAGTTCATTTTCAGAGTCATATGATCACATCATCACCACCATACTCTATGGTAAGGAAACTCTCATCTTAGAGGAGATCACATCAACTCTTTTATCTAATGAGATTAGGAAAGGCCAAATCAAGAGGAGGGACAGGATCGGGTTTCGTGGTCATGAGAAGGAAAGAAAGAGAAAAAGGAAAGAAAGGTCCGGGCTCGTCAAAGGCATGTCACTTTTGTCACAAGAAGGTCATTGAAAGAATGAATTCGAGCATCGGCAAGAGTGGCTGAAAAAGAAGGGGCAAGCTGTGGAGAGAGACGTAGCATTGAGTAGTGTAGAGGACATCAAAGTATAATGGCTTCCTACAAAAATAATACTTCTCAAGATAAAGGATATATATTTGATTCAGGTAGTACGGTTCATGTATATTCCCAAAAAGAGTTGTTCAACTCCTTGGCTGCAAAGGAGGAAGGGATTATTAAGATGGTGGATGGTTCAGCTTGGAGGTCATTGGCACTGGGACAGTCAAGATTACAGAAAGAGATGGGATGGTACGTGCTCTGGAGGCGGGCCTGTATGTTTCGAAGGCACGGTACAATCTAATATCTATAAGGGTGCTCAACGAAGAAGGATGCAGGATCCAAGTGCAATAAGGCGTCGTCACAGTAAGCCAAGGAGACAGGATAATCCTGAAAGGAGAGAATTGTGAAGGGTTATACAAGCTGAAAGAAAGAAACTCAGTTCGAGATGGAGTTTCAAGGATAAGCTTGGAAGGGAGTTCATCGAGAAGTGAAGCTTCAAGGAAGACTGTAACGGGAGATAAACTAGGTCAAAGTGTTGCGGAAAGAAGAAAGGGTGCATTCGGGTCAGGCTAGAGATGGCCCAAGTTATGGCGGGTAAATCAACTAAAGCCCCAGGGAGAGGAGGCAAGAATTAAGGATTCATGATATGGTTACAGCTAAGAAAAGAACCAAGGTATTAATTCAAATCTCAAGTTATTTTACTAAAGGCTTGGAAAATAAGTCAAGATAGAGATTGTTAGGATTTGGTCTTGTTTTCAAGAGGAGATGATGGTCTAAGAAGATCCAATCGAGTTTGAAAAGATGATGGCTTGAAGCAGAAGAAGAGAAGCAAATCAAGAAAAGTTAGTTGACTTATAATCGGCTAACAAAGACTACTAGTCGATTAGAACAGATACAGACAGGAAGCAGTTTACTGTAGTCGACCATATAAACCTATCAGTCGACTAATGGAAGAGATTAGTCGACTAGACCTAAGTGCTAGTCGACTATACGAGACATTTTGTGAAGCAGAATTAGTTTTCTTTTCAGGCGCTGATTTTTTTTCTGCTAGAATACGAATAAGACTCAGTTTTTATTCAATGAAAGATTTGTTTCTAAAGATTAAAAGGTTTAGAATTCTTCTAGATCAAGGAGATCAACTCCTAAAAGAATTGATCAAGATTCTTCAACCATCCAATGGTCAAGATCATCTTATAGTCCGAATAGGAGTTGGTATTGTAAATTCTTATAAATAAATGTTGTAACCTAGCATTGTAAAAACAGAGAAAATACTGATCTCAAGGAAAAAAAGGTGAAGGACACCAAGGAGATGAGAAGGAAGCCAAGTAAAGAGAGGAGCAAGGTGAAGGTGCATAGAGATAAAGTAAAACTCTTGTAATTTAGGTCTAAATTAAGAAGAATGATGAATACTCTTATTGCATCAAGAAGAATGTTAGATCTAGTTATATCAAGTTATTAATAAAGCTCTCTCAAGTTCTCTGTCCATAGACATAGGCAAAGTTTGGTTGAACTACGTTAAATTCTCGTGTTCGTTCTTATTACTTTTTTGTCTAGATATTACTATTTACAACAGTTTTTCTTTTGCTAGTACTGATTATATTGCCAAATTCTGCATACGTCAATCCTGGGAGTAACAATTGATATCATAGCATATCAATTTCACAACATCTCTCTCCTCATATCTCCCTCTTCGCCTCCTCCCTCTTCCCCTCAGCTCCCCCCCCCCCCCCCGCGGCCTCCTCCCCCTCCTTGCAGCTCCCCCTCACCGCAACTCCCCACTAATTCCAGTTCCGGAATCGGAACTGCCAGTTTCGGAAGCGACGCCCTACGGTGCGTTTCTGGTTTCTCTATTTAAGGAACTAGGAACCGCCGGTTTTGAAACCAGGGTCAGGTTTCCTTCCGATGTAAATTCCTCGAGTTCAAATTAAACCTACTAAGTAGACTTACTAAGGGCAACAAGTCTAGTTTTATGCACCCCATAGCATATGTAAGGGATCTTTCTACACTTGCATATGGCGTCCCAAACATATTTTGTGTACCCTTTTTTGATTCCAAGAGAGCTTTGAGGATAGCCTGAAGTGAGTGGCAGTGGGGTTGCTCATGGTTTTTCTTCTTTCTTTTGAATCGCTCGACACCTTCTTAATATACCCGCTTTGGGAGAGAGCCACATTTGCCTATTAAACTTTGTCCATCTACAAGTCAAGGCAAAAAAAAACTGCCTCTCTCAAATCTTTCGTATCAGTTTTTTAACTCAGTTGAATCTTTGGATATTGTCTCTCGTAGTTACTCTTCGCAGTATAAGCACATCATCAACATACAACAGTAGCACATATATGAATAAACCACATTATGGTGCTTGAACTAAACACAATAGTAATACTTACATCGAGTTTAGTCGAACTTCACCACAAAAGAATTGAACTACTTGTAACATTGTCATGGAGACTCCTTGAACGCAAAGAGTGATAGTTTGAGACGGCATACATGATCCGCTTTTCCTTAATGCGCAAAACCTTCACATTACATCATGTAAGTAACTTCCTCTAACCCTCCACACTCCATGTAATGAGGCTTTTTACATTAAGCTACTACAATACCATGCCCTAAGTTGCCACCGTAGAAAATAATGGTTACTAGACAAGTGAATCATTGAAGCATGATGAATGTTTTAGCCTACATTAGTAGTACACTAGTATCATTGAAGCATGATGAATGTTTTAGCCTACATTAGTAGTACACTAGTATTGTAAGAACCCTTAAAAAGGCCCATTGGGCGTGTAATGGAAGATAACAAGAGGAAGAGGAATTTAGTTGTAGATTTTCATTCAAGACATGGTCCCGGTATTTAGAACGACAATGAGATGGGCATTGGCCTACCCTTAGCCATTAGTGGGTTCCATGAGGTACAATCTCTCTCTCTCACATCTATCAGGTGCACTACATATTCAAAAAGGATGCGCAAAGTGCACTGTATACTTTCTTAACTTATAATGAACTGTAAAAATTAAAAATTGCCGACATAGCAGAGAGGCCCACCGAAATGAAAAATTCAGCATTTTTAACTTGAAAACCTGATTATCAAGACATATATTACTGATCAATTTCGTGGGTGAGTTCTTAAGGAAAGGTGGTGGAAACTCATGGGTAGGTGGTTATGGGTTTCCAGTATACAAGGGAAGGTTATAATTTGCTAGCTGACGTGGACAGCAGGAGAAACGGCTGAAAATGGAACAAGTGAGCGTGTGTGCGTGTTCGGAGAAAAGGGGCACGTGAAAGGAGACCATGTACATGTAACGTTAATTAAATAATAATATTAGACATCACTGTCATCACAACTTAATGCTAAACACACCTTTTTTAGTAAAGCAAGCACTAATATTTCTCAAAACCATACAATACCCCGCCCATAATAAATACACATATAGGTTTGTTTTTGTTAAAATTGCCACCATTTTTATCATCATATTTGTATTTTTTGGATTTTTATTAAAATTGTTGGGTGGTGGAGTGAATTCCACAACCCCTCCCCCCACCCACACACACACACACACACAGAGAAACCCCCTATAAAAGGGGCCTAAGGCCTAGGATCATGCAATCCAGTATTTGAGAGTTAAGAGTTGAGGAGGGGTGAGGGCTTGGGTTTCTTTCCTCTTTTTCTGAAAGAGTAAGAGAGAATTGTTTCTTTCTTTCTTCTTTTCTGAAAGAGTGAGAGAGAGAAACCCTTTAGCTTTCTTTGTTACTTCACTTGATCTCCTCTTCCTCTTCTTCTTCTTCTTCTTCTTCTTTTTGCTTCTCCTCTTGTGGTGTTGTGAAGAAAAAGCTAGATGGCAGGACTATCATTGGACCACCCCTGGGCTTTTGCCTTTGGCCTCCTAGGTACTTAAATATATGTTTCTCATAATTTTTTTTCGTATAATTACCATAAAAAATTGAGCTAAGGTTCAACCTTCTCTTTTCTTTCTCACTCTTTCTTCTTTCTTTGATTCTACTGCTTCCTCTCCTTACATGTTATTTTCTTTGAGTTTTGAACTGGGATTCTTAGTTGCAGTTATTTTTTTTCTTTTTTCCCAAAAAAAATAAATATTTAGGATATATCCGAAATTTTTTCTTGTGTACGAGATGTGACTGTACTTTCTTATAGTAGTTTTTAAATATTAAATATGAAGAAGTGTTTCCTGTTACGCTTCATGAAGGTACTAATCAGGTCTTTTCTTGTCATAAAAAGATGCTAATCATGGCAAAAAGGCCACTGATGCTTGCAACTAATTAAATCCTAACCTTTCTGCTCGTCTTTCTTTAAAAGATTATGGTGGAGTTTGTGGTCTAATGTATTAAAAAGATAATTACCCTGGGTCCCAATTCTTTTTTTTTTTTTCCATTTATGACGAATGAAACATAGTATTATTTCATCCTTTTGCATGCAAGTTGGTATTGATATGAATATATCAATTTGGAGACCCCAAGATTTAGCTAAATTTTCAGAAGGGTTCTTATATTTTGACAGTATGACAAGCATATATATGCAAACTTATTTTTCATGTTTTGTAGGTAACGTGATCTCATTCATGGTGTACCTTGCTCCCATGTAAGAATACTAATTCTACTAAAGTTTTCTCTTCTTTAATTTTCATCATTATGAAAGTCATGGCGACTTACAATCACATTTTGATCTTAATAACCTGTAGACCAACATTCTATCGAATATACAAAAAGAAATCGACTGAAGGGTTCCAGTCACTGCCCTACGTGGTTGCGTTGTTCAGTGCCATGTTATGGATCTACTACGCATTCATCAAGGCCAACGAATACCTCCTCATCACCATAAACTCATTTGGATGTGTTATTGAGACCGTATACATCGTCATGTACTTGGCATATGCCCCGAAGAGGGCCAAGGTATGCGCGAATTCATTCCTACTCTACAAATTCTTCAAATTTAATTGATTTTCTTGAGAATTTAATTTAATAGAGTTTTTCTTGATTTTCATGTTTTTAGGTCTACACGGCAAAAATAATCTTGCTTCTAAATGTGGGACTCTTCTCCTTGATTGTTCTCTCAACTCTTCTCCTCGCCAAGGGCTCTGGCCGCCAAAAACTCCTCGGGTGGTTATGCGTAGGATTTGCAGTTAGCGTCTTCGCTGCTCCTTTGAGCATAATTGTGAGAACTCACCAACACACCTCATCTTTTGATCTTATGTAATGCTATCTATATCATCATAAATTTAAACCCAATTACAATCTACAGAGGCTTGTCATCAGAACAAAGAGCGTCGAGTTCATGCCTTTCTCTCTATCCTTCTTCCTCACATTGAGTGCTGTCGTCTGGTTCTCCTACGGCTTGCTTATCAAAGACATTTACGTTGCGGTAATTCAATATATACCCATCAGTTAGTGCTTGACCGTGCATCTTTCAAGTTCATATCTAATATATTATCGACTTCAACAGATTCCAAACATATTGGGATTCGGCTTTGGAGTAGTCCAAATGGTGTTGTACATAATCTACAAGGATGTGACGGTGCTGAAAGAACTCAAGCTGCCTGAGCACGTGGCAACCGCAATGAAGCTCGGGGAGATTGTAGTCGTGGATCCGCAGGCAATTGATGTTGAAGAGATTGCAGTCGAGGGAGAGATCAAGAAAGCAAAGGAGGGAGAGATCAAGGAAGGAGTTGAGATATGCCCAGTGTGAGGAGGTGTTTAAAATCTGTTGAATTAAGATTTCATCAAATTAGCTGCATGCCTAAGAGCTAGCTGTAGATGTAAACCCCTCCCCCCTTCTCTCATTCTCTCTCATTGTGGTCTGTCTTGGTTAATTTGTACTTGGGCTTTGCCTGAGGAAAAAGATGTTATTAGTCTCTTAACTTAATTTGGTGCTATATTATGTACTTCCTTTGGTATCAATAAAAAAAATATTTATCATGCATGTAAAACAAGTAGATTGCCATGGTTGCTTGCTGGCTGATATTTGCATTCCTTCTTTGTTTCCCCCAATTTTTGAACCAAGTTGACTTGTCATGGTTAACCCCAGAAAGAAAGAGGGGAGGAAACGAAACAGAACTCAAGATTTAAGTAGTCTTTATTTACTCAAAGATTTGAAGTATTTATTTACTCAAAGATTCGTTTATATAGTTCTACAAGTAAAATCCTTGAGGTTAATTGTTGAAAGGCATTCGGGAAATAATTTGGTGAAGGAGTTTACCGAAAGAAGAAGGTCCCAACTCTGAGTCTGTGCGCAACCGGCTACTTCACGATTCTTTCTCTTCAATAAATCAATAAAGGAGACAGTGAAATCCTTGAACATGAGGAACTCAGAGAGATGATGAGGCATGTGAAAAATGTCAAGAAAGTCACGAGTTTAAAAAATAACACGGCCGAAGTACATAAGCAGAGGAATTCTCCCCCCCTTAATGTTTGATGGATATAGCTCCTCTCCACTATTTAAAGATTAGTCAGGTCCTGTATGTAGGAAGAGAGAGGAAGTCGAAAAAGTCGACAACAAGGAGCCAAAGAAGAAGAAGCAGCAGCCAGCCAGCATCCGCAGCAGAAGACCGGTCGACCGTCTGATCTACCGGCGTGCACTAACATGCACAAGCCACTTGCGGTCGACCGCAGAAGGAGCCGGTCGACCGCCAGTCGACCGACTGAAAGGGCATAAGTCTCGGTTGGGCACGGTCGACCGGGAACTTGGGTCGGTCGACTGACAGATGGATCTGGACGGAATTCGGAAAGAGTTCTGAATTGGAAACGAGTCCAATTTAGAATCTGATTCTCTTAGGGTTTCCTTGGGTATATAAGAGAGGCAGAATCCTCTTCATATGTATTGCTTGCAATTTGTATTGATTATCAAAAATTAATAAAGAAATCCCTCTTCCTTGCCCCGAGGACGTAGGCGAAATTGGCCGAACCTCATTAAATTCTTGTGTTTGTGTTCTTCTCATTGCTCAATTGTTCTTTACTGTTGGTAGTACTTCTATATTGCATCTTGGCTTAAGGTTCCTCTAAGTGTTGTTGTTCTGCGCACAACACTGTACAAATCTAACTTCGGCAAGTATGTAGCAGTCACAAGAGAAGAAGAGACTTTAGCGAGTAAGAAATATAAAAGAACCGATAAGAGTAAACCAAAACCAGTTAGATACCAGAGACTCTAGGCCTGTGGCTCAAGAGGAAATAGAAACACGCTGGAAGCTTTGGAAAGTAGAATGTGAGCAGTTGCTAAACCCTTGAATTGAGCAGGGTTGCTATGAGTCAAGTGCTCACAAAGGAGAATGTGCTCTCAAACCAAAACTATGAAATCTATTGTCTATCGTTTGCTTATACTTTCACTGTTGTGCTTGTTTTTCGCCCTTATTCTGCTTGAAGATCGTAGGAGTAGACATCAATGTAAGTTCACTTTCATTTAGTGATTCCACTTGACACTTGGCTCCATGGGAAACCAATTGGATAGGAGTACTGTAATTTAATTATCTTATAGTAAAAAATGGCTAGTGATGTTTTCTACCACAAATTCGTAGCGTAATCTTACGCTTTATATAATGGAATTGAGGGGAGAGCCCATTTAGCGCCTGTGCGTATTTAAATGATCAGATTATCTCACGTTTATTTATTGCAGGTGCTTTAATTCCTTATTATGTTGCACATGTCTGTGTGTGAGTATATTCTTGTTTCAGGTGTTGCAGCACTTCTTTTTTGTTATCGCTTTGATTTGCATGTGTTTAGCATTGCATATTGGTTGTAGTGTTAGGTTGTCGCTAATCAATTCTGGTGGGATTCGGTTCATGTGTGTGAGCCACTCGCGGGATTAGCCCTCTTATAATATGCGTGTGACTCTCACACATAACTGAACCCATTCTGGTGTGCATAACATTTCAAGAAATAGAGAACCTTCAGTAGACGGGCAGGCGCCTCTAGGAAGGGTAGTTGGACCGCCAATGCCTAGAAATTAAATTATAACCAAACAGGCGGCCAATGAAAAATGAGAATTAGTGCAACGCACGAGAATTATGGTGATCGTCACATATTTGGGATGAATCACAACCGTCTTGATACTAACGGACAATTATAATTTAGAAACTGGGTTTCCTGTTGCTGATTATATCAAAATACATCAGGATTGTTGGGACCTGAAAACCAACTAAGAACACAAACCCTAAATCACAAACACCACACAAGGAGAGGGACAAAGATTTATGAGATTCGGCAAGATGCTTACGTTCCCGAGGCAAAAAAGAGAGATCTATTGATGATTTACATTAGATAATAAGAGAATTACAATTAGTTCTCTCAAAAACTCACTCAGAAATCTTCCAACCATAAAGTTCACATCCTCTATTTATAGAGAAAAGAAGAAACCCCAAATCAGCCCCAGGTCGGCTCCAGAAAATAGCTCTGACCCGACTGTCAGTCGACCGCTTGGTCGACCGCGCAAACTGCAAGACTTACTGAAAATATCAGTCGGTCGACTAACCAAATGGGGTCTTCTTCTTCGTGCAACATCAGTCGACCTCTTCTTCTTCATGCAACATCGGTCGACCGCTCGGTTGACCAATTTCAATTATTGTGCATATGCGGCCAACCGAACCTCTATTATAGTGTTGAAAAACTCTATCCACCTTTGTTTTGCCCTCTCTCTACATTCTCCATCTCGGTGAAAATTTTTCAAATCTGAGCCGAACTCCAATAAACTCCTGACAAAATCAACACATGATCTCGACGAAATCGACACACGATCTCGACTTGAGCACTCCTGGCGAAATGGACACACGATCTCGGCAAAATCGACACGCGATCTCAACTTGACCGAACAGGCCAACTAGTTCCAAATGAATCAACAGCATACGTACAATTGATTTCAAATGATCACACTGGATCTAAATTAAGTTTGTCGTCCCCTCAGGCAACTTTATCAAACTCCAATATTAATTGTAAAAATTTCAATTTCAGCTCAGCCATCCAAATAGAATACACTATCCTTGCATTCCCAACACCGAAGAGAGTCAATACCATATGAGCCGACCAACGTCTACAGCTCAGCAACTGAATGGAACATCATTGCAAATGACCTCAAGAAGAGCCCAACATGAGCCAACACTGACTGGCACTCTAATCCAAATATCTTTAAGACGGTCCAACCAATATGAGTTTAGCACATCACATAACCAACTTTAGCTCAACAAACTGGATGTACACCCCTTATGCAAGCTCAACTATCTTCTCACCAGAAAATCAAATGTCCATCGAGATCACAATACTTTACCTTTACATAAAGTCCAACTCTTCACCTCTATATGAAGTCAAAATTTCAGCTTATTGCTGCCAATTCTTGAGAACCCAAATAATCCAAATAGTGTCATACAGGCTGCACCACCAAACAGGCTATGCTATTACGGCTGCCTACGTACCCCCTGTCCAAGAGATCAAGCCTCTCGTAGTTCATCCAAATGAGCTCCACCGAGCTCAACTAACTCTCTTCTTTGCAGCAACGAACTCAACTGGCCGAGTCATATGAACCTTATCAATATGAGATCCATGCTTCTTTACAATCTACCTTGCGGATTTCCTTTGGTTTCTCTAGCTGCATATAAACCATCATTTTCAACATGTTCAATATCCATATTGGCTACTCGATCTCCACCTGATGTCACAACCGATGGAATTCCAGAGGATTGAACAAACTGGACAATGTGGAGTAGCATCATTCTCCACCCGCTGCGATACTTCTGACTTGGTCTTCATTGTGTTCACGTACTGGGAAATGATAGGCTTCACCATTGAAGCCTCATCTAATGTGACATGTCTACTCGTGACGAACTCTTTATTTTTTGAATCCCATAACTTGTACGCTTTCAAGTCTTCCTTGTATCCCAAAAACACCAATTGTTCACTTTAGAATCTAACATGTCTTTTTGACATCAATACAAACGGGACAACCAAATACTCTAAGTGAACCATGGTGAAGAGTAGTTGCACATGACCAAATCTCCAAAGGAGTCTTATCTCCTAATGCAGTCGTCGGTAGCATATTAAAGAGATAACTAGCATACTCAATCGCCTCAGCCTAAAATATGATTTGTCCAATGATGCATTAGATAATAAATATCGAATCTTCTCCAGCAAGGCACGGTTTGTCTCTCTGGCTGCACCATCTTTTTTATCTGTGAAGTGGGTCTCAATACCATTTTTCTAGCCAAATTGCAGAAAAGAATCCTTATATTCCTCAACATGATCATACTGGAGCATCTTGATCTTCCTTTCTATCTGATTTTCCATCAGATTCTTTCACTTCACCAATAACTCTAGGACTTCAACTCTCTATCTCATTAGTTCTACCCAACAACGCCTAGAGTAATCATCTAAAACTGAGACAAAGTACTGATGGCCTCCAAGTTATGCATTCTTGGTAGGACCCCAAACATCCACGTGAACACAATCAAGAAGACCATGTTGGCCTAAGGTTACAATCACCCGTTTTTTTGAGTTTTGATGATTATAAAACATATACAGTTATTTGTACTAATCATTTTCTAGTGTTTAAGTGTGTTTCAGGGTTCTAAGGATTCTTATTGTGTTCTTCCCTAAAGAAAGATACTTTTGACTCAAGTTGATTCATTTTGGGTGCAAGGATTCAAGCTATTTCAACATCGCATATGGAGAAGCCCATTTGAAGACCTTGTAATCACCTAGAACCTTTGTAAGAATTAGTTTGTTAAAGAATGAGGTTATGATAAGTTGGCTCAAGAAACACACACACACTTTCATTTTTCAAAATACGGTTTTTATTTTGGTAAAATAATTTAGGTGCATGTCTTGATTATTATACATGACTCAAATTATTTTATATTTTTACATCTTATTTATATCATGTATACCAACCCTTATAGCATGCTACTTTATCATATAGCCTTACAAAATTATTTTCAAAATTTTTCAAAGTTCAAAATTTTTCCTATAAAAATCCTGTTTCAGGCCCAACGGTCGACCGGGCGGTCGACCGGCTCTAGTTCAGGCCTGATCGGTCGACCGCACCGGTCGACCGGGCCTTGTGTTTTTGGCGTGCACGTTTTGTGCACGTCTGCCGGTCGACCGGACAGGTCGACTGACTGACAAACCCTTGCTCTCGGGTTTTGTCAGTCGACCGGGCCAGTCGACCGACAGAACAAAGTATTGTTTTTGTTAGCCTTCGGTCGACCGACCGGTCGATCGTATCCAACGGCTTGTTGTCAAGTTTGACTGCCGGTCGACTGAGCCGGTCGACCGACAGCCGCTAGCAGCCCCAACAGCTAGTTTTCTGAGTTTTGTTTCTTGGATTTGATTGTGATGTTTATGTCAGCTATCTCTGAATTTTTTGGGGCTATTTCCTGACCTATTAAACTAGTTATAATGATGATTAGATCTCATCTAATCCCTATAAATAGATGATATTGGTCCCTTGTTAAAATCAAGAAAAATTCCCTTTGTTTTCAAGTTTCAAAAGAAAGAAAAGTTTTCAAACCTCTCAATTTTCTAAGTGCATTCTTGGTTACTATTTTTCAGTGGATTTCAAGCTCTTTTACTTTCTATGTAACTGAATTTTCCTCACTACACTTCTTGAGCCAAAAATCATTCCCATTCTATAAGGAGTTGTAAGAGAGAAGTATGTGGTCCTTGTTGATCACTTTGTTACTTGTAGTTCTTTGTGTTGAGATCCCTCTTGTGTAGAGGTTGGATTGGTGAGAGTTCGGTACTTCGGTCTTATGTAGACCTCTTGTAATTTCCTCGGTGGATATAGTGAAAATCCTTCACGGTGGTGAAGGCGGGGATGTAGAGCGGTGGCTCGAACCTCGTAACAAATTCCTTGTGTTTGCGATTGGTTTCTTATTGCCTTTTATTACTTTACAATTTTATCTTGTGATACTTCTTACTTGCACTTCTTTATTCCTCCCATTTCATTCATTTGCATTTTTCAGTCTTTATTCATCTCAACAAAAAAGCAATTACGCGCCTCAACTCATAATCTAGAGGAATCAAAGAGGAGAAGTTCTAGAGCCCTTCACGGGGAATTCGGCTTCAATTTCTTGTTTTGAGTGACCGTTTGCATCATACTTACATTCTTATTCAAAAGATCATTAGATTAGCATTAACACCTATTCACCCCCCTCTAGATGTTTTTCAATTGGTATCAGAGCGTTGGTCTCTAGGCTCTTGGCTTAACAACCTTAGAGAGATCCTATATTGCTAATCATTATATTCATTTTTCATCCTCATACACTTAGTAAAAATGGCCGAAGGAATTAAGACCCCACCCAAGTTTGATGGCCTTAACTTTTCCATGTGGAAGGTTAAGATGACCGTGTTTTTGCAATCCTTAGAAAATCGGGTTACAAAGGCGGTGACCAAACCATATAGTACACCCCTTGGTGATGAGGACACTTGGTCCGATATTGCCACGAAGGAGTTTGATGCTAATGCTAGGGCACACTATGCCTTACTTCAAGCTCTTAATGACGATGATATTTCAAGAGTCATTCATTGCAAATCCGCACATGAGATTTGAACTTACTTACTTGTCACTCATGAGGAAACTTCACAAGTAAAGAGGGCAAAAATCGACCTTCTTCGTTCCCAATATGATAATTTTTCTATGCAAGAGAATGAAACCATAGATGATATGGTTACTAAATTTACAAAAATTATTAATGGACTTTCTTCTTTAGGTGATGCTGTTGACAACGACCAAAAGGTATGGAAGATCATCCGTGCACTCCCTCCATCTTGGGAAGTCAAAGCCACAACTTTAAAGGAGCTCAATGACGAAGAAGAAATGGAGCTTATCGGTCTCATTGGGAATCTCAAGACCCATGAGATGGAAAGAAAAGCAAGAGAAGAGATGGCTCCTCCCAAGAAGAAAACTATTGCCTTCAAGAGTTCTTCCACCTACTCTGACGACGATGATGAAGAAAAGGATGATGAAGATAATTCTCTTCTTGTAAAGTATGTTCAGAGAATGTACAACAAGGCAAAGTTTCAAAATAGAAGGAGATGACAAGGTAAAGAAGAGAAGAAAATCATTTGCTTTAATTGCTGGAAACCGGGTCATATTGTTGCGGAATGCTCGGAAAACAAAACAAACCCTCCACTTCCAAGAAGCCATACAAAAAGAAATCTTTAAAGGCTACTTGGGATTCGAAGAGTGAATCCGATGAGGAAGTCGACACCGCTAATATGTGCTTCATGACAAATGAAAACACAATCAAGGTAACTCCCGATATATCTATTGATTGTGAGCTTTCTATAGATGAACTAGGAGAAACTTTTGAAGAACTATCTCATAACTATGATTTTCTCAAAAAGAAATACTTGAAAATGAAAAAGAAAAATGAATCTCTCAATCACAAAGTTTTCATTCTTACAAAAGAAAAAGATGAATTATTTTCAACTCTTGTTTCTACACAAAAGGATTTTGATAACTATAAAATTTCTTGCAAAGGTAAATTTTCATAAATTGATGAAAATAAAATTTTCATGCTAAAAGAGAAAATTGATTCATTAGGAATTGTTTTGAAGAAATGTGAATTTGATAAAAATAGACTAGAGGCTATGTTTCCTAAGAAACATGTCCCAAAGAAACATTCACATGCTATTCATGCTCATGTTCATAAATCACAACCTTTACATCATGTCAAGCACCCTAAATATGCCCACACCCCACACACACATCATGCATTCATGTATGGTAAAGTCTTTTCATGCACATATTGTGGCCGTAAAGGTCATTTGGTTAAATTTTGCTATGATAGGATTAATGCATCGCATAATCATGTTTGGGTTCGGGATACTAACTTTCAAGGACCCAAGAAAGTTTGGATACCAAAGTCAACAAATTTGTTAAATGATGTAGGTACATTCTAAGGCCCAACGACGTAAAGGGTTGTGGTATCTTGATAGTGGTTGCTCAAGGCACATGACTTGGGATATCAACAACTTTGCAACCCTATCAAGATACCATGAAGGTGACACCGTCACCTTCGGAGATGACGCCAAAGGAAAAATCATTGGTATTGGTAATATTAAACTTGGTACATCTCCTTTAATACAAATGTTATTTTAGTTGATGGCCTCAAACATAATCTCTTGAGTGTTAGTCAACTTTGTGACAAAGGTTTTGATGTTGTTTTTGATAACCTAATATGTAGAGTTATTGATAGATAATCCAATACATGTATTTTTTTCCGGATTTCGTGAAAACAATGTATACATGATTGACATATCCAATATGCTTTGCAATGTTACTTGTTTGAAAGCCCTCGATGATGACTCTTCGTTGTGGCATAGGAGATTAGGCCACATTTCTTTTGACCATCTATCTAGATTAAACAACAAGGAAATGGTGAAAGGTATTCCTTACTTGAATTTGAAAAGGACCGTATTTGCGATGCGTGCCAACTTGGGAAACTAACCAAGTCCTCTTTCAAGTCAATCAAGGATATCATAACATCACGACCCTTGGAGTTGATCCATATGGATTTGTTTGGTCCTACTCAAACCAAAAGTCTAAATGGGAATCGTTTTGCTTTCGTTTTAGTTGATGATTTCTCTTGTTTTACTTGGGTTTTCTTTTTAGAACACAAAAATCAAGTCTTTTCATATTTTCAAGCCTTTAAAAAAAGAGTTGAAAAGGAAAAAGATTCTTCTATTTTAAGAATAAGAAGTAATAGAGGTGGTGAATTCAATAACCAACTCTTTACCACTTTTTGTGAAGAACATAGAATTAAGCATGAACTATCTTGTCCTAAAACTCCACAATAAAATGGAGTCGTTGAGAGGAAAAATCGTACATTACAAGAGATGGCAGGGCAATGATAAATGAATATGGTCTCCCTCATTATCTATAGGCCGAGGCCGTTAACACATCTTGCTACATGTCAAATAGGGTTTTCTTATGCAAAAACACTTCAAAAACATCTTTTGAGATCTATTTTTCTAGAAAGCTAAATGTTTCATACTTTAGAGTTTTTAACTGTAAATGTTTTGTTTTGAATACTAAAGATAATTTAGGTAAATTTGATGTAAAATCTTATGAAGCAATTTTTGTTGGTTACTCTAATACTAGTAAGCTTATAGAGTTTTCAATAAGTCATCCTTGACTATTGAAGAATCTATACATGTAAATTTTGAGGAATCTAATATGTTTGTTAAGAATGTTGTAGAGATAGATTACCTAAATGAAGACATAGAGAGAACTACTTTGAAGGACTCACCTACTCTTGAAGACATGCCAAACGGTGATGAAGGAAATGAAGTTCAAGAAAATGAAGTTCAAGGAAATGAAGTTTAAGAAGTTGAAGTGGAGATTACTCAACCACTTCCAAAAGATTGGAGATACAATCCACATCATCCCAAGGATCTTATTATAGGTGAAGTATCAAAAGGGGTAACTACTCATTCTAAACTTCATGATCTTTGTGGGCACTATGCATTTATTTCTCACTTTGAACCAAAGAACATCCTCGAAGCCGAGGGCGACTCATATTGGTTGCTAGCCATACAAGAGGAGCTTAATCAATTCGAGCGCAACTAAGTTTGGCATCTTGTTCCTAGACCCCACGATAGACCAACAATTGGTACTAAGTGGATCTTTAAGAATAAGTTGGATGAGTCGAGAAATGTTGTTAGGAATAAAGCTAAGTTAGTGGCCCAAGGTTACACTCAAGTCGAAGGTATCGATTTTGAGGAAACCTTTGCACCCGTAGCACGGCTTGAAGCCATACGGATGACACTTGCATTTACTTCTTATAAAAATTTTAAACTTTTTCAAATGGATATAAAAAGTGCTTTCTTAAATGAATTTATTGAAGAAGAGGTGTATGTTGAACAACCCCCCGGTTTGTTGATCCTACACATCTGGATTTTGTTTTCAAACTTGACAAAGCTCTTTATGGTTTAAAACAAGCCCCTAGGGCTTGGTATGAAAGACTTTCTTCATTTCTAATTTCTAATTGTTTTAATAAAGAAAAAATAGATACTACTTTGTTTACTAAACATGTTGAAAATGATATACTTATAGTTCAAATATATGTTGATGATATCATATTTGGTTCTACTAATGAAAACTTTACAAAGTTTTTGAATCATGCATGAAGGAGGAATTTGAGATGTCTATGATGGGCGAGCCTAACTATTTCCTTGGTCTCCAAATCAAGCAAAGGAAGGATGGGATCTTCATCAATCAAGCCAAGTATACGAAGGAACTTATCTAGATATTTGGGCTTGAAGGGGCTAAGACAAGCAAAACTCCCATGGCTACCACCACAAAACTTGACAAGGATGAACAAGGTACAAGTGTAGACATTAAGCTTTTATCGTAGCATGATTGGTAGTTTGTTGTATTTAACGGCTAGTAGGCCGGACATTATGTTTTGTGTATGTCTTTGTGCTCGATTTCAATCGTATCCTAAAGAGTCCCATTTGATTGCGGTAAAACGCATTATTAGATACCTTAAGGGCACAATTGAAATGGGTTTGTAGTATCCGAAGACCGAACAATTTTTCATGACGAGTTTTTCGGATGCCGACTATGTGGGTGTAGAGTGGATAGGAAGAGTACAAGTGGAACATGTCAATTTCTTGATAATTGTCTTGTTTCATGGTCTTCCAAGAAGTAAAATTCGGTAGCTCTCTCAGCCGCCGAGACGGAGTATGTTGCGACCGGAGCTTGTTGTACACAAGTCCTTTGGATGAAACATACTCTCCTTGACTATGATTTGCATTTTGACCATATTAAGATATTTTGTGATAATGCTAGTACTATTCATATGACTAAAAATGCAAATCAACATAGTAAGACTAAGCACATTGACATTCGGTATCACTTTCTTCGAGATCATTATGAGAAAAGTGATATTGAAATTGAATATGTTTCTACCGATTTTCAACTTGCCGATATTTTTACAAAACCACTAGACTATGCTAGATTTTCCTTTATTTGTGGTGAATTGAATGTTTGTGTTATGGAATCATGAAAAAAAATTTAACAATGTTTACCCCTTTTGATGTATGATAAAAAGGGGGAGAAAAAGTTAGCTTATTATTATTTTGAGTTTTGAATTATGCATTTTGAGTTTTAAAAAGTTATTTTGAGTTTTGAGTTTTAAGTTATAACAAGTTAGTTTTGAGTTTTGAGTTTTGAATTATAAAAAGTTAGTTTTGAGTTTTAAGTTTTAAGTTATAACAAGTTAGTTTTGAATTTTGAGTTTTGAATTTTGAGTTTTGGATTTTGAGTTATAAAAGGTTAGTTTTTGAGTTATGAGTTTTAAGCAATATGTTTTGAATTCCTATGTCTCTCTTATGCCAAAGTTCTTAGTTTCTACTTTTCATGTATATAGCCATTCATTTATATAACATGATCTGAGGGGGAGCTTCTAAGCCCCTTTCCCATGTTTTTGTTAAATAACTCATATGTTTTGTCATCATTAAAAAGGGGAGATTGTTGGCCCAAGGTTACAATCACCCGTTTTTTTGAGTTTTGATGATTACAAAACATATATAGTTATTTGTATTAATCATTTTCTAGTGTTTAAGTGTGTTTCAGGATTCTAAGGATTCTTGTTGTGTTCTTCCCTAAAGGAAGATACTTTTGACTCAAGTTGATTCATTTCGGGTTCAAGGATTCAAGCTATTTCAATATCGTATATGGAGAAGCCCATTTGAAGACCTTGTAGTCACCTAGAACCTTTGTAAGAATTAGTTTGTTAAAGAATGAGGTTATGATAAGTTGGCTCAAGAAAACACACACACTTTCATTTTTTCAAAATACGATTTTTGTTTTGGTAAAATAATTTAGGAGCATGTCTTGATTATTATATATGACTCAAATTATTTTATATTTTTACATCTTATTTATATCATGTATACCAACCCTTATAGCATGCTACTTTATCATATAGCCTTACAAAATTATTTTCAAAATTTTTCAAAGTTCAAAATTTTTCCTATAAAAATCTTGTTTCAGGCCCAACGGTCGACCGGGCGGTCGACTGGCTCTAGTTCAGGCCTGATCGGTCGACCGGGCCTTGTGTTTTTGGCGTGCACGTTTTGTGCACGTCTGCCGGTCGACCGGACGGTCGACCGACTGACAGACCCTTGCTCTCGGGTTTTGTCGGTCGATCGGGCCAGCCGACCGACAGAACAAAGTATTGTTTTTGTTTAGCCTTCAATCGACCGACCGGTCAACCGTGTCTAACGGATAGTTGCCAAGGTCGACCGGGCCAGTCGACTGACAACCGCCAGCAGCCCCAACGGCTAGTTTTTTTGAGTTTTGTTTCTTGGATTTGATTGTGATGTTTATGTCAGCTATCTCTGAATTTTTGAGGGCTATTTCCTGACCTATTAAACTAGTTATAATGATTATTAGATCTCTTCTAATCCCTATAAATAGATGGCATTGGTCCCTTGTTAAAATCAAGAAAAATTCCCTTTATTTTCAAGTTTCAAAAGAAAAAAAGTTTTCAAAGCTCTCAATTTTCTAAGTGCATTCTTGGTTACTATTTTTCAGTGGATTTCAAGCTCTTTTGCTTTCTTTGCAACTGAATTTTTCTCACTACACTTCTTGAACCAAAAATCATTCCCATTCTACAAGGAGTTGTAAGAGAGAAGTGTGTGGTCCTTATTGATCACTTTGTTACTTACAGTTCTTTGTGTTGAGATCCCTCTTGTGTAGAGGTTGGATTGGTGGGAGTTCGGTACTCCGGTCTTGTGTAGAGCTCTTGTAATTTTCTCAGTGGATATAGTGAAAATCCTTCACGGTGGTGAAGGCGGGGACGTAGAGCGGTGGCTCGAACCTCGTAACAAATTCCTTGTGTTTGCGATTGGTTTCTTATTGCCTTTTATTGCTTTATAATTTTATCTTGTGATACTTCTTACTTGCACTTCTTTATTACTCTCATTTCATTCATTTGCATTTTTCGGTCTTTACTCATCTCAATAAGAAAGCAATTACGCGCCTCAACTCATAATCTAGAGGAATCAAAGAGGGAAAGTTCTAGAGCCCTTCACGTGGAATTCGGCTTCAATTTCTTATTTTGAGTGACCGTTTACATCATACTTACATTCTTGCTTAAAAGATCATTAGATTAGCATTAACACCTATTCACCCCACTCTAGGTGTTTTTCAGACCATGCAAATGGTGAGTATTTGTGTCAAATTTCACCTTCTTCTTATCCTAAACACTACTATCACGTGCTTTCAAATGGCAAGTTGATGCACCTCCCAATGCTTGATCTGACTTCAAACCAACTTGTCTGTGCCCACTGTGTCATGATCTGATGGAATCGTCATCTGACTGTCCTGAAGACACCAATCTGGTAACTGTGCTACCCATCAAGTAGTGCACGTTGCGTCTAATGCCCTTCACAACAACCAACGAGCCGCTTGACATCTTAAGAACTCCTTCTCCAAGAGCCCCTCTGAGGCCTTCCAGTTCCAAAGCTCCAACGAGATCAAGTTCTTCGTCATACAAGGAGCATATCTCACTTTCTTCAACTCTCTCAATGTCCCATCATACATTCTGATGCGAATTGTATCTGTACCAACAAACCTGCATGTGTAATCGTCTCCCATGGACATCAAAGTGTCATACAGCTTCTCAAAGCTAGCAAACAGCTCCCTTCTAGGACAAATGTGGTAGGTAAAACTCGTATCCAATACCCACTCAGACGCATCTGAATGACAACCTGATGGTGTAATAGAAAGTGAAAAGTAAGAAGAGTCAGAATTATTACCATCCGACCTCACAATATTGGCCTCTGATCGTAACTCCTTCTTTGACTAATAAGCGTTGGACAATCATTTTTTCTAGTGTCATTTCTCTTTATAGAAGGCACACTGATCTTTTTCCAATTTGCGATTATCAACCATGAGTTTCTAATTGAATTTCTACTAATTTTCTCTTCTTCATTTTGGACTACTTTCTCTTGCGATCAATACCTCTGCTGATGTGTTACTGATAGAACACTCCTTATCCTTCCTCCTCCGTTCGAGATTCACAAGAGCAGTGGTCTCTCTCATTGATCAATATAAGCACAAAGGTTTCATATCCCTCATCAGGAAGAGAACTCAACAATATCAATATCTTATCTTCAATATCAATTACTGCATCCAGGTTTGCAAAATTCACGAGAAGTTTCATGTAGATGTTGATGTGTTCACTAATGGTGGTTCCTCTTTTTAACTGAAAACAATTAAGTCTCTTTTTCAAATGCAAGCGGTTCTCAACGTTCTTCGTCAACTACTTGCTCGCGAGAGTCTCCCAAATTTTCTTCACAAAAGTCTCATTTATCACATCATAATTTAGATCATGCGTTAAGAAAGACCTAATGACGCCACATGTTGTCCTATTCATCTTCTTCCAAACCTCTCATTTACTATCATCAGTCTCTTGAAGCTCAAGAGTATCCTCTAAATTCTACGCATTCAGTATATTCATTATCTCGCATCTCTACAATCCAAAATTGTTTGTGTCGTCAAACTTCACCACATCAATCTTCATATGATGAACATTCTGAATGTTCTTTACAATGAAAGAATCACTCCTACTGGATGTTTCTCCGGCCATTTCCCCAATATTCTCAACCACACAAACGGAACAACTATGGAATGGAACTACAAATGATTAAGTTCAGACTTTTATCTCCAATTAAAACCCTAAGAAGAGTTTTCAATTGATCTCTTCACTAAAAAATTGAAGATGACATACAATATTGTAAAAATCCAATTTTTATCCCTCCAAAGTCTCAGATCCATAAGATCCAAGCTCTAATCATGATTCACTCTACCAAACGAAGCCCAAGCATTGTCTAGAGCCTGATACCACTTGTTGGGACTGAATACCAAACAAGAACACAAACCCTAGAGCACAAACACCGCACAATAAGAGGGAGACAGAGATTTACGAAATTCAGCAAAATGCCTACGTCCTCGGGGCAGAAGAGAGAGATTTATTGATAATTATATAAGATTATAAGAGAATTATAATTGATTCTCTCAAGAACTCACTCAAAAATCTTCAGACGCTAAAATGAGTTCACATTCTCTATTTATAGAGAGAAGAAGAAACCCTAAACTCTGTTCCAGATCGGGTCTAGAAGCAGCTCTAACCCGACTATCAGTTGCCCGGCCGGTTGACCAATCTAAGTATGCGGTCGACCGCCCTATCGACTGCCCGGTTAACTGCGCAAACTACAAGACTTACTGAAAATATCAGTTAATCAGCCAACAAAATAGGGTCTTCTTCCTCGTCCAACATCGGTCGACCGCTCAATTGACTGATTTTAATTCTTGTGCATGTCGGTCGACCGCAGATCGACCGAACCTCTGGCATAGAGTTAAAAACTCTATCCACCTTTGTTTTTGCCCTCTCTTTTACAAGGATCCGAATCACAGAAGGGACTCACCTTGTATAATGAACTACTAATTCTTCACTTTTCGCTTTAGCAGTCATATAATGCTCAGCGGGCCTTAGGTGCTAGACCCCAACATGTCTCCCATTCCTTAAATCTTGCCCAACATTAGCAATGATTGTCAGGTCTCTTGCCAGCAATTTGGAATCGGTAGGTAGGAACCCAGAGTGCATCATATCTTAAGCGATATGGCTGGTCAAGCTTGAATGGCCACTGAACCACGTCCTCAGTTTTGATTTGCTCGTATTGTTCTAGAGCTTAATCTCTCTCACCTTCTTCTTCTTCTTGACACCGACATCGTTGTTGAGGATGTTGAAGTTAGCCCTTTTGGCAAGTGTTTGAAGCTGAGTGTATACATCCTTATGTCACTGATGCAGACATAATGACCACAAATTCACTACGTTGCTACCCCTTCACCCTCGTAACCCACCATCTGTGCCATCTTCTCACTACTTTTCTTTGGAAGTGATGTCGAGATGACTCCCTTTAGTCTCCTAAGCTATCAATGAACCCATACGTAGTGAAGGCCGACTTCGGCTGGCCAATGGACTAACTATTCTCTCTCAGAAGATCCATGAATTTTTCCTTCACGTGCACCTGCACATATCGCTACCCCATGACCTTTGGCTTCGGTCATAGCTTTTACTGGGCTTTTCAGACCAATTTAGAAAACTAAAATATTTTTCAGCTAGCTAAAAAAACTAGGCCTTTTGGCCCAACTGCGTCTATTACTTGAGAGAGTGGTACTTGAGAGAGTGAGAAAAAGACTTGCTAGCGGAAAGTAAACCTGACCATGGTTCGGTTCGAACCGCTGAACCGAACCGGGAACCAGTGGTCGAGAATCATAACTGCCCGCCGCCGGTTTCGCGTTCCAGATTGAATTCCAGTGTGTGCCCTTGCAAGTTTTGAACCCGCAACCTTCGAGTAATTAGCATGACGCTCTAACCAACTGCTAATAGGCAATTTCATTAGAGTATTCAGTTATATATATTAATACTCTTTTGTGGATTACAATTTTAAAAAAAAACTGAACGGGAGCCAAAACTAAAACCGGAACTGTCTGATTCCTCTGACCGGGAACCGAGAACCGACATGTCTGAAACTGGGGTCGGGTCTAGCTGGAATTGCACAATCATGGACATGATCTCATCTTCGTTTGGATCTTCGTCATATTTAGAATTTACGGAACATACTTTGAATGCCACACTTTCCTTCCTTTGTGGCGCTTGTTGCTCCCGTGCTTTCAGATCCATTTTATAGGTCTTTAGGTTGCCATGAAAGCAGTGAAGTCCATCTCCTTAAACCTCTCAGTTCCTTCAAGTGGTAACTTTTGTTGGCTCAAAACCTCATCACTCTAGTTTTGATGATGATTAACTCATGTAGTTATAGCACTGATGATCTTGTATTATTTAGGATACAGGTTTAATCAAGATCATGGTTAGTGTTTAGCTTTAATAATAGACTCAAAGTCAAGTTTTGAAGTTAACAAAAGTTGATTCAAGAGCTCAAGCACAAAGAACTCAAGAAGGAGTCAAGCTCAAATGAATCATGTTTTAATCGGAGAAGACTTGAAGTTTTGTAAAAGAGTTTGTAAGTGTTTAGAAGTATTGTAAAGTTAGATTAAATTTGATTGTTCAAGCTCACACACATACAAAAGTTTTAATATTGGCTTGATGGGTTTCATTGAATATGAATTTGTGTTTTGGTTTTCAAGAAGTTGAGTTTAACAATATCGATTTGAAAAACATTCTTTACTTTGTGTTTTTAACTCAAATCTTGTGTTTATATGATTTATATCTCAAAGAAATGATTTTTATAGTTTATAATATGTATTGAATTTTATCCATACATATTAGATCTCTATTTGATAAAAGAAACTTATTTTGATGAGTTATAGATTTGATTTTATCAAAAGTTATTTTATAAGAAAAAAATATTAAAAACAAGTTTTAATTGTTTGATATGTGCATTGGAATTTGTACATACACATTCGTGCTTCAATAGAGTTTGAGCAACATTTTTTTTTATTTATATGAGTTTTGATTTAACTGTTAAGCAGTTTAGTTTTTGAAAAATAATTTTTAATATAGTTTATGTTTCAAAATTAATTTTGGTATCTAAAAAAGTAGTTCACATATTTGTAATATGTGTTGATTACTGATCATATATATTTGTACTCTAAAGTATTTACCTAAACTTATTTTTATAGATTTATAGAAATTTACTTTGTTTTTAAAAAAAATTTAAAAAGATTAATTAAAAATTGTTTGTGGCCTTAGGCCAATCGACCGGGTGGTCAACCAGATGTGTCACAAGGCAGGCCAATTGGCTTGTGCAAACGGTCGACCGACGGCCTGAGAGCAAATATATTCTCTCAGGTTAGTCGACCGCGCCGGTCGACTGCTTAACAGAGAGCAAGTATGCTCTCGGTCTGTCGATCGGCAGTCAATCGACTTCTATATGAACAAAAATTGATCTCACATTGATAGACCGAGCGATCGACAGGCCCGAATGACTAAAAAAATAGTCGTTGGGCGGTCGACCGCTAGGCCAGTTTGGCCAGTTCTGAGTCTAACAGCTAGTTTTATGTTTAAGCCTATAAAATGGGTTTTAGTTGAGTTTTTACGTTTTTCAAGAACTAAAATTCTCATCTTTCACAAAGTTTTTTTTACAAGTCTTAGAGCCTAAATTTCTTATCTTTAAGAGATTTTTCAAAAGTGTTTTCTTTAGATATATTCACTTCTAATCTCTAGTTTTCTCTCACCCACACTTGAACTTTTAACTCTTATTGTTCTATAAGTTGGATTGTGTAAGAGTGTTTGTTTGTAATCAAGAGTCTTGATCACTTGTTCTTTTCTTGTATTGAGTATTATTTAAGGTTGCGGCCTCGAACGAGCTTGCGGGTTCGTGTGTTGTTGATCTTGCGGGAACGAGGGAGGAACTTGCGGGTCTGAGAGTTCTTGAAAAAACTTGTAGGTGTTACGGTAGCGAGTGATCTTGCGGGATTAGATTAAAGTGAAAATTCTTCATTACGGTGAAGGCAGAGACGTAGAGCAAGTTGCTCGAGCCTCGAAATAAATCTCCTGTGTTTGCGATTGCTTCTCTCTCTCACTCACTCTTATTTAATATCTTTTATGCGCATATTATTTATATCACTACATGCTTGATATTTCTTGTGCTCAATTGATATACATACTTGGAATTGTTTAATTGCTTTTATTTGTGTAGATTATTAATTAAAGTTTAATTTTCATATTTAATTAGCACATCACATATTCACTCCCTCTAGGTGATTACAGCTTTGACCTCACACAGTTGGGAAGTGATCGAATAATCTTCCTCACCTTGTTATTGTTGGAGATTGATTCACTCAGAGAAATTAGACCATTAGTAACTTTGCTGAAACATTTAAGCATATCATCAATAGCCTCATTATCATGCATTTTGAAATTCTTATATTGTGAAGTGAGTAAATGAATTTTAGCTCTCTTCACTTTAGAGGTTCCTTCATGAGTGATCAATGTGTTCAAATTTGAAAAACAGATTTAAAATTTATTACTCTAGATAAATCATCATCATTCAAAGCTTGCATCAAAGCATAGGTTGCTTTAGCATTGGCTTCAAATGCCTTAGAGACATTTTCAAGCCAAAGGTCAGTTTTACGGTCAGTTTTTTTAACTCTTTTTCTATAGCAAGAGAAACATCTCTTCCAAGAGATTTAAAAAAAATTCTCATCTTAATCTTTTAAATGGGGAAGTTAAGACCATTAAATCTAGCTGGAGATTTCACATTGAAATTGTCTTTATAAGAAACCATGTGTGTAATGACAAATAAGTGATTAGTTATATAAGGATCAACTCTTTAGCGATAAAATCTTAAAAAGAAAAAAAAAAAACACTAGCACTGATACCAATTAAAATCACCTATAGGGGGTGAATATGTGATGCTAATAAATTATGCGAAATTAAAAATTATTTGCAGCTATTAACACAATATATATGTCTGTTTGTGTGCAAATATTTAATCAGAGATATAAGCAAGTATAAATCATAAAGAATAAGCAAAACACAATGGATTTGTTCTCGAGATTTGATTCACTAATCTATATTCCTGCCTCCGACTCCTGTGGAGAAGTAACCACTATAACTGGTTCGTGAAACCAAAATATTCTTATAAGCTTGATCTCACAAGATTAATTTGTCATGCTCAGCTTCCCAAAATATGTGTGAACAGAGTTGTGACGAGAGTCGGCGATGTATATACGCGAAGAAAATACCCCATGTATATACGCTAAGCCTAAAGTAACCTGAACAAGTTATATAATCACTATGGTAAATCAACATCACTGCAATATCACATATAAATATCCACACATGATAACAGATAAATAAAGGAGAAGAACAAGCATGAGTCCAATGCATAGAATCATGAAACATGGAATAAAGAAGAGGAAGAAAATACCGAGAAAAAATGATCGACTAAGAGAAAACACCGGCTCCTCAAGATGCTTGTGATCCTCTCCCAATACCTGATCAATAATATGAAACATCCAGTATCTGGACATATGAATCCAGGGTCGTCAGGAAGCGACCTAATAAGTGTATAAAAAAAAAGAGGACTGCTCGTACATATAAACAGTGTGTACAAAAGATAACTGTACTGGAATAAGACAGAAATAACACATGAAATATAAATAGAAAATAATAAGTCAAATAGTAAAGAAATCAAATGTCCAATCCAGTTAGGTGTCTATTACAGTCTGTATATATATCAGGTGTGGATAGAATAAGTCATGCTAGGGTCCAGTGTACAATCGATGTCTATTATGACATATATATACATATGTGTGTGTATGTATGTGTGTTCTGTCTATAATGTCAATTTAGAATTTCAGTTTTCTTATCAATTATGTCAGCGAACACCAATTGTCATATCTAATAAACGCATCACATACTACGCCTACTACACGTGTCAATTAGAGTCCTAAATTATTGAAACTAATTGGTTGGAGATATTATCTATGTTTTAGGTGGGTCCCGTATATACTCGGGACCACGGCCCAGAAGCCTGGCGCTGAACCAGGCCTTACCTCCAGGTAGTCAGTAACACTGTGGAACAATACTCACAGTAACATTATGGATCAATAAACAAATGGGATGTCAGTCATCTCCGAAACCCTGCAGTGGAATCGTAAGTCGGCTGCGCAACCTGTATCGTAAGTCCACCTGAAATACACACGTTGTCTCCTCTATCAATTTTCCCAATCCCAGTGTAAGTTGTCCATTTACATTATTATTTAATTCAGTTAAAAAATCAAATGTATGTTACTAGAATACTAGGACAATGCGGTGACAGTAACAGTAACAGTACAGTAACAGTAACAGTAACAGTAATCATATACACGGTGAACAGTAACAATAGCAATAGGCAGCATTAGTTACCGTGTATACGATAAACAGTAGAATTGTATAGGGTGTTACAGTCAAACAGTTCTTTCTCAGTACTTTTCAATAACATAAATCAGTACAATAATGAATCTGGACATCGCTCAATAGGCAGTCTTATTTAGAACTGATCAACATCTCATCCATCTGCACTAGGATACAATAGTAACAGATCCATCAACCTATAGTCTCAATACAATCATCATGAACATTAGGTATCACTTCATGTCAAAGTATCTGACATAGTAAACCATCACCTCAATAAATCAATAACCAACTATCTCATTCCTGTCGATCTACTCTAGTCCTTTATTTTATCAGTATATTCATCTTCTCGTCATCAATATATCAGAGTCTCACATGAACAGTCAATTACGTCTAGTTATATCCTCATTATCGAATAACAGTAAGATCATCGATCAAGATCATCACATATTCTCACTTCTATCAACGTCGATCACAATATCCAACATAAGGAATATACATCTCAGATCAACTCCAAATCTAAGTAAGTCCATACATTGCTCCAAGTATCAAGGTAGAATCAATCTTCTAGTAAAGTAACATCCTATTCTATGAGTCCACAATCTAAAAAGAATTCTAAATAATCATCAAATAATTGCCTCATAAATACTTCACATGAAATATATCACTCATTCACAAACATAAATTAGGCTAATCACTCGGTCTAGTCAGATTATAGTCTAAGGTATACCACAAATAAATTGAATCGAAATGATAAACAATCTACCCATGAATATAGGACAAGAATATCTCAGTGATAAGGCAATGAATCCATAAGCATACA